>MVGT01003948.1:368070-383713 GCA_002174775.1 Macleaya cordata
GTTGAAGTCTTGAAGATTTACAGATAATTAATCAGTACCTATGCATATTATAGGAGGAAGAAGGAGAGGATATATTTGATGTGATTTACAGGTAATTATGTGGCTGTTAATTATGGCGATGATGAGGAGGATTTTAGCGACTCCACTTGAGATTTGCCAAGTGGACCTCTTTTCCTGATGTAAAGTCTGTATTCGTTGTATTTCATTGGCTGGTATAATGCAGGACGTTCAGGTGTAACAAGCTCCTTTGCCGGTTCTATGAGTAACCTACTATTTGGATTATAGAAAAAAGCTAGCGATACGCGCTCTTTAGCTGAATTTACTATTACTCGGTGTTCAACGCTTTTGTATATCGCATTGCTTAGTACCTGAACCAAAAAAAAAAAAAAAAAATTAACCCATTTAATTACTACATTATTACTTTTAATACATGTACCCATTTAATTAAATTAACCCATTTAATTACTATATATATAAAGGAGAAAGTCAATAAAAGATAAATAAATAAATACAGATGAATTAAATGATATAAATTTGATTAAGAAGACAAGTTTATATATTTTGAAAAGATCCATTTTCCTTAATGAGATGATGGAATTGTGAAGGACAAGTTTGAATTTTCATTGTGTGTTCGCAGCTTATACCCACATGTGGCTATTATGGACCACTACTTTTGCACTTATTATCATACTTGTTCAGTAATGCTGTCCACCTTCTTCATCCATTATTGCATGTAGCCCTAAAATAGATTTAGATCCACATAACCATTAATCCATAGAACAAAATTTTGTTTAATTAAGGCAGTTTTTTCTTTTCCTTTTGGTGGTTTAGGGCAGTTAACAAGGGCTAATTTTCTAGAGGGATGATCTCTTCATTATTTTGATCATATATATCCTCACCAAAAATAATATCATTCTAAAACACCTAAATAACTCCATCAAAAGTTGAGTGATTTAACAAGTTAATTTTATTTTATTTTATATTTAAGTTTAAACTAATTTTTGATAGAGCTAAAATTTTTACAGTATAATCGTATATGAGGATGATGATTTACATGATATGGAGAATATATATCCTCGTACGCTTGGATTATTTTCGTGTAGATCTTACAAAAACCTTGTAACCACATTGTATGAATTAATAAGCTTAATTTGTATATTATCTTTCAACTTATGGGCAACAAAATAAAGTTTAAACTAAGACTATATGATTTTTATCAATTTATTAATATACATGTAATTAGTTATGCCTCTAGACTATCTGCTCACCTCAACTAATTCTTGCAATTTATTTATTTATTATTTTTTTGAAATTCTTGCAATTTGGTTCTTGTTTTCAGAGTCCTTTAAAGTATAGAGCTAAGTCAATAAAAGAGAAAGTCGCAAGTTGCTCACCACTTACAATACATCGAACCTTCTATATATAGTTCTATTTATGTACCACATGGAATGTCTGCAGGCATATAAAGTTGATAATAAAAAGTAGTTGGGGGTAGCAAACAAGCTAGCTAGGGCACAACTGTTTGAGCGGCTTACGATATATTTTCATGCAAAACTGTTTTTCAGTACTTCATATATATATATATATATATATGATTTTGTTAAAACTGTGGTGCATGATGTGTCCATGAGGGAAAAAAAAAAAATCTTTGAGTAAAAAAGTAGAACTCTTGATTAAATATAAAAACCCATCCAAGACAAACAATTGCATGTGCCCATGACTCATAAAATCAAAGAGTAAGTATAGTATACCCTTTAATTTCTTCTTTCAAACGCAAACCATTTCATCATGGTGTTCCCCAAATTAATTCATGGAATCTAAGTCCAATTACATTTTTATTATTGTACAGATGCAGGATCTAGCTATATATATATATAAGCTACAGTAAAGATTGAACTTAATTAATAGTCTGTTTGGAAAAGGGATTTGGAAGAAAGATTTTGTAGGGAGGAGGGATTTGGTGGAAAATTTATGTTACATTTTTTCTCAAAATCTCTGGTCCCCACAAAATCCCTCTCTAGAATCCCTTGTCCAAACAGACTATAAGATGAGGTAGCTAGAAACAGTTAGTGAAAGAGTAATGACCTGAATTTGATCGCCGATATTAACGATAATTGCGTCTGCAACTGGTTTTACAGTGATCCAGTTACCAGCTCTACTCATGACTTGAAGACCAGCGACGTTTTCGTCGGGGAGGAGAAGAGTCATACCACCTGGATCAGAGTGTGGAGAGAGACCCAGAGTAAGATCAGGCTGTGGACATTTTGGATAGAAATTAACCCTTAAACATGCTCCAATCTCTTCCTGCCCTCCAAATTTATTTCCTAGATACTCCTCTCCTAATCCTAGGTTTATCGACAAAATCTTCATCAATTTGCCACATAGTTTCACCAATTCTTTCCCGTACTCCTCCGTTTCTTCCCTAAATATAAATATAAATTCAAAGTTAATCATTCAATCAAATATCACAAATTAAATATTAAGGTAGAATTAATTAATCAATTCATCTAGTTCATCGTAATTATGATTTGATATTCATTATGTATGGCAATATTGATCATAGACATACATATATATACCTGCATGAAGTTGGGTGAGCAGGCCATTTTTTGTGGTCCTTGAGACAAATTGGAAGATAGTTAAGAAAGTAGTAGTCGCTCCAGTCAAGAATGGCACCCTTTTGGACCCCCAAACGGCTACCGTACCCTTCATAAGTCTTTGGTGAATTTGCATACTCTTGTTTAAGTTCCATTGGGAGGTGGAAGAATTGCCTCCAGACTTCCCGGGTTCGACGCAACAATTCTGGGTTCACCCCATGGTTAACAACTTGAAAGAATCCCCACTCTGTACATGCCTTGTAAATCTGATTCAACGTAGCAGCCGAACGTCGTCGTAGGTCATCGTCATGATCACCATATTCATCAAGGCAGCTCAAATCGATCAGTGGGATTTCCACTGCTGCTTCTTCTTCTTCTTCACCTGAATCCAATAAGCAGGATGAGGACGGTCTTTCAGAGGGTGGCTTGACGTACCTATCGGGAATTACGGTGGAACCGCTGTCCGAGAGTGACTGGACTCGAATAATTGGTTCAGGCCAATCTAGTAATTCAGTCATATTTTGGTTCCAAGGTTGATCCTGGTGATGAAAACGAAGTAAGTACACAAGGTACAGATGATATATATCAGGAGATATATGAGAAGTAGAGTACTATATATATATAGTTGGATTAAATGAATATAGCTAGAGCTAGCTAGTGGAGTAATTCTGTCTCTTAGCTGATGAATAATAAGTGAAATGGACGTGAAAGAGAACGTGTTATTTGTGGGGTATTTATAGTGATTCTAGCTAGCTAGCTAGGAATTAATAATAGTGGAAAAAAAAAAAATTAAACTTCCTTATTTGGCTTGACTTAGTTTTTTTTTTTTTTAACTTTATATAATATTCTGGATCGACTTCTACATATCAAAAATATCAATATCAATCCACACAAACAAATTTTACTAGAGTTAAAATTGTCCAATCAATGTTGTTAACTTAATTTGTGTATATTCTTGTGAGCTACATATATTTATGTCTTATTGCACCACTTATTTTTTTAGAATTCACGTGCATGAAGATGATCTGAGGGCTAAATTTTTGTGAGCATGTTTTTCTCATTCTATGTATCATCATATCCGAAAATGAGCCAAATGAGCCCATTTTAGAACTTTTAACCCCCTCAAATCATCTCGTAAAAAATAAGTAAATTTTATACATCTTTTTTAACTGTTGATTTTTTGATAAATTTTTCATGAAGTTAGAATTTCTAGAATGGGCTAATTCTCGGATATAATGATATACAAGGTAAGAAAATCATCATCACTAAAAATTAGTCATTTGATTATCTCTATATATGCACCAGTTTATCCCAAAAAAATAAGTGATGCAATAGTGGTCCAATAAGACATGGTGCAATATCCCTCCCCTATTCCTTTTCCAGTATTGGTTAGCCCTCCATAGATAGAATCTAAACAGATTGAGGTGGCAAATTCAATCTACCCCACAACACCCAATGAATGATGGATTGAAGGTGCCACCTCAATCTATTTAAATAGATTGATTGAGGGGATTGAGGAGCCGGTCCCAAAAACATTTTCCTAGATAGACAGACCTTCATGTGTCATGGAAAAGATGGAAGACTCTGATTGAGTTCTTCAGTTAGCTTTGGTACTTTTTCTAAATAAGAATAAAAAACTCTAATTTATTCAAATATGTCTAAATCGCCCCTACAATGCTGTATAAAAGTTGATTACCCTAACTAGTACTTTCCTAATATAAATAAGTGTTGGTAATAAAATAAAAAACTTATAAAGACTCAACTCAAACCACTAAATATTAGTCTTAATTCATGGAATTAGGAAATTATAATATTACTAAAACCCCAATATTCACCTACCATATTAAAAAAATTCATAAAAAAATTCCTATAATATTTATTCTATAGTTCTATTAAATAAAGAAAACCACCCATGATCCCACCAAATGGCGATAGTTGAAAAAAAATGTAACTCACACTCTTGAATCCGATTACTCCCCCAACTCGCATTCCAGATCTTTTAGGTGTATGAGAACTCTTCACATATATAGAGATGATTAGAGGGTTGAATTTTTGTAAGGATGATGATTTTCTCACCATATAGGTAGATGGGATTTCAATTGAAAAGTAATATGTGTAGGTTCCGCTCCAATCCCATTGGATTTTTAGTATCATAACAAGTATCAAGTTTGGGCACTTTTGAGAATGATGGAACCGTATCTAAAAACCGGTTATGATTCCAGCCTATCTAACCAGCCATCAGGTGGACCGATGGTTTGGTTAACCCTCATATAAGTATTAGACTCATGTAATTGTTGGAAGTTTGTGCGAATCTAAAACGTTCAAACAATCCCTAATATTGTTGGTTTTTAATTTTTGTCATTGGTGGCCGTGTATAAACTTGCAACTAGGTATTAAGCTATTAGCCCTATCACACACAAAAAAAAAAAAAAAAAAAGTAGGTTATATAGCCCCTTTTATATAGCCCAATAATAATCCCTCCACCTTGTAGGACCGACATAAAATGCATCTAGGGGCTGATTTTTGGAGATGATGATCTACATGGTGAGGAGAACAACTCACCTGAAATCAGCTGTTCTAAAACTTCTAACCTCATAAATCAGCTTTTGTAAATTAACGGTCAAAATAAAAGTTAAAAACTTAACAATTTTTTAAGGACTAATTTGAGGGGGTTTATAAGTTTTAAAACAAGCTAATTTTTTAATATGATGTTATACATAGTGATGAGAACATCTTTTCTAAAAATTAGCCCATAGATGCATTGTATGTGAGCCCCACAAGCAGGAGGTTATATAAGAGGGGCTATATAACCTGACCCAAAAAAACAAAAACCCTACCAATTAAATAGAGGATGGTCAACAAAGGCGCACATGCAAGATGCACGCCCCGCCCATTTGTATCTCCATATTCTAATTTCAAAAGTAAAAGATATTGGGCCTGGGTCTTTAACTAACTAACGGGATTAGTTAATCAAGATATATACGGCGTACGTCCTGCCCTGACTCCCGACTCCCGAACAAACAATAATACCTTTTGGTCAGGTGGTCCATGCTTATGTGGCAGTGTGGGATCTACCACTTTTTCCCTCACTAAAGTATTTTGAAAGAATTTCTAATTTATATGGTGGTGGGACCCATCTTGCCATATAAATATGTCGGTCCAAACAGCACTGTTGTCGAATAAAAGCTTGTTTGTTGGCCCGAAAATATTTACAAAAATATAGGCCATTGAATTCCCTGCATCTTCAAAATTCGGGGACCCTACCGATAAAGATATAGATGATAATGATCCCTTAATTCAAAAGATGAACAGGCCAGGTACCTATGGGCATCAGAGTCAAATTCGTAATTGCATGTGAGCAGCTTCAATTATACGCACCAAAAAAATGCATTGGATTTGTACTTAATTTTTAGATTTAATGAGCAACCCCAATAACAGTTTAAGGTGGGCCTTCCAATGTTTAAAAATGACCTAACACTAAGGAAAGTTATTGTTATAACGATCACTATAACCCTTTTAACCTAAACGGACATTTGGGTTAAATCAAGGAAAATACCATAATAATAGAAAATAATGATGGTTATAACAGAAAATAATGGTTTTTAAATTTTAAAAAAAAACGTTAAATATGCTAAAAATATTTTTTATGTTATTTTTTATTTTTTTAAATAAACGTTATAATCATTGTAATGGTAAATTGTAGTAAAATAACGTAACGGCATATGAGCGTTAACATTATAATAGGCTGTTTTTTAAACATCGTTTATGACTCAGTTATCATTGTTTTAAACGTACGTTGAAGGGCTAACAGAGAAGTTAAGTTCAAAAATAATTTAGAAAGCGTTTTTCGATATTAAAAACCAAAAAAACTAAGTAGACAGAAGAAAAAAAAAGGCTTATGTTAATTTCGACATAAGCAAAATCTACGACCCTGATGAGAATAGTCTCATATAGAATATGAGAGCCTAGCAAACCCAATATATAATGATTTCGAGTCACATCACTCATTGCCAATTGATTTTGAGTTAGATGCCAACAAACTTAATAAGCCCAAAGTGATTTTGTAGAGGTCTCCCTGAATTAAGGATGACAATAACCAAATGCAGCCTGAGATTTTTGTGGTTTTTAATAAATAAATAATACAAGATTTTTGAACTGTACGATCGATATATATACAGTATGTGGCAACTCACAGTTATGTTTGATTTTCAAAAGACTAATAGGTGACATCTAATCTAATAAAAAAAAAAAAAAAAAGACTAATAGGTGACAAATTAATGAGGTTGTTATTTATGCATGCATGTTTTGCTTTGTTTTGTTTGACCGTGATCGAGGGAAAAATGGAAAATGGAAAATGGCCAGTCATCCAATCTAATCTAATTAGAAAGGAAACGGACGAGAAAGATTTTCCAGTACATTTTTTGTATTATTATTACTTACTATTTTTTAATGTATTTTGTTAAAATGTGCCGTGATGCCATATGATAAGTTTTTAGGTTTTGTATTTTGTTTAGTTTCTTAAGGTTGTCCAAATGGGCAGATTTTTGGATATATATATTATTTATACTATTTGGATCATATCTAAAAAAATTAGCTCAATCGGAGACTTCTAGCACCCTAAAACAAAACCCTTTTTAATTAGTAGTCATGAGTCATGAGTCATGAGTCTCCTCCCCCAACTAATTAAGATGAGTTGCACTGCCGACATCATCATATCTAAGCAGGACATCAAATCACGGAAGTCTTAGATTTAATTCATCACGTGGCAGCTCGTAGTATATATATATATATATGAATGATTTTTTGTTTTTTTTGTTCTTCTAATCTGCGGGTTGAAGTCTT
Source organism: Macleaya cordata (assembly GCA_002174775.1). Taxonomy (NCBI): domain Eukaryota; kingdom Viridiplantae; phylum Streptophyta; class Magnoliopsida; order Ranunculales; family Papaveraceae; genus Macleaya; species Macleaya cordata. The sequence goes on from MVGT01003948.1 coordinate 375,510, forward strand.
GAAGATTTACAGATAATTAATCAGTACCTATGCATATTATAGGAGGAAGAAGGAGAGGATATATTTGATGTGATTTACAGGTAATTATGTGGCTGTTAATTATGGCGATGATGAGGAGGATTTTAGCGACTCCACTTGAGATTTGCCAAGTGGACCTCTTTTCCTGATGTAAAGTCTGTATTCGTTGTATTTCATTGGCTGGTATAATGCAGGACGTTCAGGTGTAACAAGCTCCTTTGCCGGTTCTATGAGTAACCTACTATTTGGATTATAGAAAAAAGCTAGCGATACGCGCTCTTTAGCTGAATTTACTATTACTCNTATATATATATATATATACCAGACATGTGATGAGTTAATTATTAACCCATACCTTATAGTCGTCATTCAATAAATTTCCTTCTAGAAAACCTCTTTAGTTATAGGCACATGTGTTGCAAGCTAAAACATTTGTTTCCAAACACAACATTTACACATGTAAGGCATTTACACACCGAACAAAAACTACACTTGTATCATTCATGTATCGTGGTTTTATAAAAGGGTAGGAGTGGGAGAGAGAATCAGAAAATTGTGTCATTATATCATCATTCTTATTTTTTTGTAATGTTTAAATTTGGATGGCTGAAATAGAATCGTATTTTATTAAAAATATAATTTTATTTTAATGTTTGGTTGATCTTTTTAGACTTATAGTCTGTTTGGACAAGGGATTTTAGGGAGGGATTTTATAGGGACCAAAGATTTTGAAGAAAAAAATATACAGTAATGCTACGTTGACTGCATTATTTGACTGCAATAGTTACTGCACGTGAGGTGTCAGTGATGTAATACCTTTTGGTCAGGTGGTCCATGCTTATGTGGCAGTGTGGGATCTACCACTTTTTCCCTCACTAAAGTATTTTGAAAGAATTTCTAATTTATATGGTGGTGGGACCCATCTTGCCATATAAATATGTCGGTCCAAACAGCACTGTTGTCGAATAAAAGCTTGTTTGTTGGCCCGAAAATATTTACAAAAATATAGGCCATTGAATTCCCTGCATCTTCAAAATTCGGGGACCCTACCGATAAAGATATAGATGATAATGATCCCTTAATTCAAAAGATGAACAGGCCAGGTACCTATGGGCATCAGAGTCAAATTCGTAATTGCATGTGAGCAGCTTCAATTATACGCACCAAAAAAATGCATTGGATTTGTACTTAATTTTTAGATTTAATGAGCAACCCCAATAACAGTTTAAGGTGGGCCTTCCAATGTTTAAAAATGACCTAACACTAAGGAAAGTTATTGTTATAACGATCACTATAACCCTTTTAACCTAAACGGACATTTGGGTTAAATCAAGGAAAATACCATAATAATAGAAAATAATGATGGTTATAACAGAAAATAATGGTTTTTAAATTTTAAAAAAAAACGTTNCCGATGTGGTGCACAAAATTGAGGCACCACATCGGCACCCACGTCACAGGCAGTCAAAGAGGCAGTCATGTGTGCAGGCAACCTAGCATTACTGAAAAATATAACATGATTTTTCCACCGAATACCTGGTCCCTACAAAATTCCTCCCTCAAATCCCTTATCCAAACAGATACTAGAATCCATAAGAATGTGATTCCGACTTTTCTTTTTTTTAAAAAAAAAAAAAAAGCTTAAAATGGGGAATATCAAACCCAAAATTAAAAAGAACAAAAAAAATCATCTCGATATGTAATAAGGACTCAAGTGTCACATACTCATCATAAAAAGGCTGATTTCAAGAATTTTTAACAAAAAGGAAACTCACCTCTCTTTCTTTCTTGATGACTTCTTCTTTCTTCTTCAAAGGTGAGTGAAGAAACTCCATGGTAAAAACTAAAAAGCGTGGAGGAAGTAAGAGATCAGATAGGGGACAGTTTCTACTTAATTTCTAAATGGATTGAGGGTGAGAATTGTAGAGGTGAAGTGAGACTTACCCTTCCAATAAATAGGCGGATTAGCAAAATTGAAGGAGAGGGAGTAAAAGATTTGGGGGAGAGAGAGATTTGAGGAGAGCAGGTAAGAGATCATTTGGGGCAAGAGATTTTGGAGAGAGATTTGGGGAGATTGGGTAAGAGATATCATTGGAGATAAGAGATTTTGGGAAGAGAGGTAAATTAAATGAAAGGAGTGGGTTGGATGTCCAAACGCGCTACGCGTGTTACCACATACGCGTGCTTTGTGCGAACCCCCACACGCGCTTTGTGCGTGACAAACTCATTTTGCCTCCTTGCGCGCGCACGTGTGAGTTGGCAAATTTTGCGGCGCGTTATTATTAAAAAAAAAATTGTATGTGATGCCACTTGTAGAATCCTAGACTAATATGATCTGAACAATGAGATCTTCTGTACACAAAATTAGCCCTTGAATCAAATTTGAGTGAGCTCTAAAATTGGTGTAAGTGGAGTGTAAACTAAATATAAATAAAATAGATATTGTGTGGGTCCACTGATAACTATGTATAGTCAAATGTGATCTAGATGTCAAGGAGATCATCGCCAAAAAAATCAGCCCCTGGATCGACTCCATACAACCCCACTGGCAAGTGTAAATAAATAAATAATGTAAAATAATATATCTGGTATTTTATAAAAAGATTTTTTATTAAAAAAAACTATTTTTATGAGGATGTTACTACAGTTGCTAAGCTGTAGCAACGTCCCATCTAATGGGCGGCTCCCATCTCTCTCATTCCCCTCTCTTTCTCTCTCTAACTTTTTGTCAATTTTCAAAGGCTTAAGGGGCTCACTCCTAGCGGCACTGTAGCAAGGAGGAGCCCCTTTTAAATAGTAAAGATATTTACTCTTTCAAATTAAGTTATAAAAGGGAGAAAAAGAAAAGAAAAAGAAGGTAATTTAGAATGTTACACTAAAACGAGAAATGTTAGAGGAACCTGAATTTGCATCTCAAATAATTTCTCAAACTATAAAATTGATGTGGAGGACTAATTTCGGTCTAACTTCGATCTAAAGTCCGTTTAAAATTGAATTTTATAATTTGAGGTATTGTTTGGACTGCAAATTTAGGGTTCATGTAGCATTTCACTAAAACACTGGGTTTTATACAACTAAGATGTAAAATCAATGTAATGCTAGATGTAACACTTTTCTTGACCACATACAACTGGGATGCGCATGCCACATTAGTAGATAGCAGTGAGAAAAAAAAAAAAAAAAGAAGCATACGAGTTTCTTTTAACGCATGTATATATTAGATGTCACATTATGTATATATAAAATTCTCATGATTTTTTTTATGAAAACCTTTTGAGGTAAAATAAAAAGCCTCACTGTCTTTCTACATTTTATACATACAAGTTGTCACATATCTATCTATCGATTATGGTGGTTCTAGAAAAGGGAAAGTCCAATGTAAGTTTTTCTATGTTGTCTTATCCTGCTTTTTAGTTTTCCATTTTTTTTTTTTAGATAAGCATGCAGTGCCTAATAGAGACTTGATGTCCCTTTATTCTAAACTAGATAGTGGTTTATGTTGGGGATATCCAACTTGTAAAATCCCAAGTAGATATTGTTGATAATTTAAGATATTTAATAAGGTTCGTGTTGTCACAGTTAAACCTCTAGGCTCTAGGGTTTGTGGTGTGACTCTTAGGTGTGAATGGGTACCCAACTAATTACAACTTATTCAAACTCATACACTTTGATTTTTATCCCCTCTGCCTTCATTTTAATTATAAGACCATGTTGACTGTGAATCTAATTGAGAAACTTTATTCACTAATAATTCAAGATATTTTGTTCGAGGGGGCATATTTAATTTGACCCCAATTTGTAAAGCACCTAAAAACCTCGAATTAAAGTTTTTAACCTAATAAAAAATTGGTCATAAATTAATGATAAAAATGTAAAATATATATTATTTTCATCGTTGAGTTTCAACCAACTATCGATTGGTTAGAAGTTTTAAATTTAGCCCGTAAATTTATCCCATGAACGCCACACAGAATCAAAAAAAATTAGGGGTTTTTATACGAGGGTAAGTAACCCTCATTTTGTTTTGATTTTAAAGTTGGGTTATGCTATTTGAACACCCTCACCAAATATCTTTGAAAAGGGATCAAGTGACCAAATCATATGTTACCTCGGCTTGTGGAATATATACAAAAATTATATAAGGGGTGAATTTTTTGTAAAGCTGATCCTCTCAATATGATCATCATTACCAAAACTTACATCATTCTAAAACTTTTGACTCTATCAAAAGTTACTTGTAATTTAACAGTGAAATTTATGCTTCAAAAAAATTTAACAGGTGGGCTAAATGTAAATAGTTTGGGGCCCACCTGAGACAGATCCAAGGGCTGAAATTCGGTGAGTATCTTCTCTTCATCATGTAGATCATTCTCACAAAAAATTATCCTATTTTAAAACTTCTAACTCCACTAAAAATTAATTTAAAATTGATTAAAAATCAAGGGTGAAATATAAAAGATAAGGACTTCCATCTAATTTTTTATGAAGTTCAAAGTTTTATAATGGACTGTAAAGATGATCTACATGATGAGTAGAACATACTCAACAAATTTCAGCCTTTGGATAGATCTCATGTAGGCCCCACATTAATTTGTGTTTTGCCCAAACATAACTAATTTTATGTTCAAATGCCATTTCCCATCCATTACTATCTATATAAGGGGCTGCCCCCTTAAGCCATTTGGATTGGCTAAGGGGCGCCAGCCCCTAAAACATTGGGAGATAGAAAGAGAGAAGGGAAGAGAGAGAGAAAGAGAAGGGGGTGGCGGCGCGACGCACAGCTTTGAGCTGTCATACTGTCTGTCCGTCCAACCCTAAATAATTTTTTTTATTTTTTAAATTTTTTTTAAAATACCAGCTATGTCCCCTAATAAAATTTATTTATTTATACTTAGTTTAGACTTGCCAATAAGGTGGCATTGAGTTGATCAAATGGCTGATTTTTAGTGACGATGATCTATTCATCATCTAGATCAACATCAGGGAATGTATCGTTATCAAATGAGCCACCTAATACTTATTTTATTTTTATACTCTATTTACAAGTATGTTGTGCACAAAATGCGTGTGTGGGGCTCGTATATATTAACGAATGCCATGAATGAAACGTGCCTAGGTAGTCCTAAAAAGTTACAAGGTTGACTGACAATGATGTAAATATATAAAATTTGGTCCTAGAAGCTTGTGATTGAGAACACGTGTTGGACCATTTTTAGATTCTAATTAAGAAGTTGTCATCTTTTTAGATTTTGATGCTTTTGTGCGTTGGGCGCATCTCCAAACCAAAGTGGTGGTTCACTTTTTTCTTTTGCTTTTTTTCACTTTTTAAAGAGGGAGGTTATTGCACCCCCTCTTATGGGGGCTTACATACGATGTATTCATGGGTTGATTTTTTTATGTGATGTTCTTCTCAATATATATATCATCATATTAAAAAATCAGTCTTTTCTAAAACTTTTAACCTCCTCAAATTACTTATCAAAAATTGATAACTATTTGACCCCTCAAATAGTTATTAAATAGTTACTAATTTTCAAAGGTTAATTTGAAGGGGTTAAAAGTTTTAGAACGAACTGATTTTTTAATATGATAATATACATATTGAAAAGAACATCTTATAAAAAAATCAATCCCTGGATGCATCGTATGTGAGCCCCACAGGAGGGGGCGTTATAAGGGGGCGTTCTAAAAGAGGTGCAATAACCTCCCTCTTTTTTAAAATATGTTAACTATAACTTCATCTTAAATATAATAAAATTTTTTGGATTGGGTGCTAGAAGTTTATGTGGCAGGGTAGGGCCTCACACTTTTTCCCTCCCAAAATTTGTATGTAGAGGTTTTCAACTTATGTGGCAGTGCGACCTACAGTACCACATAAACATGTAGCATTTATTTTGTAAAAAAGTCGGATAAAAAAGCAGCACTCTCTTAAATAGCATTAACTAGTTGACTCTATTTGCTCGTTTTTTTCTTTATTTTATTTTTTTTGGCTTGGTAGTGATTTTCTACGTTTGAGTCTCAAATGGTTACGTTTTCTATCCATCTTAAATAAAACGTGCACAATAGTACTATATATAATAATACAAATGAGCCTGTGGTCTGGTCGGGTCGACGCTGACAACCATGTCGGCCGATAACGACTCGAAGATTTGAATGGGCTAGCTTGGGGCAAGGATATAATAGCCAGCCGGAATTTTAAATTTTAAAAGTTCATACTGCCGTATAAGTTGAAAACTCCCTCGCAACACTTAGGAGAGCTATTTTGTGCACCCACTATGCACGTTATCTTTATTTTTATTGGTTGAAGTATTTAACGGTGTGAATTGAGCCATGAAATAAGTGTATTAATACCGTAAAACACTTAACCAATGGAAGAGGAGTGAATGTGCACCCTTCATTAAATGAGGATGCACAAAATAGCACTCGAGGGAAAAAAGTGGGGGGTCCTACCCTGCCACATAAGTATCTGGCACCAATTTTGTAAACTGGTCGGTTCAAAAAACTTTATTGTTCCATGTCTTACATACTTATGTCAAACTCATGAAACATGACAAGCATTTAGTACAAAATTGTTCTTTTAATAATTATTAATTAAGGTTTTTTGAAATTTATTTTTTTTCAAAAAAAAAAATTTATAAATAATGTCTGAACTCGAGCTTAATTCGTACTCGGACAACGTCCAGAGGTGAGTTTAAACCGATCTACCCTGGACTGGCTGGGCACAAAGTCGTTGATGAGGCCCCTAGCTAGGGCTAAAAAAATCTTGGTTTCATGAGTTTTCATTAAGGCTGCTGCTATGTCCAAGATCAAAACCACTCAACCAGCAAACAATAGATCGCCTAAGACGCACTGAAATTTAAACTAATACCCAATACCAGCTTGGCAGCTTGGCCCAATCAGGCACCAAACATTTTATTTAAGTTCATGAATATGTGAAAATATTGTTTTTAAAATAAAAATTAATTAGATTTTCTCTTATTAATGATTAATTAAGAGTGAAGTTACTATATATGGGGAGAAGAAGCTTTTGTGTTAAATGTGATAAGTGACAACGATCAATGTTATTCAATTATGCACCAGCAGTTAGACCTGGCAACGGGTGACCCGGCCCGCCAACCCGACCCTAACCCGACCCGTCAAAGTTGACCCTAACCCGACCCGCCAACTAAACAGATAGAGTTAGGATTGACATTTTTGGACTCGCGGGTTAGTAGGGTCAATCCGCCCAACCCGCGGGTGACCCGCCAACCCGTGAATTATAATTTTTTTAAAAAATAACATTTTAGTTTTATTTTTTTATAAATAATTTATAATTTATAATTTTAATTTTTAAGTTTTAGTTAGTAATTTAATCTTTCAACTAATAAATTTGACAACTTTTAATCTAATTAATGAATTTTAAGTTTAAAATAATGATTAATGAGTAATAAATAGTCCTTAACATTTTTAAATTTTAGTTAGGGTTAATCCGCCAACCCGTTAGGGTCAACCCGCATAGAGTTAGGGTTTGAAAAACTGACCCGTTTATTAAACGAGTCAGGGTTAGGGTTGAGCATTATTGACCCTTTAACCCGCCAATTCAGCTAGGGTCGACCCTAACCCTAACCCGTTGGCAGGTCTACCAGCAGTGTTGTTTGGACCGACTATTTTATTAAAATAATGTTTGGCATTTATTTGACATAGTTGATCCCACCCCCACATAAATTGAAAATCTCTTCAAAACACAGAAAAATAATGGGTCTCACCCTGCCATAGATTTTGTGAAAAGAATCGGGCCAAAAATATTTCTATCATCCAGGGCTTTGAAAAGGTGGCCAAATTCATTAGATATTATATCATCCTTAAGAATAGTTTAATGAAAATTACTAATTTTAAAAGATAAAATTTATTAAAAATAAAAAAAACAAAAGCTTGTTTAATATATAAAAAAGCGTAGCTGGCTGTAGATTCGAAGCCGTATAAAGCCAAAGGCAAATGACAGGGTCCGACCTACCGAACTGTACCATGCATGGTTGGTCAACTAATCTAATCTAAAAACAAAAAAAAAGTGTAGACACGTTTTTGGTGTTTTTATATGGAAATTAGAAATCAGTGTTTTATGTTCTTGGCCGAAAACCCTTTTTTTTTCATTATTATTATTATTATTATTCCATCTAAAAAAGGGGAGAGCCAACAATTTCTAATGT
>MVGT01003948.1:383802-394886 GCA_002174775.1 Macleaya cordata
TTTTGTTTATGCCCTTCCCCTAAACGTACGTACGTCGAACATCAAGCCGTAGCATGCTGCACGGTAAAAACAGACCATCTTGACCGCATAACACGAGGGAAAGAGGACCGTATTTTTTACACCCACCCATAGAACCCTAGAAATAAATTGGTGAACATAATCATGTGCACAACAACGATTTAAGCACAACAACGCACCCTAAAAGTCCCCAAGTGATAATGGGTGGGGACCCGATGATCATGAGACTAGTTGGATAAAATGGACATAATAGGATATGAGGGAGGTTATTGCACCCTTCTTAGAACACTCCTTTATAATGCCCCCTCCTGTGGGGTCCACATGCGATGTATTCCGGGTTTTTTTTTAGAGGATGTTCTTCTCACTCTGTATATCATCATATTAAAAAACACTTCATTCTAAAACTTCTAACCCCTTCAAATTAACGTTTTAAAAATTAGTAACTATCGGGTAACTATTTGAGGGTTAAATAGTTACCAATTTTTAAGAAGTAATTTGAGGGGGTTAAAAGTTTTAGAATGAACTGATTTTTGAATATGATGATATACATAGTGAAGAAAACATCCTTTAAAAAAATTAAACCGTAGATGCATCATATGTAGACCCTACAAGCGAGGGCGTTATAAGGGGCGTTCTAAGAGGAGGTGCAACAACTTCCTTTTTGGATCATCGATCATATTCTTCTTTGAAAATCAAATAAGTAATAGACGTGTGGTGTCGATTTGTCAGTTTAGTAAATGCCGTCATAAGAAAGAAAGAAAGAAAGAAAGAATGGTGGGTTTGACAACTTGATGATGGGACGTAAGTATGTCCAAAAAAAAAAAAAAAATTTCACCCACTTGTAAAGTAGGTGTAAAATCAGACATCACCTCTCTGAGGTGAGGTGAGGTGAGGTGACGTGGGGGTGAAATACAGTTCCATGCACCTACAAATTTTGGAAGCATAGTTGGACACTTCGACCGAAAATTTTAAAACAGCCAATAAAGCCGTTATTAATTACGCTCTTTGATGTTGATCAATACGATAAAAAGATTATCTCTACATAAAGCTATAGGCAGGTGTAAATAAGTGTCAAAATAAGATAAATAAAAGTAAAACATGTGAAAGGTTTTATAGACTGTGGGTGGAAATATCCAAACCCAATTGTCCTCTACTAATATTATAACTTTTGAGTCTTGGATTACAATTATGCAGCTCCATTTTGAGGGAGTCGCATGGAAGTCTTGTCTAAGCTGTCAACAACAGCCATGCACTACCAACTATACTACTAGTTGGCATATGTGACTTATTTCTTAATTAATGAACGATTAATTCACCCTATTTTTGTACAAAAAGCATAATAAAATATTATAAATCCGTATCTTTCAATTTAGTGAGAATATCTAAACTCTAAACTAGAAGAAATTGCATAAACGTATTGGGCCAAGTCACATAAAATGATCCGCCACAGGCCCACAAAACATGAAGCACATAGGAAAAAAAAAAACATTTGTTTTGAGAGAGACGGAAACAGAGGCACTTACAGTGAGACGAGCGGACTCCATTATAGAGCTATAAAGAAGACAACCAGCTTTATTAGAGAGAGAGAGATATATAAGCCCTTCATAAAAAAAAAAAAGGGGAAAGCTAGGCAGACTCCATTGAATAGCAATGAAGAAGAAAACCAGTTTCAGAGAAGTGAGAAATCTGAGAACCAAGCAAGTAATGAAATTGGTTTAAGCAGAAGCCACGAGTTAGGTTATCAAGGACACTTGGAGTTCTATTCCTTTTCTTTTTCTTCTTTCTGTTGAGAAAACACGTGGATTTTATTTCTTCGAGTTATCCGCCTGTGTACTTTATATATTTGATTAATTGTATAAAAAAAAACAAGCCAAGCATTTTGAGTCTCATCAAATCGGCATGGAGGACTCGGAATTGGTGGTGGCCAGTTCAACCACCGATTCCGAATTGGCAATCCATTTCTTCATGGTACCTTATTCTTGCAAATAATGCAATTTAAGAAACCATATTATGAGTTCAACTAAAAGCAAATAAACATGATAAGACCTTGTTTGAAATATCGATAGCCATCTCTGAATAATTCATGAACTTTGTATGGAAAGATTGACGCCACATCAGCTTACCATATGATTTGTAAGATGAAATGTATAGGCCATTTAGTAAGAGATACAATGTGGCAGCTGACTTGGCATTTACACATCAACATGATGATGATCAGAAGGTATAAACAACTCGCATGAATGTAAAACGGACTTTTATATTTGTTAGAGAAGGAAATACTACAGCTCTACACACCTCACTCTATATCAAACATTTCACAGTAGTTGGAAGTTGTAAAAAAAAAAAAGGTCGTCAGAGGATACATACCATGGCTACAAAATACAGACTTGCTCTTACACGTTACATCTCGATGATTCCTTGTAACCCACCCACCCATCAAAAGGTATCAAGCAAAAGCCCCTCCCGGAAAAATAAATCAGGGTTAAACGAAAATATGTACCCGGGATGATGTACGTGGAACTGTCCGAGCCTTGCGGATGTTCACTGAGTACTGGAACCCACATTTCCATCCGTATCACTGCTCACTGCCCATGTTTAGAGAACCATCCTTCATCAGCTTAATGCTGAGACTGTTGAACCTCCCTCTCGAATAATGTCGTGAAGCCTTTCTCCAATCCGTTCCAGTTTTCATCATTGCTGCAAACTCATCGTAGCTTATTCGTCCATCCTGCAGTTGTGCAAAAGATTATTAATTAACAGAATATAACAGGAATGTACCAGACAAATGATAGGTTGGCAAGAGATAATCTAGGGTGTATACCTTATCAGTGTCTACTTCTTGGAAAATGTCGTTAGCTACATCTGCACAGTTAGTGGCTCCATCTTCCATTAAGGCATCTTGGAGCTCCTCCAGCTCTATATAACCATTCCCATCCTTATCAAAGTAGGAGAAGGCCTTGTGGAGATGCTCATCATTGGCCATCCTTCGTAAATGGAGGGACACGGCAAGAAATTCTTCGTAGTCCAGCATTCCTTTTCCATTGGTATCTACCTGTTTTCATTCAAACTTCTCAGTCAGACAGGAAAACAAGAGTCAGAAGAAAGAGAAGCTTGATCATTTTTCCTTTATCGGTCAAGAGGGTGTCCTTTTACCATAAAATACAAGAGAAGAAACATTGAAGGAGAAATGCTCTCCATGAGACAAGAACTCTGTTGAAGATACTAAACTTGGCTTAATATATATTTGATAGATTTGAGAAACAGGCATGAACCAAAGCAAAGCAATGGACGTTTTCAAAAGAGCAATCGGATGAGATTGGCTATGAAGCTTACAAGAAGGTAGACAACTACGGCACCAACTCAGTAGACCAAAATGACATACATCTCTAAACAACCTTTCATGGGTCTTGAAACATCTGGTCCAAATAGATTATCAAAACCAATCCATCTCTAAACTTTTTCTGAATTCTAACAATACATATTTTCTTACTGATGTTAGAAACCTGGGACTCCTCAGACACTGATGTCATATCCCTCAGATTCTAAAGTTAATATATAATAAGACATTGGGTTAGTGTTATAGTAAGTTATGGGGGCTTTTGGATCGACATTCATCCTAAGAATCCAAATCCAAAAGCACGAGAAGACATAAAACATACCAATGGTGTAGTTAAAGGTGGATTTGTAAAAAAGCATGGTACTGCTAGTCAGTGAGGGAAGAAAGATTTTCTTCAGTATCAGGCACACACAAATTTGGTAGTACTTACAGCTTCCATTAGCATCTGTACTTCAGAATCTACAAGCTGGGTAGCAAACTTTTGAAGACCAGCTTTAAGTTCCACAACTGAGACCAAACCATCATTATTTGTGTCCATCTCCTTGAACGTCTCTTTGATATCTTCAACTTCTTCAATAGATAAATGATCAGCAATAACCTATTCAAAATCACCCTTTACATTAGATTTTACTGGCAGAAATTTCAGTACCATGGGAATAAGGAAAAAAAAGAACTGTGAACTGGTCGACTAACCCTTAAAGCTTTCCTTTTGAACCTGTTCATCATTGAAAACTGCTTAAGCCTTGACTTGACAACATCTCCTAGAGGGACATTTGGAGCCTTTTTGGCATTTTGGATCCAAGGGTGCTCTGTAAGCATTGCAAAGGATCATGTCACGGGTAACATTTGAAGTTTCAAAAATTTCAAAGGCCTATGAAGATGAATGTTTTTTCTCTCATATTTTAGAGCAAGTTAAATACATCTTAAGTTTTATGTTTAATAGTTCTATAGTAACATACTTTTGACAAGATATCCATAATTATTCTAGTGAAAATGGAAGTTCCAGTTAATGCAACATGATATTATTAAAACGTTTCTAGTTCTTATGCAATAGGCTTCATAACACATTACATCACAACATAAGGAGGCGTAACATCCTCTATGTATTGGGGGGGTAGGTACCTACAAAGTGGTGAATGTACTTGCCAGTGAAAAAACAAAAGGATAATGGCACAAGCTACAAAGGCCAATACTTTCAGCTACAACAGAACAAAACAATAATGTCATATAACTATATAAGCAATAAGAAGTAAACACAGACTTCTCTGTATACTCTACCCAAAAGCTATATATGAGATATGTTTTGGTCAGAAAAGAGCATTTCTATTACAGTTTTCATGAAAAGAACAAAGAGGAAATACGGTTTTGCCAATAACTGTACGATATGTTTCATGGTTGGTATAAACACTGTTAAATGAAAGAGATGTACAATACCAAGCACTTGCTTTGCAGTTAATCGAATTTTCGGATCAGGCTCCAACATCTGTTGAACCAAATTCTTAGCACTCTCTGAAACATTTGGCCATGGATCTCGTTTAAAATCTATTAGACCACGAAGAATTGCCTGCGCAACCCCTTGTTCTGACTCTGCAATTTAGAACCAAAAACTCCTTCAGGTGGGAGGGAAAGCATTTCTAGTGATATAAAGCAAAAAGTAAAAAAAGAAGCAGGGATGTGTAGAATATAGAATTATCTAATGAGAGAAGAACATAAGGAAAAGACAAAAACAAAAAGCTAGCCAAAAACATTAAGGACTTCATACACGGATGGGAGAAAAACTTTAGTGGCATTACAAGAAAGTAAAATGATAATTGTCAACCAAGCTAAAGAAGCCAAATGCAGTGAGTGTAGAGTTAAATTTTGATGGACACGCCTTCAGGAAACAAATAAAAAATGCTTCAGGAACCAAAAAAAAAAGATCCTTCATGAATTTCAGGTTGGCTGGTTTAAGAGGTATGTAAGAATTATTTGCTTAAGATATACTCCAGCTAGAATTAAAGATAACGCTGAAGTGAAGACATTGCCTAATTCGACAGTTGGACGGCCTATCAGAAATACATTTCCAGTCTTTCAGAAGTGGGAGGCGATTCAGCTACCACCTGTCTTGGGATTTTGCAAGGCTTTGAGCCATTGAGATTAGCAAAATTCCATGATAAAGTTAGAGATCATATTGGTAATGTTAATATGACCAGTGCTGAATCGAGAATAGAACTTCTTGTTAAGATAGCTCTTCTAGGCCCTTTTGGTACAATATGGATGCTATTCTTTTTATTTTTTCCCCCCTAGCATCTTCCCTTTTCATTTTGATCAATGCAGCAACAAGAAGAAAAGCATACAAGAATCTGGATTGTGAATGGGACCAGTATCAACTTGCAGAAAGAGGTAGGTAGGCAGCTGTTGATAGAAACAAATTCTCACCAGCCCAAAATGGAGGAACTCCACACAACAAGATGTAGAGAATAACACCTGCACTCCATATATCTATTTCTGGTCCATAGTTCCTCTTAAGCACTTCCGGGGCCATGTAATATGGGCTTCCAACAATTTCAGAGAACCTTTCACCTAGAGTATAAGAGCATAAGCATTAGATAAACCAATCAGAAATAAGATCCATATTCAGATAAAAAAAATTAATGAATAAAACTGAGTCACTGATCTACCTTGTCAAAGCAAACAAACTGCTTAACCATTTTACACCAGACATTGCTGAACAGATATAATAACCTATTGCTATAACATAACGAAATTTTAAAGAAGAGAAAACAAGTTCAGTATACCATTTGCTATTCACCATCTATCTCTAACCAGCTACAAGCATCAGGGTATTTCCTTTCTTAAATTGTGTTGATTGTAAGCATGGCTCAGATTTCAAATATTTTGTTTCTGTTTAGGTAGCTTATGGAACTAAACTGTTTTGGTTGCCTCAGCTTGTATCGGTATGTCTTGGTAGTTTCGAAATATTTCGGAATGAATCAGAATGGAATGTCTGGGGTTTTCAACTAATTGAAACATTGAAACGAGATTTTAAACCTTGATTGTAAGATACATTAGAACAATTCAGAGCGCAACAATATCCTTTTTAGAAGAATAAAGCCCAGTGCGATGCCATATCGTGTCAACTCCTGAATCATTACAAACTATTATCTCACAGCAACATAATTGGCTTCACCCTGGATCAAGTTTACCAATGTAAGTATCTCCAATGTGGACTTCAAGATGAAGCAATGTTATGACCTGTGAAATATGGTTATTGTTAATAGGATGGGCATCCATCATCCATGTCTACAAGATTGGACAGATAAACAGAGGACCATCCACAGAAAATCTGTAATACGAACTATATCTCCATTACATTAAGGTGTAAGTGCTTATTTCAAAGGGCTGGGTAGGATTTGCTAGTTTATTATTGACTGCTAAGCGATAATACGCCATTTGATACTCCAATGCTCATCATGATACACGAAGTTTGGTCAAGAAATCGATTAGTGGAGCCTGCTACATAATTTAGCAATTAAGTTCAAAGAAGCTCTATGATACTCAAAGAACATAACAACAGCAGTCAGTTCGAACTGACATGTAATTTGATGTACTTCTCAAAGGACATTTGTTCCAAAAACACATGGAATTAAATTAAACCAAGACTCCAAGGAGAGTGATTCGTCAGTCAAGAAGTCAGAATCCAAACACATTTGTGGTCTAATGATTAAATACAACTAAGAAAGCACAATGTAGAAGCACTATCTAATTTACTGATGAATTGGTTTTGGAAGGAAATCTCCAGAAAATAGCTTCTTTATTGTTGGCAAAAACAATAAAAACAGTAAAACTATTCTCATCATGCATCATCTAATTCAGAAAAAATCAAGATCATCTAATCAAATACCAAAGTAAAAAAAAAAAAAAAAAAGAGCACAAAATTTAGTATTACGTGAATTCTCACCGGGCTTGAAGAATATGGACAATCCAAAATCAATGGCCTTCAAGGGCGAAGTCTCTTTCTTGTTTGCGAAAAGGAAGTTCTCAGGCTTCAAATCTCTATGGATCACTCCATGTTGGTGACAGAGCTGAACAACATCCATAATCGTCCGAGTTACAGCAGCGGCCGCTCGCTCTGTATAGTGACCACGAGCCACGATCCGATCAAAGAGTTCCCCACCTTCGCACAACTCCATCACCAAATGAACCGCATTCTCATCTTCGCAGGCCTCTTTAAAGCTCACAATACTCGAATCCTTGGGCAAATGCTTCATAATCTCCACTTCTCGTCTCACATCTTCAACATCTACTGCCGTCCGAAGTTTCCTTTTGGAAATCGATTTACAAGCCAAAAGCTCTCTCGTATCACGATCAATACATAGATAAGTCACTCCGAATTCTCCTCGCCCTAATTCTTTATCCACCATGTATTTCTCTTCAATCCCTTCCTTTGTGATCCCATTCAACACTGTTATAGTCTTCTTGTTCCCTCCAACACCATTTCTATCTTTCCTTCCATGATCTTTAGAGTTAAAATTCGATTTGACGTCTTCTCTAGCGACGGCAGCCGGAGATCTGCAACAATTTCCCATCCAATCCGATCCACTATCAAAAAAACGAAAACTCTTTTCAGTTCAGTTCAAAAACCCTAATCTGTTTTCTACGATTTAACATGACGCGATGAAGAAATGGTAACCACAAAAAAAAAAAAAAAATTTGAGTTTGCAGAATTTCAGAGAAAGATGATGAACTACAAAAGGGAATGTGGTCTTGATTGGTGAGTAGTACTGAATTAGAGCTTGTGTTGTTGTTCTGCAACACTGCAAATCTGCAATTAGTGATGAGTACGGTAATGGTTCAGGTGTGAAGTATGCTTATATTTTTGTTTAACGAGCAGCTGTGAGGAGTAAGTGCTCTCTCTCTAGGGTAATATACATCATTGGATAATCCGTAATATAACTACTAAAACACATCCAACGGTTTTGACCCCTCAAGGAGAACGCCACCGTTTCCGTCATCGTTTTTTCCTTCACTGTGAGTGAGTTTTGAACGGCTCGAACGTTCGAAAGGAAAAGGTGTTTGTTGAATTGTTGAGATCAAAATCGGATCGGGTTGACCCGATTAAACTTTTAATTCCCCGTTTTCGTGTTTGTAAAATTCAGATTTAAAATTAAAACTCTGAAATTTTAAAATTTGAGATAATTTTAGTACCTATCAAAAAAATAGAAGGAAATAAATATTATTGTCTATAAATTAAGCATTTGATTTGTTTTTCTCTGAAAAGATTTTCTTGTGTTCGATTCACGGTTGAAAATTACAGACTAGGAGTTGTTTTCAAGTTGTATATATCGAACATCCATTTCTAAAAACGATGTAATCAAGACAGTATTTTTTTTCGAGATTTTTTTTGTGTCTTTTGTTTAATTTTAAAAATAAAGTATTGTATATCAAGATAATGAATCAATCGCCGTCTTAAGATCTTAAATACATCAGATTTAAAAAACAATATGTACACAAAACATAGATAATCGTTTAATGTGACGACCGGATTCAACCCCCCTCAGCAAATAGATTACCAAACAATTATATAATTATCTTTAGTTGTCAAATAATTTTTTTTTTTATATATATCAATTGGAAACTCTTTAACTTCGATTTATCCTCTAAAAAAAAATTATTTTATCTTTATTGTATTACCTTGATTTTTAAGCACAAAATTTGAACCCCGATTTGCCAATCACAAGTATATATAGTCAGGATCAATGTCCATGAATCTCGAGAAAAATTCAACGATCAAAATCTATGGGATGATTAGACCGTATGATCCCGCTTGTACTCGCGTTATTATTATTTTTATCTGGTTTATAGTTTATATTTTATAATAAATAATATGTTCTTTTTATATTGGGTTTTTTTAACTTTTGATTAAGGCACCATGTTACAAAGAGATTCTTAAAGAGAAAATTATCATGGATAGTGATTAGTGGTGGAGCCCATATACATTATACATAAGATATACACAACAAATAATGATAGCTAATAAAAAATAAATAAACAATAAAGCATAATACCTATACTTTAATATTTGAAGAAAAAATTATACCGTGATTCAGAATAAATTCTTCATTAATTAAAGTTTTAATGTTAATTGGGCCGCATGATTTGAAGATTCCACATTGGGAATTCAATGTTTTTTTTTTTTTTTTTTTTTCTTTCAATGAGGGAAGTAAATATTCTGAGCTATACAAAAGAACTCAAATTGTATTGATCATTGTTAATGACACTTATAAACTGCAGGCTGCGGCACAGACGTAATGTGTACCGCCAAATTAGTCGTCCACGCCAAAATTATAAAGAAAATATTTAAACAAACGAGTGACAAGCAACGAAAAAAAAAAAAANTAAACAATAAAGCATAATACCTATACTTTAATATTTGAAGAAAAAATTATACCGTGATTCAGAATAAATTCTTCATTAATTAAAGTTTTAATGTTAATTGGGCCGCATGATTTGAAGATTCCACATTGGGAATTCAAAATTTTTTTTTTTTTTTTTTTTTCTTTCTATGCGGGAATTCAATGTTCGGAGCGAGACAAAAGAACCCAAATTATTTTGATGTTTGTTTTTGACACTTATAAACTGCAGGCTGCGGCACAGACGTAATGTGTACCGCCAAATTAGTCGTCCACGCCAAAATTATAAAGAAAATATTTAAACAAACGAGTGACAAGCAACGAAAAAAAAAAAAATTGTTTTTAGGAATATCTTCCCGAGACTAGCACTACTACTGTCACGTGTAAGAGTGACACGGTAAAAAAAAAATTGTTCATAAATCTATGGTTCAAAATGTTGTGGTTTAATAATGTTTTGCTCGTTGGTTAGGATTTTTAATTAACCAATGCGAAATATTATTTAAATTTGTTTTTTCGAAAATTTTCGTACTATTTCAATTTGTATCAGTTTATTTCGCAATACATATCGATACAAACAGATGCTTTCAGTTCAATCATTTAGTTATTAAAATATTTATTTTACTAAATTTTTTAAAAAATATGAATGTATCGGAATGTTTTAAAATCTATCGAAATATTTCATAATTTTAATATTTTGATATTGTATGTATCATATTGTTTCTATGAATATTTTAATTTTATGAAATTTTGAACCTTATATACATCTACACTGGAATAAGACCACGTGGAATGCTTACATTCACAATACATTTGATACGTGACATTGGTGTCCAGCACTCCCGCTTGGGAACCTAAAATCAGTAAAGCATACAAAATGTTAATTCTTAATTTTTAACACTGGTTAATTCAATATAGAAGTTGATCATTTTGCGGTTGTGGATTCGCATCAGAACCGATAGACATTGGAAAGTCTGGCTCTAGTGCGGCAAAATTTTTCAAGAATGTTCACTCTTGTCTGCCACGTTTTATAGTTTCGTATTGGGTCAAAGTCGTCAATCGTCGCCAACTAAGATGATATATTATCAGAGGGAACCCCACCCCCATCTTTGGCGAAAGTTCAGCGTCGACCTTCGGACCAACTCTTGCAATTTGGGGTGTCAATGGGTACCAAACTACCCGGAACCGAACTGGTACCGGAACCGTTTTTTGCGGTTTTGGGACCTCATTTTGTGGATCCGATAAATTTCGGATCCATTTCGGATCTACCCGTTTTGGATCCGTTTAATTTCGGATCCACCCAATGGGTACCCACGGGTACCCGGTTCTGTATAAATTTT
>MVGT01003948.1:403725-426014 GCA_002174775.1 Macleaya cordata
ATCTTCTTTCTATATATTCTCTTCAACACCATTCACACCTATACCTCCTTGAGTTCACACCACCCCCACCCCACCTCCCCCTTCATTTAATTTAAACCCAAGCTAGAATATTATTAAAGCTCAGCTAGCTTCAAACCCTAAACCTCAATACTCACAACAAGATCAACTCATCTGTACCTCTCCCTCTATTAATTATTTTATTTAATACCAACATCAAACCTAGAATATTCAAGTTTCAAACCCTAGTCTTCTCCAACATTCACACTACAGTATACCCAGATAGACTTCTAAACCCATCATCATATATATAAATAATTCTTGAGTTCTTCTTTCTTTTCTTCTTCTTCTTCTTCTTTCGCTCTTTGTATCTCTCTCTGATCTCACTAAGTTAATTAATTTGTATGTGATATGGAGGGGCATCACCATAGTATTAGCATGGAAGCAGCAGGAGATAGAGTTCCTCAATGGAGCTTTCAGGAGACAAAGGAGTTCTTAGCAATCAGAGCTGAGCTAGATCAAACTTTCATGGAGACCAAACGCAACAAGCTTCTCTGGGAAGTCATTTCTACCAAGATGAAGGAGAAGGGTTTTCTTCGTAGTGCCGATCAGTGCAAGTGCAAGTGGAAGAATCTTGTTACTCGCTATAAGGTACCGTCATCATCTATATATATATCATCCACTCTTCAACTTATTAATTTATTCCGCCTTCTCATTGAATCCTCAATTAAATTCATTCCAAGCTTCTTATATATTCTCAACATGCATGCACACACAAGATCGATCGAAAGATATCATATTTATGTACTTTGAGATTTGTTATGGTTAATATCATACACGTATTTGCTTTGATGGAATGTGATATCATTAACCCCGGCTAGACCCGCATAATTATGTGATTGATGCAGTGCATGTGGTGCCATAACCTTTTGAGCTTCTAGATCAAATTGTTGTTCAAAGCAGAAACCAGATGATGAGGTTATGAGTTCAAGTACGATCGCAAGCTAGTACTAAAAATTAAAAATGTTGTTGGGATATTCATATGCCCTAACTTAGCTAAGGGGTACTGTTAGATGAATGTGATCCACCTTCTATTAGTCTTGCCTAGTTGAGCAATGTACATTTTGATTCCTCACACTAATAGTAATTGAGTAGTTCTTAGATAAATTTTTCTTAGATCAATTGATTATTAACAATTAATTCTCTTTAATTGTTTATCTTACAGGGATGTGAAACGATAGAGCCAGACAGCATGCGACAGCAATTTCCATTTTATAATGAGCTCCAAACTATCTTCGCAGCTAGGATGCAGAGGATGTTATGGCTGGAAGCTGAAGGCGGCGGAGCGAGTAGTAGTATGAGAAAGAAAGCAGCAGGGACGCGATTATCATCGGATGATGAAGATGACAATGAAGAAAGTGAGGAAGAAAAAGTTAGTAAAAAAAGGAGAAAGGGAAAGGGTGTTGCAATCAACACTAGTACTGGTTCTGGGGATAGTAATAATTTGCAACATATATTGGAAGAGTTCATGAGACAACAAATGCAAATGGAGGTGCAATGGAGAGAGAGAGTTGAGTTGAGAGAAAAAGAGAGAAGGATGAAGGAGATGGAATGGAGACAAAAGATGGAGGAGTTGGAGAAGGAGAGGTTGTTAATGGATAGGAGTTGGAGAGAGAGAGAAGAACAAAGAAGGATGAGAGAGGAAGTTAGGGCAGAGAAGAGAGATGCATTGATTACAGCTCTTCTAAACAAGCTAAGACGTGAAGATCATCATATGTAGCTAATTAGATCGAGATGGATGAAGTAGCTAGCTAGTACTCGATCTATCATCATCAATCAATCAATCAATCAATCCATCGATCTGATTTGTTGTTTTAATTTGTATTTTTTGGAAGAGATGAGAAAGCTGCTCGATGGATTACCTCTATTGTGATATCATCAGAGGTTTGTCTTTTCTTTTGTAACTGATCGATCACTTTGGTTCTTTCATCACTTATCTTTTTTAGGCGGTACTACTTAGATTATTACAAATTTGAGAAAGATCGATTTCGTATATGTTCTTTAATTA
Source organism: Macleaya cordata (assembly GCA_002174775.1). Lineage (NCBI taxonomy): Eukaryota > Viridiplantae > Streptophyta > Magnoliopsida > Ranunculales > Papaveraceae > Macleaya > Macleaya cordata. The sequence continues at coordinate 405,791 of MVGT01003948.1, forward strand.
ATTATATAATTGGTCATTACTCACTCGATCTTCTCTTATATACATATAATTATTACCTTTTCTTCTAAATATTATATATATAGTAATCTAATTAATCCACTTGTAATGAGGCGATGATGATATATCTTCTTTAATTTGCGTGGAAATTAGGCTAAGTTAAGCTTTCCCACTTATATATGCTAGCTTTTTTGTAGATATATTATAATCATGGATCTCTAAAAGAATTTATTATAAATATATTATATGATGGATGATATCCCATTATATTCATGCACGTTACTTTCATCTATTCAAGATCATAATGTCTTGATCTCTCCTTTTGTACACTTATCATCCTGATCAAAAGAATTAAAGGAAACCAAATAGATCATAATTACTACGAATTAGATTTATTGAAAATCAATAAACTATGCACACTAATTAAGTTCAAAAAGAAAAATTAGAAAACTAGTTGTTATTATTAATCTCACCATTCAAAAAAAAATCCAAAGAGAGAGAGAGAAAACTACTAGTTGCATGTAAGTAATTTAATCAACTTAAACAGATGCAATACTCTGGCGAAAACCCTTTAATTGGGAATTTGAGTAAAAGTTGAACTATATATTGGTAATCATGGTAGAGTGCTCTTTTTAATCATATATTAAACCTGCCAGCGCAGCAAAATTAATGCTCAAACATAAAATAAAACTAGTTAATTAATATTTAGATAACCCCTAGCTAGAGAGAGTAACATTCTTCTTCTTCTACAATTAGTGCATCTTATTTAATTAAAGGAATTAATAATACATATATATACTACGTACTACTAGTACTGATTGCGCGCAGTTAATTAAATCCTATATATGCATTGGGTGAATTTCCCATTTTAATCCTATTCATTCAAACTAACCCCTAATTAGATCATTTGTGTGCGATTACTAATGTAAAGAACAACCTTATTATGATGAGTTAATAACTTAGTTTCCTTAATTTATATATACATGCTAGCTACATCAATTAAGCTAATTTTAATTTGTTTCCTATGCTAATATATATTATTAATTAATGTAAAGATGAACAACCTTATGATGAGTTCTGTTGAACTCAAAATCTGCGCGCAAAGATGTGTACAATATGCACACACAAAAACAACACAAAATGCATGAGAATTCTCCATCATTTCTTAATTAGTTGTATATAAAACTCTAGGCTAGATATATATAATTGAAACTTAATTTTAAGTAATCTCCCTTTCATATAGATATATAGAAAATAATTAGGATTAATTTTAAGCCCATTTGAAGAAGCTTATCATGTTCGATATAACTGAGTTATTATATAGAAATTTGTTCATAATTCATGTATTTAGTAGCTCATATTTCAAACCATCGAGTTAATTGTTCAGAAATTTGGATTGAAAATGTGAGTATATATGTGCGTGTAATTGATATGTTCGCTGCCTGTTTTGTAGACCCTTGTTTAGACATTATAATTGCTATGTATGTATTCTTTGTCTAATGTACAGGTCGAGCTTTTAAAAGCAAGTGGTTGCTAGCATGGTGTCGAAGCTGGCCAGAAATGTCTAGAGGTTGTGGGCTCAAATAATATCCGATGTGCTGAAGTCCTAGGCTGGTGTCGAATGCGGGTGGCCTTTTTCCTGTTAGACCCACATGTGTACGAGCCATGTTATATACAGTGTTAGGCTTCCCTTTAATTCGAACATTTAACATAAGTACAATCATTAAACTAATTTCTAATTGATCCCACATAAATTTACTAAAAATGTGTGAATGTTAATTTGCAGTTGTTTTTATACAACTACAACTACTTATATGCATTATTTAGACTTTTTGTCGTGAATATTCGCAAATATTTACGGCATACTAAGAAGGGACATAGTAACATAACTACTTGCATGTATAGAGACTGAATGCATGTAAATTAATTTATAGAACATATAGGTTTTAAGCAATAATATTTTTTTAGAAAAAAACTAGTAATACCTTAGATATCATCCTTATTAATTAGCTCATAATCTCGTTGTGATCATTTTATCAAATAATTTATCAACCACTAAATATAGTACACAGCTAAGAGTAGTTGGCAAAAATATTTCATGGCATATATATTATATGGTTAGATTCTGATAAAAAATATATATATAGAGATGCTATTGGGATCGGCTCAATTATCTGTCTAGTTAGACAGATTGAAGTAGCACCAAATATTTACCATTCATTCTATACTTATAAGACCTACACATACACAAAGGATGGTGGATGTAAGATGCCACCTCAATCTGTTCACATGGTCAGATAACATCAAGGACCCAAGAATCATCTTAAACCAGCAGGATATCAGACCCATGTCCTCATATATATATTATTTGTTCTTTCATTCCTTTTTTACAGTTTAAATATTTGGAATTGTCCTACACATTATTTGAAACATAGATAATATTCTCTTGAACAGTGATTTCCATGTACTCGTGATTGTGAATTCTGGGAAGTTAATTGGTTCACAGTTTATCAACCAGCATCATCATCCTCAGATTATGGTAAGAATATTGGTGGGTCCATCATCAGATTATGAGAATTAATGCTGCAATAACCAAGTAGAATATTACCAACCCATCGATTAATCTCTGTTCAACCGGGGACCCAATAAGGTCCAATAACTTTGGCTGCTCATAAAAAAGCAATACCAAATTTAATGTTACGACTTTACCAGGGTCATGACCAACTCCGAGGAAATTTCCAATTGGGCCCTGTTCTAAATCATTTTAAATATGGTTGTGAATAAGATCCACTACTAATGTAATATATGGGCTGCCCATTAATTCACAAAATCAAATAAGGCGGTACGTACATTGTGATATTTTTCTTTTCTAAGATGGGTCGTTATATATAGAAAATGATAGTACGCTACGGGTGACTTTCCATCCGCACCTAAAACTGTTGCAACTATTAATTTTGCTGCAAGTGTACATGAGACATTGAAGTAATGCAGTTTTTTTTTTAATTTATAATTAAATAGATGATGAATTTACGAGTTTTAGAATTGGTAGATTTTTAGTGATGATGATTTACCAGAAAACATCTTCATAATTAACAAAAACCCTCCCTTAGGTCATTATACCTGTATTGGTAAAATAAATACGTACGTAGATCCTTGCTCAATAAAAATAGATTTTAAATATCTTTTACTATTTGATAATCTTTTGGTAAACCAATATTAGATTGCAAACAGAGATCAACGTGTAAATGCCTTTTTTTTTTTTTTGGTAAAAAAACAAAAATAAAAAACAGAGTTCAACTTGGTCTCAATCAAAATAATTAAAATTTAAGACTAACCAAAATGAAACGGTCAAATCAACATCCAAATATCCAATGAATAAAAGAAGGAAAATCTATGAGAATTGGTGGTCGTAGTCATCCATATATATTGACTCACATTTGTTGTTCATGGCCCTCCCAAATTGTGAACTGGATTAATACTACGTGGAGTGGAGAGAGTCGTACGATCTATGTGGGGGGAAGGTCGTGGGGGCTATTTCAACTCAGGTGAAATATTGTTTCATGGACTTGATCCAGAAAATCTTAAAAGAGTAAAGCTGTATTTGATTGCAAAGAATAGCATTTCGTGGAAATATGTTACCATCAGTTAAGCCAAAGATTATTTCTTAGGGGATAAAGAATACTATTTCGTGGGATTACGTTAAAAATTAATTATTCGTTATATTTTTAAGTTAGAATGGACCTCTAGTTTCGTGGAATTATAATTACAAATAAACAGTGGAATTTGTGTTGTTTCCACCAAAACTTATCAAACTTTATGAAATTCAAACGCAATCAAACACAACTTAAAAATCATTTAGAAAAAACGTGCTTCCTGAAATGCACTGTACAACGTAATTCTATTCTCATCCTTTGTACATAGTCTAAATGTGCTCTCTGTTTACTTTTCACGTCAAATTCAAAAATTCGACATGATGGATTTTATTGGGCTAAATACCATTTTCCTACAGTACATTAACATGGATCGTGCGATTTGAATACCAAGATTTGGTGTTTACAATTGTAACACCGAATTGTAGGACCCATACAGTTACACTTTAAGAGTTGAAATTTTAGAATGAATTTATGTTTTTGTGAGAATGATATATATGGTAAGAAAAAGAACCTTACAAAATTTAAATTCTTGAAGTATAACTATGTGGATCCCACAATCCAATGTTACGGGATTTTTGTAGTCAAGAAGTTCCCCACCACCCTTTTGATGGGGCTAATCCCTTAGTCGCATGCCCCGACCCACACAAAAGTTTTACAATTTATAACTGAGTAAGTTAAGAATAACCTTGGTCGATTGGTCACTGGGATTTTTGAACCCACGACCTCTTGAGAGATGTGTATTTACCACTGGCCACCCCTAGTGGTTAATGTTACGGGATGTTGGTGTTCAAATAGCATCTGATAATTTGGGGTCCGTTCGTCAAATGTTTGAGCTATTCTAGTGGGATCCACAACCACTCGATTGAAATGTCTAACGGTTCCAAGTCTTACCTAATTATTATTATTTTTGTTTGATTGGTGCACTTAAACTCTTACCGTCCGTTGAAATAGTATACGTCCAGATGATCCTCCGTCGAGTGGGACCCTGCTAATCACTCATTTTTCTGCTGTATTCAATTCAAAACGTCTCATACGACTTTAACGGGTAGTTACTGTGTTATGATATGGATGGCGTCTGACTTGATTAGTCAGTTTCATGAGGACCCCCACTTAAATCCAAAGGTTATTACAGTACTGACGATAAGAGTGAGTGCTACTTTGTGCACCCATATGTAAGATTGGGGCACTATAGTCTCCATCATCCATCAGGGAGTTTTTTGATCGGACATCCATCAGGGACTGATCCTCCTTCTCTCCTGTTTTTATTTCCTTGCATCAGATTTTACTTAATGTAATTATGGCCACCGCAGTTTAGTTTTTATATATCTCAGTTGCTTACCAAAAAGCTAGGCGAATTGAAGATCACCTGGAGGAAAACACACGAAGATGGCCGAGCTGTATTTGTGTTTAACGGCCTTAAAAAAAAGGGGAACGGCCAAAAGGCCCAAAATGATTTTTTTTTCAGTCTGTTCAGTCCACCAAATTTTATATGAGTCTATTTAGTCCAAAAATAAAATTTAGACAAATCTGCCCTTTCACCACATACTACCCCACTTTACTCTTCTCTCTCTCTTCAGAAAGGACTAACGTTATCTTTTTTGTTTTTAAACTTTAAAATGTTATATATATTCAACTAAAATTCTGATTTTGACAAAATTTATATATTTGGAAAGCACTTTTTGAGATCTTTGAAACTAGACCAGTCAAGAATGGTTTTCAAAAAAAAAATAAAAATCACGAAATTTATGCAAAAACGTTTTTGCATGAACTGATGCAAAAACGTTTTTGCATGAACTGATGCAAAAACGTTTTTGCATCAGTTTTTTGCATCAGTTCTCATGCAAAAACGTTTTTGCATCAGTTTATGCAAACATTTCAACTAAATTCAGATTTTGACAAAATCATGAAATTTATGCAAAAACGTTTTTGCATGAACTGATGCAAAACTATTTTTGCAGGAACTGATGCAAAAACTATTTTTGCAGGAACTGATGCAAAAACGTTTTTGTACTATGCAAAATAATTTTTGCAGGAACTGATGCAAAAACGTTTTTGCATGTTTTTGCATGAACTGATGCAAAAATGTTTTTGCATGAGAACTGATGCAAAACTATTTTTGCAGGAACTGATGCAAAACTATTTTTGCAGGAACTGATGCAAAAATATTTTTGCATGAACTATGCAAAATAATTTTTGCAGGAACTGATGCAAAAACTTTTTGCATGAGAACTGATGCAAAAATGCTTTTGCATGAACTGATGTAAAAATATTTTTGCATGAGAACTGATGCAAAAGCGTTTTTGCATAAATTTCGTGATTTTTTTTTTTAAAAAAAAACCATTCTTGACTGGTCTAGTTTCAAAGATCTCAAAAAGTGCTTTCCAAATATATGAATTTTGTCAAAATCAGAATTTTAATTGAAGAGATATAACATTTTAAAGTTTAAAAATAAAAAAGATAACGTTAGTCCTCTCTCATACAGCTGTACACGTTTGACAAAGATAAAAAGGTAATTGATAAATATAATAAGGGTATAACAGGAACATTAAAAAGGAAGGAATGGACTAAATAGATTTGGAAAAGTTTAAAAAGGACTAAACAGATTCAAAAAGTTTTAAAAAAGGTATTTCAGTCTTATTAAAAATCTTGTGTACTAAATAGATTAAAAACGTTATATATTGGGTGTTTTGGTCATTATCCCTAAAAAAAATCTATACATTGACAGACTCATCTATGATGTTAATCTAGAGTAGGGATCATGCTATTTGAACACCAAAACTTGGTGTTCCTATAGTAACACCAGCCTTTGCGCTTATTTGGACAGAATCCAAGAATTAAAAAGATTTTTTAACTCACTATGTACATTATCTTTATAATAAAATTAGTCCGATTTAAAAAATTTAATCCTATTAAAAATTGATTATAAGTTAATTATAAATTAATAGTGAAAAATGAACTGTTAAGAAAAAGAAATAATTTTCATTAAGGTTAAAAAATTTAGAATAAATTAATTTTTTGTAAAAGTGATGTACAAGATAACAGACTCATAAAAGATCGACTTTTGAATCGTATCCAAATAAACCCAGAGACTAACTTTCAAATAGAGGTGTCAATTGGGCTGGGCCGCCCAGGCACGGCACGACCCAGCACAGCCACGTGGCAGCCCAGCCCAGCCCATCCCATTTCGTGCCTGGGCTGGCACTGCCCATTGGTTGGGCCATGCTGGGCAGGCCTCTTGAGCCCAGCAGCACGAGCACGGCACGGGCACAATTTTGGCCCAGCCAAGCCCAAGCACGGCACAGAGCCCAGCACGGCACGGATCCAGCACGACCCAGCCCAGCACGATGGGCCGGCACGAAGCACGGCACGAATAAAGCCGTTACGTGCCTAACGGTCGGCACGATGGGCCAAAGCACGGCCCGGCATGACCCAGGCACGACAACGGCCCAACGTCAGTAAAACGGCTAGTTTGTTATTTTGACTAAATTACCCCCCTTAACAGCCAAAAAATGGCTATTTTCAGGAGTAATTTGGTCCATACGTGGTACCCCACACCCTCTATAAATACTAACACTCCCCCCCCCACCTATTTTCATCATAAAAATTACAAATCTACTCTTACTTTTCATCATATCTCTCTCAAAATCTCTCTCAAACTCACACCACAACAACAATTAAGGGCTAACACTTCAAGATCAAGCAAAATCACTCAAAATCAAGGGCCCTCAACTAAAATTCAAGCAAGTTAGTTCAAAATCAAGGGTTCTCATCTAAAAAAAAATATATATTCTTAAGTTTCTCCCACATTTAGTTGAAGTATTTATTTTTTTATTTAATATGTTATATATTATTACATAATTTGATAAATATGGATGCTAACTAATTCTATGAAGTCGATGATTCTAATGCCACACCCCCTCAAGCTTCCAACCAAGGTAACCCAGGTAGTTCTTATGCCACTTCATCTAAAAGACAAAAAAATTTGGAAGTTTGGTAATTTTTTACAGTTAAAGAAGTTCTATTCAAGGGAAAAATAGAAGAGAGAGCAGTATGTAATTTATGTAGTGCAACCTATTCATCTAAGTCAACAGGTGGTACAGGTCACTTAAAAAGACACATAGAAGCATGTGTTCCAAAACATGCTAATACTAATGACCCAACACAAGCCCAGCTCAAGGTAGGTAGTAGTGGATCAATTTCAAATTTTACATATAATCAGAGAAAAATGAGGGAGGGTTTAGCAGTTTATGTAGCTGGGGCTGAGCAACCATTTACTTTTGGGGAAGATCGTAGATTAGAGAGTTGGGTGAAGAATTATCTTCAACCTGGATTTAGTAAAGTTAGTAGAAATACTATTAGAAGTGATACCATGGAGGTTTTTAATATGAAAAAACAAATTATAATTAATGAATTAGCTAACCATATTGGTGCAATTTCTTTTACTTCTGATATGTGGACTGGTATTAATAAAATTGGTTATCTTTCTCTTACTGCCCATTATATTAATAGCAATTGGATTTTAGTTAAAAAAATTATTGCCCTCCGCATGGTAGAATATCCTCATAGTGGTCAAAATATATATACATGTATTTTAGGCATTCTTAATGAATATAATGTTGCATTTAAATGTTTTAGTATTAGTTTTGATAATCATAGTGCTAACACTAATGCAATTGAATATTTTAAACGTAGTTTTAAGCCTCCTTATCAAGGACAATTATTTCATGTTAAATGTGCATGCCATATTATTAATTTAATTGTTCAAGATGGAATTAAAATAATTAATAGTGATAAAGATCTTAATTTTATTGATAAAATTAGAGAAGCAATTCTTTTTATTGTTACTTCACCTTCTAGACTTCAAGCATTTAAAAAAATGTGTGAAACTTATAATTTGAAGCCTAGAAAATTTAAAATTGATATACCTATTCGTTGGAACTCAACTTATCTTATGTTGAAATCATGTGAAGGTTATGAAGCAGTAATTATGGATTATTATAATCAACATGGTCACTCAAATTTAGAAATGGTAGATTTTGACAATGCATCTAATTTTTCTAACTTTTTAGAAATTTTTTATAATGCAACAAATGCTTTGTCAGGTGTTTATTATCCTACTACTTGTATTGCTCTTAACCAATTATATAATATTGCAGAAGCTTTTAGAGAATGTAGAACATATGCAATTTATTATAAAGTTTGTGAAAAAATGGAAGAAAAATTTCTAAAATATTGGGAACATATCCCACCTCTTTATTATTTAGCCTCTACAATGGACCCTAGAAAAAAATTAAATGGTACTATGACACTAATTATGGGCATTTGTAATATTTTACACATTGAAATGCATGATACATTTGAAAGTATTATAACTTTGTTAAGTAATTTATATACTTATTATGAAACAAATTTTGGTAATGTACAACGTACAATTATGATGCCACCACCAACCACTAGAACTAGAGATGCTTCTTGGAGATTACTTGCAGATAGTAATCAAATGGCAAGTATAGGTGGTACAACTGTAAAAACAGAACTTCATTCTTATTTGGAAACTCCGGCTCCACATTTTAAATCTGCAGAAGAGGCATATAGTTTTGATATTTTAGAATGGTGGAAAGTACAAGGTCAGACTTACCCAATACTTTCCATCATGGCACGTGATTTACTAACTCCTCCAGTGTCCACAGTAGCATCGGAGTCTGCTTTTAGTGCAAGTGGCAGGGTATTGAACGAGAAAAGGACAAGACTAAATCCAGATATCTTAGATGCTTTGATCTGCTTGAAGGATTGGGACGATTCAGAAAACAGAGAACAAGAAATCTATGATGATTTGGCGGAAGAATTTTCAAATTTAGATGCAGCAACTGATAATGAATAGAATTTAAGTTATATGTAAATTTTTTTTTTTACTATGATGTAAATTTTTTCTTTAAATAACTTATAGAGGTTAGAGTAATGCAAATGATTGATAGTTGAGTGGGTGCCAACCTAGTTGGGATGTGCTCAAACTATAGTGATGCAATTCTCACCTTTTTTATGTAATTTTTGTATTCAATTTAAAATTAATATTAATAAATAAAGTTTATTAGTGGATTTTATTCAACATGGTGTTCTAATTTTAAATTTTTAATATTTTAAATAATTTATTTGAGTTGTTAATGTTAATGTAAATTTTTAAGTTTTAAAATATTTTTATAAATAAAGTTTTTAATAAATAGAAATTTAGTAAATATATTTATATAAGTAATAAATGTTAAATAAAAGGAAAAAAATACAAAAATAGGCAAAAAAACATTTTTTTTACCGATTTTGGCCCATTAAGGCACGATGGGCCAGCCCGTTGGGCGGCCCATTAACATTCAAAATTCAAAAAAAAAAGGGCGGGATTTTCAGATAGGCGGCCCATGGCACGCTGGGCTGGCACGACCCAGCACGAGGCCCAGTCGTGCTGGGCCAGTGGGCCGTGCTGGGCTGACTTAAATTGTGACTTGGCACGGCACGGCCCAGCACGAAACCCTGTCGTGCCGACCGTGCTCCGTGCCGTGCCAGCCCAGCCCACAAGAGGTCCATGCCGTGCCGGCCCAGCACGGCCCAATTGACACCTCTACTTTCCAATAGCTAGCATGACCCTTACCGAGTCTTTAATCAATTTAATATTAATTGAAAAAGAATTCTTTTAGAAAAATTGTACCGGTGACTTGAAGCAGCCTTCTTTGAGACACACTTTAATACCTCGACAACATGGAAGAACTTGGAATCAAATTGTGGTGAATTGGTTCCAACCTCGAACCGAATCCAATTGGACAACTGATCAGTCTTGATTTAAGGCGAGTCAAGTCAACTATGAGTCTCTAATTTAAAGGTTGTATCTCTTATTATTATTATTATTATTATTATTATTATTATTATTATTATTATTATTATTATTATTGTGTTTTGTTTCACTGGGTCGTTGGTGGTGAGACTTGAGAGTCGAATTGTGATGGATTTGCATACAATTCATGTGGATACTCACGAATCAGTTTGATCTTGTTTGTGCATCGACCGATTCAATTCAAAGTAATGAACTTTTAATCACTCCTATTTGGAATTGGTCCAGTCGACCAACCATGCTTTATATGGATCAAGTAATAATAAACTAATAAAATTGTGTATATCGAGTTCAATAACAAAAAAAAAATTTTTGTTCCACGAGAATCTATGAAGGAATTCCCAAATCCGAACCCCAATTTTCTAACAAAAGCAACGTAGTGGCATAACTTTGGGGGTCCACTAGAGTACTTTTAATCCCATACATGAAAATGATCCAAGTCTCTATTTTATTATGAAATACTTTCTCTCATCCCTTAGATCATTTTAACAAAAAATGAATCTTTAAATCATGTTCATATATGCGATCTACAGGCTACATTGTAGTGTATGAGAATTTTTCGTCTAAATATATTAGGGTATGTTTGATTCACAATTTAAAAATTTATTTTCAAAATATAATTTACACATCAAAATTATATTATAATTTGCTATAAAATCAAATAGGAGTTTATAAAACAAAACAATGTTGTTTCCCATGTAAAAACATATAGGATTTTAAAAAGTAATATTAAATATGAAACAAAATGTAGATTAGTTTAAATGTAAATTAATTTTTTAAAAATAAATTTTTGGATCGCGAACCAAACGATAATCTCTTAGATTCAATTAAGTAAATAGATATATCTCTAATACTACCAAAGCTTTTATTTTTTTGTTATAGATAATGCCAAACTTATAAGTTATCACATGATAATTATTGCAAAAAACCTCAAAATAAATTTTTTATTTCTTCGAGTATTCCCATAAGCAAAATAAATATGCTAAGAATAATAATTTTTTAATAATAAAAGGAATATTTCAACATTTAACAAACTGGTATTTCTGTATATTAAAACTGGACGGTATCTTTTTATGTATAACCATCAATAGCTAAAACATATGAAGGATTCTTTTTTTTTTTTCTCCATCAACAGCTCTATTTTAATCCACCGAGTTATGTTGAGTTACACTCACAATTTTAATGACGATCCACTTAATCAATTCGAAGGCTACGACTTATTAATAACAATCCACTTAATTCACCCATTCACTTTTGCAGATAGACAAGTTTGTCATTGACCCTGTAAGGTTTTTGAGACAAGTTTGTCCTTCACCATTTAAGAAATACCAGATTTGTCAAGTGACCATAGTAAATGACTAAAATAATTTTATGTTCTTTTACAAAATACTGGATGTGTTCCATTGTCATAGTTATTTATTTACACCTGATTACATTTGACGACAGAGTCGCATGAAGTGAATCCAGTGGTGGTGGTGGTGGTGGTAGGAATGCGCGTGAAGTGCGCGTAGCGCGTTTGGATATCCGAGCGCATGTAGGGAGGATAGACAACCATTTAACGAATCGTAGTGCGTGTAATAAGAAAAATGCGGTATGGCCTCGTGCCAGAGCCACGTGTTATACCTAGTAAATATTAAGTTAAATAACATTAGTTAATCTCTACAATCATAATAAGTTTTGCATCGTCTTAATTCAATTTCTTTATAGCAAATTCATCTCTTCTTTAGGTTTGTTATTTTTTCATTTTTAGAATAATTGTATTACCAAAAAAAAAAAAAATTAGAGTTTAACGAGTTTAATAAACAAACCAAACACCTAATAAAATTACATTTTCGTTTCTGTCATCTAAACATATATGATCCGTCGGAGGCCATATCCTAATCGAATAAAGCATGGCGCACTCATTCTAACTTACATTTAAAAAAATAAAAAAAATTACACGTGCAAAATAAATAGACGCGTTCTAATTATTAATTGATGGAATGAAGAGTATTTATCAGAGCACTGAGGAGACAGCTTAGCATAAACATTTACAACCAAAAAAAAAAAAGGCTTTAGCATAGATAGCATGGGTAAAATCGTAACTTCATTCTGAACTGCCTGATCCTTATCTTACCAATATTTTAGTAAAAGCCAATCAATAAAATAAAGGCTAAAATCATTTCTGATAAAACAAACAAAATAAAAAAACTGAGTAAACAAATATTAAAAAAGCGTCGCGTTTTTTTGACCAAATTTCAAATTCTACAAAGACAGAGACGCGTGCGAGTTGGACCTTATCGAGACGTTTGATTGAAATCTTTGAAAATTTTGAAGAATCTCGCGATATATCGCCGATATATAAATTATTAGTGGACTTTGCTGACGCTGCAGATATTGCGACATCAACCAGTGGGACTCGGAGATCTTATATAGCGTAACTGGTTTCGAATCTTTTACCGGTTACCACTCCTTTATGGGTCTTGTTAAGGTGTACCCTTTAGGCACACGATAAGGATGTTTTTGAATGGATTTTTTTGCAAGTTACAGGTCTTCAAATCAGCTGAATTTTTGTAAACATAATATTATCATTATTTATAAGATTTCTACAAAAAATCAGCTCAATTAGAGACATATAACCTTCTAAACAAATCACTTTAAATGTCAGCCGTTCATTCATACTATTAAAGTTTAAATTAGGTGATTTGCTAAAGTGATTTAAAGTGGTGGAAATGAACTTATTTCCCTGGAACACATTTCCTTGCTATCAAACACAACCTTAAGTGTTCGTGGTGCTAGAAGGTGCTAGAGGACTCCGATTGAGCTGATTTTTTTAGATATGATCCAAATAGTATAAATAACATACATATCAAAAAATCAACCTAGTTGGACAACCTTAAGAAACTAAACAAAACACAAAACTAAAAAGCTTAACATGTGCAAAATCCCTCCTTTATTGTGTCGTTCCAACATATCTCAGGACACGTGGTATTATTACCGGTTGGGTCGGTTAGATATTATCGTAGTGGTGGGGCCTAGTAAATTTAAGTTTCATTTGTGTTTCATTTGAATTTCATTTGCAGGGAAAGAAGAGAGAGAGTGGGAGGAGAGAGAGAGAGAGAGAGAGAGAGAGAGAGAGGTAGCTTCCTTCTTTTTGACCAGAGCGAAAGAGAGGAGAAGAGGAGCCTCGCTTTCCTCTCCTTTTCTTCATCTTCTCTCTCTAAAACCCACTCGTGTAGTTCAAAAGGGAGCTCAACTTCAGATTCTTCCTTCATAAATACATCGTTCTGTTTCTCTCTCTCTTTCTATATCTCTCTCGCACTCTTTCAGGAACTCTTTTAACTCGAACCCTAATTTTCAAGGTACGTTCAGTTTGATCTCTTTAATTTTTAGTACGATTGATTTTTTAGACTTAGCTTTCTAGTTCTTCAGGTTTTAATCGAGAGTGATATTGCTTTTAGACTATCTCTATCTTGATTCATAAGGGATTTTGTGGGGTTTTGAGTTTGATGTTTGGAGAAAGTGTAAATTAGGGTTAATGTTTGAAGCTTTCTTCCAGAATTTGACTGGTTGGACCTTGGTTTATAGTTATTCAGGTTCTAATCGTGTGTGATTTTGCTGTCGGAATAACTCTAGCTTGATTTCAAAGTGGATTTTCGGAGAGAATTTGTGGGGTTTTCGGTTAAGATGTTTGGGAGATTGAGTGTAAATTAGGGTTAAATCTTTGAAAGGCTGAAATTTCTTTACAGAATTTGACTGGTTGGACCGATTCTTTCATTTATATTAATTTTCAAAGCTATGGCGGCAAGTATTTCTAGAAGCGTCGAAGCAACCCTAAGACAGAGTCTTTGAAAATCTTTCTTATTAGGGTTTGGGTTTCTATAGTAGAATATCTCTATTTTACTGGAAGTCCTGTCTTTTATTGTAGTTTCTGTTTATTTTATAGTGATTCAAGGCTGAATTTTGTTCGAATTGTCTATATTGTTGTTGCAGAAAGGGGCTGGTGTTGTGTGAGGATTTAGAAGTCTTCCATGTGCAGCGGTTCGAAGAGGAAACTATTTCCAACTGATTCCCTCATGGAGGGCGAACTACAGAATCAAAAGGAGGGATTTTTCCACAATTGTTCCATTTTGCTAGAATTATCTGCCTCGGATGATCTGATTAGCTTTAGAAATTCGGTGGAAGGAAAGGGTTCTGATGTGAATGAGGCAAGCCTCTGGTACGGTAGAGTTATTGGGGCAAGGAAGATGGCTCTTGAGGAGAGGACCCCTCTCATGATCGCCGCCATGTTTGGTAGCACTGAGGTTTTGAAGTATATACTCTCCACTGGTTGCGTTGATGTCAACCAGGCCTGTGGTTCTGATGGAGCAACTGCTCTTCACTGTGCTGCCGCAGGTGGGTCTTCTGCTTCACCTGAGATTGTCAAGCTCTTGCTTGATGCTTCTGCAGATCCTAATTCTGTGGACGCTAAAGGAAACAAACCAGGAGACTTAATTGCTCCCGGTTTGAAACCCTCCTGCTTTTTGAGAAAGAAGACACTTGAGATGATGTTAAAAGGAAGTAGTGGTAATAGTTTTGTTGAAGGATGGGCTTCTCCTGAATCTTTTGATGAAACTTTTAATCAACCTGAAGAGTTTCAACAGCTTATGCAAACAACTCAAAAAGATGGGAACGACAAGAAAGAATATCCAATTGATCTAACTTTGCCTGATATAAAGAACGGAATCTACGGAACAGATGAGTTCAGGATGTATACCTTCAAGGTGAAGCCTTGTTCGAGGGCGTATTCCCATGACTGGACAGAGTGCCCGTTTGTTCATCCTGGTGAGAATGCCCGGCGACGTGACCCACGAAAATACCACTACAGCTGTGTTCCTTGCCCTGAATTTCGAAAGGGGACTTGCAGGCAAGGTGATGCTTGCGAGTATGCACATGGAGTGTTCGAGTGTTGGCTACACCCTGCTCAGTATCGAACTCGGCTCTGTAAAGACGAGACTGGATGCACCCGAAGGGTCTGCTTCTTTGCTCACAAGCCTGAAGAGCTTCGTCCTCTTTATGCTTCGACAGGGTCGGCTGTGCCTTCTCCTAGATCATCTTCAGCCAATGTTTCACCACTGGATATGTCAAATATGAGCCCCCTGGCTCTTGGGTCCCCTTCTGTTTTGATGCACTCCACTTCAACACCTCCCATGTCGCCATTAGCAGCCACTTCCTCTCCCATGGGAAGTGGGCTATGGCAGAACCAAGCTAGTCTCGTCCCCCCAACCTTGCAGCTACCAGGTAGTAGGTTGAAGACTGCAATGAGTGCCAGAGATATGGAATTGGACATGGATTTGCTTGGGTTAAGTCAATATCATCACCAGCAGCAGCAGCAGCAGCAGCAAATGATGGATGAGATATCAAATCTCTCTTCCCATACAAGCTGGAGCAATACCTTGGCGACGGCTCTTGCGGCCTCGTCTGGTAGTCGGCTTGGTGGGGTGAAACCTACTAACCTAGAAGATGTGTTTGGATCTCTTGATCCTTCTGTATTGTCTCAACTACAAGGATTATCTCTGAAAGCTGCAACTTCCCAGGTTCAATCCCCTACTGGAATTCAGATACGCCAGAACATGAACCAGCAGCAGCAGCAGCAGCTTCGTTCTAGCTACCCTACCAACCTCTCTTCCTCTCCTGTGAGAGCATCGTCATCTTTTGGTCTTGACTCATCTGGAGTTGCAGCCATCAATGCAAGGTCTGCAGCGTTTGCAAAACGGAGCCAGAGCTTCATTGACCGTGGTGCAGTGAACCGTCATCCTGGGCTCATGGGTTCAGCTGCCATGTCAACTAGTAATCTTTCTGATTGGGGATCTCCTACTGGGAAATTGGACTGGGGAGTTCAAGGTGAAGAATTGAACAAGCTAAGAAAGTCCGCGTCTTTTGGGTTCAGAAGCAACAATATTGCCATGGCCTCCTCCTCAGAGTCCATGGCTGTTCGCTCTGTGGATGAACCAGATGTGTCTTGGGTGCAATCTCTGGTGAAGGATGTGCCACCACCAGTGGCGCTGGACAGGCGATTTAGTTTGGATGAGCAGCAGAGGCAGAACCAGTATCATCTCACCAGCGGGGGTTTAGATATGTTCTCACCATGTGTGGAGCAATTGTACATGGAGCAGGAGCAGATGGTGGCTTAACCAACATTGCCACCACCATGTTTGCTACTCATTTAGCCTAACAATTTCCTTGCAATTTTTTTAATTGTTATTTATATTTGTTATATCAGATATAGTTTTGGTTGGAGAAAGGGAAAATGGGGAAAAAAAGAAGAGTAATTGAAAGATTTGGGCAGGAAGAAAGGAATCTGCTCATTTATATATATAGGTTCAGTATTACTTGATGATAGAAGAAGAAGATGAAGAAGACTGAGGGAGAGGAAGAAAGGAAGTTCTTTTTCTTTTTATTGAGTTTTCTTCTGGGATTTTCAAATTTTCTAGTAAGAAGATTGCAGGGAGAAGAAGAGTTGGGTCTTTTACTGGTAAGACCCCGAATTGAAGTTGTTGATGAGATCAAACTCTGTATTGAATTGAGATGGAGGGCTCTCCATTGTAATGAAAGATGTATACATGTTAAAACTAAAGTGTTGGGTTCAGTGACTTATTATTAATAATATTGTTTATATTTTCATTAAAAAGATGCCTCTTCTCTTCTTTGGTTTGGTGTTTGGAACTTCTTTTCGTTCAGAAGTGTTGAAAACTGCATCTTTTTCTCAAATTTTCTTGTACCAGAAGTGTTGTTGTGCTTGGATTATACTGAGCTTCTTCTCTTGGTAGCAACATTGTAAAAGACGGTCTGGAGTCTGGACTGCAGGACCTGAAGTGTTTGAGAAAAAAAGAAGAAGAAGAAGAAAGATTACAACAATCTAGAATTGGCCATAATTGAACTTCATCTCTTCTGGGTTAAAGCAACTACTCATACTGACTGACCCTGTATGAGAGCTAACTCATGTTCATTTAGTTTTTGTTTGTTTGTTTTTATCATTAGAGATCTCTTAATTAAGTGGGAGGTTGTTTATGATTCAAAATGTTGTGTTTGCATTATTTTTTTTCCCTTTTGTCCTGGCTTTTTTTTTTTTTTTTCTGAGAACATATTTTCTTTTATCAGTATTGGCCTTTTAGGTGACCATCTTTTGGGTCTATAGTATAATATATTATAGAGATGGCTAGCTACTTTATGATGTTTTTTTTTTTGGGTGGGTTTGCTTTGGACGCTTTTTATATGGAATGTTATACCTGTTCATCATCATCATCATCATCCCATCAAAATCCAAGAGTGGTCCCAATGTGATTATATTAGAATTTTCCGTTTACTATATGGTAAAAGAGTGGTTAGGTCAATGAGAATAATGACTCCATTACTTTCCGTCCATCCATTTTTCGTTGGGTAGTAAGCAGAGGAAAGTGATGGGAGAAAGAGGAGGAGGAGAGGATTCAAACGCAACAAAGGGGCTTGTGGGTCCCACTCTTGGTGTTCCATTTCCTCCTCGGATCCCAATCCCATGATGTGTTTTCTAGGCCTGTTAAAGCATCTAGGTCAAGGTCGGCGGCAAATTCTTGCTCTATTTTTTTTTTCCGAGTGGGTTTAACACATTTGGATACTAAAAATAATTTCAAAACTGCACAAGGTTTCAAAGAAGTCAATTTTCAAATGTGAAATGCCACAGTAATCCTGGATTTTGCACTCTAATCAATATATTATAAAATTCAATTTTACACTAAAATTAGGCCTCAATACCAATTTTATAATCTGTATTGTTTCAAATGCAAATTCGAAGTTTATGTAGCATTATTCTATCTCAAATTTACATATTATTCTTTCTCAAAGTATTGTTTTACTTTTATTTTTTTGGGCGATGAAAATAATGCCGTGTTATTACATGCAAGGAAAGGACCAACTAACCATTCACAAAAGAAATACTTCATAGAGAAGGGATCAAATACTCCATACAAGAATGTTCAATTTTGTACCCCATTACAAAAAAGAAGCTGATCTAAGGGATTATTTTTAGTGACAATGATTTTCTTACCATGTACATTATCATATCCAAAGTCATCAAGTCTAAAACTTCGAGCCCCTCAAATCATCCCATCAAAATTTTAAAATTTTACGTTTTTCTTAAGATTCAATTTTAGTACAAATTTACAATCAACTTTTAATAAGGTTAGAAATTTTAATATTAGATAATTTAAGGATATGATGAAGTATAAGGTGAAGAGAACATTCTCATAAAACATTAGCATTTAGATCCTCTATATGTGGGCCCCACGTAATTGGGGTTTAGTGGGGACATTTTGAATAAGGCATTTGATCATTTCTCTACTTGTAAAAACTCTTGGATTATGTTTAGCCTTCCATTTAATATAATTTGTGAACAATCTGATTTACAAAAGAGATTTGAACCTAACTTCCATTTAATATAATTTGGGACATGATGATGATAAAGCATGGATCACTATTTCATGGCTTTATTAGGCAGCGTTCAGTCACAGGGTAAGATGAAAATGTATTTGAAGTTAAGAGAAGCAAATGGTTTCACCGTTGCTGGAGTAGCTCAGTTGGTTGGAGCGTGTGGCTGTTAACCACAACTTCAAAAGTTCAACCCCTTCCTCTAGCGTTCTACTCTACAGCGCTGCTATTTGGACCGACGGACTTATAAAGTAAATGCCCGACACAAATGTGGCATGGGTCCCACTACCACATAAGTTAGAAACTCTTATGTAACATTTTTAAGAGGAAAAAGTGGTAGGTCCCATCCTGCCACATAGGTATCTGGTACTAATTTTGTAAACTGGTCGGTCCAAAAAACTTTATTGTTAACTTAAACCTTAGAAGAACCTCAAAGTTAACAAAATCCTAATAATAATACTACATGGATATTTCAAGTATTAAAAAACTTAAACTGAAAAAGCGATACGGATGGTTGAGGAGTGGTTAACTTAACAGCTATTTGGACGGACGGACTTATAAAATAAATGCCCGACACTTATGTGGAATGGTTTGTCCTACTACCACATAAGTTGAAACTCTTTCATAACACTTTTTGGAGGAAAAAGTAGTAGGTCCCACCCTACCACATAGGTATCTGACACCAATTTTGTATACCGGTCGGTCCAAAAAACTTTATTGTTAACTTAAACCTTAGAAGAACCTCAAAGTTCACAAAATCCTAATAATAATACTACATGGATACTTCATATACAACATCTCAGGCAGTTGGAAAGTGATCCATCCATCCATCCCTCTTTCTCTGTCTTTTCTTTGACATTTTTTTTTTTTTTTTTCAGGTTAATTTACCTCTTCATCAGTTCGAGAGGTGGGCCCAAACCTTCCATTTCAATTATTCAATGGAGGTCCCCATCCTTATTACGATGGAGTTAATGTTGGTGGGGTCACTTTCAAAGTTTCAAATTAAGGGACTGATGATGATAAATTGATTGATAGCCTTGCTCTTCTAATTTGTGATTGTGAGGCAACAATACGTACGTTGTTTTAACTAATTAATCTCTCATATATTTCTGTCTTGGGTCCTCACTCGCGCATAATAGTCGATCGAGGTCCAGGTCCTTGTCTAAAAACTAATAAAAATCAAGTGTCTTGATCAATTGAGGAACAACAAAGAAGATAAAAAGTAATATAATGAGAGAAGTGGATCGTTTTATAATCTATATAACATCTGTGTTTACTT
>MVGT01003948.1:428499-441425 GCA_002174775.1 Macleaya cordata
AAAAAAAAGAGAGAGAGAGAGAGAGAGAGAGAGAGAGAGAGAGAGAGAGGGCGGGCTTTACATTTGAATGTTGGTAGGCAAGGAGGGGTTGATGGGGATTGCTTAAGATTGAATTACTGTTAAAGAGAAGGATGTGTGGACGTGTTGATTACCTTTTTTGTGTTCACATTGTGTGTGTAGACTGTTGAAAGGGTTCCTTTGGGAAGCAAGGGAAAGTTTGTTTGTGGGGTCAGACATTCAGAGAGACTCAGAGAACTGATCGATCAGTTTTGAGGGCTTTTGTTGTCAGGACTGGACCTTAATTTGTTTTTTAAATCCCATTTTTCTTTGAGATTGAGATTGAGATTGAGATTGAGAGGGGCCGGATTTGCTGACTTTTGTTTGTTCAAAGTTCAACTGATTTTAGTATTCAGCAGGTCCAATTCTAGTAGTGTGGACCTGAGCCTGACGGTGAGAGACAGACTCTTCAATTCTTCATCCACCCTCCACCGACCGTCTCTGAGCTGCTCTGATTTTTAATGTTCCCTCAACACCATCCATTGTTACTTTGGTATCGTGGGCAGCGACTGTGACGGCCAAAAGTTTGGCCTAATTTTTTTTTTTTGGGTCTTGTTAACGTGTGCCTTAAGGGCACACGATAAGGATGTTTTTGAAGGGATTTTTTTGCAAGTTACAGGTCTTCAAATCAGCTGAATTTTTCTAAGCATAATATTATCATTATTTATAAGATGTCCACAAAAAATTAGCTCAATCAGAGACATATAACCCTCTAAACAAATCACTTTAAATGTCAGCCGTTCATTCATACTATTAAAGTCTAAATTAAGTATTCGTAGTGTTAGAGGGTGCTAGAGGACTCTGATTGAGCTGATTTTTTTAGATGTGATCCAAATAGTATAAATAACATACATATCAAAAAATAAGCCTATTTAGACAACCTTAAGAAACTAAACAAAACACAAAACTAAAAAGCTTAACATGTGCACATGTTAACAAAATCCTTTTTTGAAATACCTCAACCCAGTTTAATGCTTAAAATTCTAATTAAGTACTAAAAGGACCTTAAGAAGCCTGTTTTAGTTATAAAAAAAAAGACTAATTAACTAATTATTTACTGAGAGATAAAGCAACAATACACTTGTACTAATGATTTGTTAGGGGGCAAATCCCACGGTTAGATATCGTGGGATTCGAAGTATTCAGAAGAATCAAAATCCCATCAAGATTGGGTTAGACCCCCAATTGATAGTCGAAATTCTGAATTCTATTCAATTTTTTGAAATTTATATGAAAATTTTGAATTTAGATTATTTTACGGAATATGAGTGACATACCCTTTCATGGGCTAACGAATCCGATAAGTATTATTTATAGAAGCATATATATCCTGATGTTTTGTATGTACAACAAAAACAATCTACAAATTTGAAGCCCTCTTAGTGGCGACTTTCGTATACTCGTAGGTATTGATGGTTCTTTGTATATGGTAACGACTCCTTTGTGATCTTAGTTGGCCGTGGCTATGCGCTCCTAAGTTCTCACATACTTATTACTAAGTAGTCAACGGTGTATCTTCTACTTGTCATTGTAATTTGGGCAATAATCCCTCGTCAAAAATAATACCCACCTCTGATTACACAACAAAAATATACCCAAAACATTGAGAACCCTAAACTTTTATTAAATCATTTCGTCCCAAACCCAACCTACTTTTCTAATTCCTTTTGTTCCCAACCAAAACCCTAACTCTCCCCTTTGTAAGTCTCCAAACCCTCTCTTTTTCTCTCACTCTCCCTCACCCTCTCTTCATATTCTATTGGTGAAGTACAACAGCATCATAGCATGGATGTCTTCATTCCTAAAGGTTATGTTACTAAATCGCAGGAGATAAACTCATCAAGGAGCAGCCAATGTTTTAAGGGGTTTGTCATTATCTTCATCATCCAAGCCAGTTCTTCTTCTAAAGCTTCTTCCTTCTTAATTTGATGAATATTGCAAGAACTTGGAATTTTATTTTTTAATCTTTTCGAGAATTAGGAGGCCAAATTGGGAGATTTCGTTGCATAATTTTGTTTAAAATGTTTCAATTTCAAAAGTTTGGTCAATATTTGGGCAATTTTCTCTCAGTTTTACACCAAATGTTACAAGGACGGTGCTAGCGTGACACCAATTTTTGGCCCAACACAAGGGCTTAGGGCCCACATCAAGGGATGATTTATGTTCTTCTCACTATGTAGATCATCTAAACAAAAAATAGAGAGGCGGAGGAGGAGCAGGAGGTGCCTCTCAGGCTTGGGCTTTAAGGTGGGCCTCACGAAACACTGGACGAACCCGCTTTTAAAAGCCCAGGTCTCCCCCTTCGGTCTTTGCCTACTCGTTTAACTACGTTATTTTTTTCTCTTCTCACTCTCTCCCGTCTCTCTCTCTCTCTCTCTCTCTCTCTTGGTCTTCTGTATCTTACTAGCAGCTTACAGTTCAAAGGGGAGGACGCTCGACTGGCACAGGTATCCCCTTCTCTCTCCTCATTGTCTCTGTAAAACCCTAAAAAAAAAAGGAAAAGAAGACGAAGAAGTTGAGACCTTGCTCTTTCTGTTAGGTTTCTCAGTATCTGAGAAGAAGAATTGCACAAAGATTGAAGCTGAAATGGTCACAGGTTTCTCTATCCCTCTCTATATCTATACACATATATGTTTCAGTTTGATTTGTTGATTAATTTCTCAGTAAGATGTTTTAATTTCAGATTTATACAATTTCGTATTAAGTTATGTTACATTTCTTCTCAAAGGCAGAGACTTTGAGAGTGAATTCCCGGCATTGACAGCACCATTAACTCATTTTGATAATACTCTTGCTGATGTATTTGATATCACATTATCACATTTACAAAAAAAACTTATAGCTGATAAAGATATATATCATATCATGGAATTTGGATTTAACCCCAATTCTACCTATAGTTTAACTTCCCACCCAGCCAATTTTGGTTTTTTAAATTTAGCCCAAACACTATGTAAACAGTAATTCAAATTGGGTTAAATTTAAAAATTCTTTGACAAAAAGGCCTAGGGCAAAAAATGTTACTTTGTTGTAATCTTAACTTTTGATCTATATTGATATAGGAGATACTTAGTTTGAGTGGGGAAGAACGCCTAGAGTTTAGCTGCCCTTGACCAAAATACATTTTCTATTTGGATTTGTATTAAAAATGGTAATAGCTTGAATTGTTGAATCACATTTTAGATGCTACATGTTGATCTTGGCAATGGTTTAATTTTCTTCTTTACTTTTTGTTTTCCTATCGTATAGCAAAATTTCATTCTAAGTAAGGGTCTGAGTTCATGATTGAAAGCAAATGTAAACATTGTCCAGATCATAGAGTTAAAAGATTACTTGGTGCTCACTAAACAGAATATGTGCTGTGCTGTTTGCAGTTGTTGGATTCCGTAAAGTTACTAGTTTCAAGTAGGAATTTGATATTGCTACATTGCTATTTTTTATGTGGTGCCTTCTTATGCTGCAATTCTTGTTAGTCTTGATTAAATGGTTCTTGCTTCATGTTTAATTGATTCTTCACTATAGGAATCTCTATAATAGGGTTCTATCTACGTTCTTTGGCCCCTTTAATGAATGTTTCTTGATTTTCTTTGTACTAGAGTTAAAATAGTTCCTGTTTTGATTTGTTATCAGGGTTAACTGCAGGGAATCATCTAAAGCCCAATGTTTTCAACGTCTATAGAACGCGAAACACTGGTATTGCTAAGTTCTTGGTTTCTTACCATGCTAATGTGTGTTGGATTGGTCTAAATAATTTTGTAACACATAAGAGATATACAAGAAGAAAGTGTATATTCAAACATGTCTACATTAACAAGGCTCCCACATATTCGTGTTATGATATGACCTAGTTTTAGAATTGCATGATTTCCTCAAGTATGGAATAGATTCTTTTATTTTTATTTTTATTTTTCTCTTGATTCAATGATAGTATTATGTTCATGAAATTTTGCTTTGATGTTAGATTTCCATGTCATTTCTCATGGATCTCGGGTAATTTGTAGGTTCTCAGGATAGACAATTGTTCTTTCCAAGAAACAAGCTGAGGTCAAGTAGAATAAGATCAAGCATGTCATCTGAATCCACTGAAATTTCACCTACTCAAGAGAACTGCAAAAGGAATCTTCCTTTAGTCAAGATGTGTGGAATTACATCAGCTAGAGATGCTGCCCTGGCTGCAGAAGCAGGTGCAAGTCTTATTGGAATGATTCTTTGGCCCAAATCAAAACGTTCTGTGTCAGTCTCCATTGCTAAGGAGATTTCAAAAGTTGTGAGGACATATGGGGCGGAGCCTGTTGGAGTATTTGTAGATGATGATGTGAGCACAATATTAAGGGCTTCTGACGCATCAGAAATTGAACTCGTGCAGGTAAATATAAGTCAATGCTTGAAAATGATTCACGTTACTGGATGCAGTTAAGATTGTGACAAGTGAAGGCTGTGCAGCTTCATGGGAATTGTTCTAGAGAGGCTTTTCCAGTTTTGTTGCAAGAAAGACAAATTATCTATGTTCTTCATGCTAATGAAGATGGAGACCTTCTAAACCAAATTGCTGATGAAGATTGTTCTTTAGCGGACTGGATTCTTGTGGATTCTGCAAAAGGTGGCAGGTGAGAAATATTTCTTTCAGATCGGTGCAGATTATGATCTTATGCGTGTATAGAAAATACAGTCATAGACTTGCATCGACTTTACACATTCAGTGCTTTATTATCATGTTGACCTTAATATTAACATATATGCATCCTTAAATTGTGTTGATTTTGCAAACATCATCCAATATGCATGAATTCTGTGGAATAGCAATCCAATTGCGTAGTTTATAATAAGCATATGTGTTATCTAAGGCTACCTGGTATCCATAAGAAATCCAGTGAAACTCCTATTGTCTAGACTTTTGCCCTAGACTAGCATTTTTGCTTGGAACTGACAAAGACTAATGCAACATGGTACTGGTTTAAGTAGTTTTATTGAAGACAAGTAATGATTTGAACCAATATGTTTAATAAAGTCAACCTAATAGTACTTAATACGGCATTTCTAATATGTGTGCTTCCATTGACATAGAATTCAAACACTTTTACCGCTTCCTGATTCCTTAAATGCTTACTCTCTTTCTCCTGACTGAACTCTACCCTAATGCTTTAGACGACTTTTACAAAAAGTTGCTAAATTAATTACCTTCCTTTTTTTCTTTTCTTTTTTTGAGTGTTGGTTCATTGTGTTTACAGTGGTAAGGGTTTCAACTGGGCAAGGTTTAAGCTACCACCTATTAGAAGCAAACGAGGGTGGCTCTTAGCAGGAGGGATTAACCCGGAAAATGTCTGTGAAGCCCTTGATACTCTTAGACCTCATGGAGTTGATGTGAGTAGTGGCATTTGCAGCGCTGACGGCATTCAGAAGGACCCGGCTCGGATATCATCGTTCATGTCTGCAGTGAGTTCCATAAGATATTGATCTCTTGGAGAGAAGAAATGTTTGAAGTAGGTCTAATCTGCATGACTGAATTATACTTATTTCTATCATTTTCATACACTAGTTTCTGAGATGTTTATCCATTTTTTTTTTTGGCAAAGGATAATTTATTAACTTGATAAGTTAGATGGCTGGGTGCCATGCAAGTTTATGATATTACATATTCGTTAATAAAAGGAGGGATCTACAGAACCCAAACAGTACTACCAAAACCCGATCTACCATATTTAGACAAAGCATCGGCTCATTTATTTCCCTTTTTCTTCAAATGACAACAGCTAATCTTGCTGAAGAATTTTGATAGTTGAATGATGTCATCTATGATAGGCTTACATCTTCAGAGATCTCCTTCTCCTTTGATATAGTCAGTAACTAACTTGCAGTCCCCTTCAAGTATGATATTTGTTAGGTGAGAATCCTTTGCGCAGCGAAGTGCAGAGAGTGCTGCTCTACTCACCGCTTCCTCCACTGATAAGGCTAGTTGGGAGGACACCCCAGCCCCATGGAAAGCACCTGTATTGTGGAGACAAATAAAACCTAAACCACATTGTTGAATAGGCGAAATGAACGAAGCATCAAAATTTAATTTTAATAAGTTACTATCAGGTGGGCAAACTCTTCTTTTAAATTCAAAGATTTCGTTTTCAAATGGGGGGGCTTTATTAGAATCTCTATGGGGGACTTAATTTTTTTGCAAGTAAGTGAAAGGACTGTCATTTGGCAAGTATTTTATTTTAATGATTTTAGCCCCATAAGGCTTCAAGGTTTTACAAGAGTCTCTACTCTAGCCCAGTTTTTCAAGGAGGGCTTGATTAGTGTGATCAAGGTTTTTGTATCGAGATAAGAGTTGAATTGACAAGGGCTCTTATGCCCGCTTGGCACTGGTTGTTGTCCCTCCTCGCGCCTGACTTGAAAGCAATCATTGATCAGCATTCTGATGGGTTCTTTTTTCTTTTTTTTTTGGTTGCGCTCAAGACATGTGGTACATATGAATTTGAGTAATACATGGTCACGGTGCTCTTACAGTTTTGATCCATCTTAAAATATATATTGGAGTGCTTCCTTAGATGTGATTAATCCCTGCGCAGTTCTCCCTCAGCCTGCGGCTGCACGACAAATGGATGTTTACATCATTTTTGTGGTTCAAATGGTATCTGTCGTGCATGTGCACTGCTTCTAATGCGAATGGCTACAAAAAACTTTTGTGTTGTTCTCTTTTTGATTCTTATGGTGGGGTGGTTGTGGATGTGGTTGTGTTTGTGGAGCTCTTGAATGATCCCAATCTTCTCCGCAACATCATTACAGACTGGGATTCTGCTGGGCGATCATTTAGATTTTAGAATAGTATTTTAAGTAGACATAGATTCCAGTTAATGCTAGTTGATTAAATATACAAAGAAAAAAGTATTACCGAACCTATGCTAAATTTGCTGAAGGGTTAACCGTTCCGGCGGTTTTTGACTTTATTAGGCTTTAGCCTTCAGTTAGGTTGATTAGTCTTTACAAAAACGTGTGTTAACAACCACTTCAGTTGGCATTTCGTTTAACACATAAATCATGTGGACCTTTTCTCTTGAGAGAGAGAGAGAGAGAGAGTGTCCCACCTTGAGTTTTCCAAATTCTCATAACTACCTAGAAGTTGGTTTTGTTGTAATAAAAGGTCTCACTAAGATGTTTCTCTTGATATATATATTAAGTTCTAAAGTTAATATTATATTGACATAAAATATCTATCTTCCCTTTAAAAAAGAAGTTTTTGTTTATTAACATCTTAATAATTTAATTATAAATCTACTACTTAAATCATCACATGTGCCCTACTTGCTTACTCTCACTGCTTATCATATGCTTCATTAGTACTTAAAAAAAAAAAAACATTGAGGCAAGAAAAATACATTTAGGTGTAAAACTTTCTTTAGCTTTTTCTTTTTTTTTTCAATCTCAGCTTTCATCTGAACAGAAAACGAAAGTTAGGCTGAAGATGATCAGAATTAAGCATATCTATTACAAAGAATCATAGAGTAATTGGCTCTAATCACATTTTGTGAGACAACCCTTTTCCCTTACAGAATTTGTAAGGGACATGGATTCTTTGGGGAGACAGTAGAATGGGAATTCCCACATCAAAGCATTACAAACTTCCATAACTGTTGTAAGTTGATGAGATGATGAATGATAAGAATTTGACAACCTTGCCCTGTTTTGCAGCTTCAACCAGACTTTTCCTGTGAAGATCCATTTAGTTGAGGGTCGGTCTGATAGTAAAGGATGTCCCCGGTATCGCTAACATAGTGATCCTGTCTCAAACTTCTTACTAAACTTCCTATTAAGTGAAATGGTAGAGGTCCAGATCTCTTTGGCTCCCTGTAGTACTTTCCGAGCACGGGTTTCGCTGCCTCTGTCTACAATATCAGAATAACAAAACATCTTAGTAGGTGAAATCTCCAAACTTCTTTCAATACTCATTTTTGTTTCAGAGATACTCACTGCTTCTATTAGGTGATAATGTGGGATTTGCGGGAAGAGATGATGTATCACATGAGTCCCAATGTCATGGTGGATGTTGTTAATCAAACCATAGTCGCGGTCAATTGTTGTTAGTCCTCCCCGAAGATAACTCCATTCCTGTCCAAAGAGAACTGAAGAATTAAAAACAGTTTTGAACAAAATCCCAAGATTCTCACAAGCTTTTCACCTTGCCTAAAATGACAAGTACTTCCCACAAAATATGTATTCATATCTATGCTTTTAATGCCACAAGCTATCATATTTAGTATGCTTGGTATTTCTTGTTGAACTTTTGGTATTCGTGGAAAATTGAGAATGAGAAACGGAATACCTTGCCACGATACCAGGGAAGCTTGTCCTCATGGCCATGGTGATGCAAGTAAGTCACAAAATCCAACCAGATAACAAAGATCTGCATTTGGAAGTAAAATCAAGAGAAAGTTTCATAATCAGGCAAAGGAAGCTGGAAGGAATTCTCCCCATATCAGAAATACATAAAGAACAAAGACTGCGAGCATACCCAGTAGGGAATTCCGTAAAGCTTAAGCATTTGGATAGGACCAATTGTACAGGATAAACCCACAAGCAATGCCACCATTGCTGTCCAGCATACAGTGGAGGTGATCACATCTTTCCTCTCATTCGGAACGAACAAGTCACTCTTAGGATTGTAGTGAGAACCTGATTTCCCTGGACTTCTACTCCACTGTAACCCAATCAAACATCAAACAACAAGAATTATGAATACTGTATTCTTCTTAACTTCGTTCATGGATATAGTCATCTAAAAAACAGCAGACTCACCAGGTAGAATGGGTAGACAAGGAGGGGGAAGGGCACTGTGAAACGCAATTTCCTAGTAATACCATCTAGACTCCTGTAAATCTTCTCAGGTAACTGCAAGGGGAAGAAGAGGAAAAAAAAATCAAAAAACATTTTGACAACTAATAAGAAAATTTATGAAAGAATGCAGTTCTTTTTCCTGAATTAAAGGCGGATAAGTACTAACCGGGTGCCATGATTCGTCATTCTCAACGTGCCCATGGTTCTGATGATGAGTCCTGTGACTAATTCTCCTGTAGGACAATTACAGTATAAGTTACCAGAGGTCCAGAGCTCCTAAATCCTAACCCAGACAGAATATATAAAATCAAATAAACAACACTGAACAAACAATCAGATTAGAACAGAACATACCATCCATGGTAGGGTACAAGAATTGAAGAGTGGAGAAGATGCCCCACCACACTATTTAGTTTGTGGTTGCTTGAAAAGCTTCCATGGCCACTGCACACCAAACAGAAGCAGAATTCAATTCCATAAAAAAACAAAGAAATGGGTATCCGACCTAACACCTAAACACAAGAAAATTAACTAGAAATCCTGAATTCAGAAAAGAAAAGGCATGAAATTTACCAGTCATGACCAAGAACAAAGAGAGCCCAAAACATGGTTCCTTGTGCCGCCCAGTAAAGTGGCCAAACAACCCAATTGTTGAGATGAGCGGCGGCAGCTGCCATACCAAAAACCACAACAACATCCCTAACCACATAACTCATAGACCGCCATGGGTCCTTAACCCAGCAATGTTTTGGAATGGCGGCTCTGATGTCAGCCAATCCGAATGGAGGCGGTGCACTTGGGTCGAATTCGTCTTCAACAACCGACCCATTTCCTCCATTAATCATATCTCCTTCTTCTCTGTCCTCTCCATCTACAGATGCAACCCTCAAAGGAGTGCTAACTCTCAATCCCCAATCTCTGTTTTTAGACCCACCTGTGAAACAAATCGATTTGAGATCTGTTCCACTAAGAGGTCCTCCAATCTTACATGCGGGTAATCTAATCTTGGCGGCGAGGTTGTTGTTGGACAGAATTCCGGTTCTGGGTCGAGGAAATACGCGAGGTAAGGGTCTTAGACCGCATTCTGATAAGACCCAACTCGCCATTAGAAACCCAGACGCAGAGCTCTAGAGAGAGAACAGAGAGATTTCAGTTCTTGGGATCTCTCTTTCTCTCTCTCTCTCTCTAAGACAAGAGAGAGATAGTGAAAGAAAGCAAAGAATCTCTGAATACGGTACCCAAGTATATATATTTAATAATGCAAAACGAAAAAAAGATGAAGAAGAAGATAATACTGGGGATATCTTCTTCTTTTAACTCTCCTCCTCCTCCTCAAAGAAGAGCCTCACGTTTTCGTACTTCTTGTTTGCTTCTTTGTTTCTCTCTCTACCTATCTATCTCTAAAAGAAAGATATCTATCTCCTGTTAAAATGTTTGTTGAAGAGAGATGTGTTTTGTGGTGTGTATAAATACTGAATTTTAGAGCAGCCGTCTGATTGTTAATATTAAATTTGGGAGAAGACCTCAGTGTGGATCTGTTGACGGAAATGGAGTTTTAAGTTTTAGGGCATTTGAGGAGGGTAGACTTCCACTTTAGATTTTTGACCACTTGAATTAACGGTCATTGGCTGATACTGATATCGCATGTGTTTCATCAGATAATAAAACATAAGTCGGTCCTACACGTTAAAGGATACTACGTGGTCGGAAATGGATGTTTAAATGTTGAGCTCCTTTGTTCCTCCACATCGAGGAAGTAGGGACACGGTGAAGAGATACGGACACCGATATAGGGCGAGTGTTTTTTTCTTAAAATTTCAACTAAAAATAGGACACAACACGAGAACACAATACAGACACGACACGGACACGGCATCCTTAGAGGAGTGTCCGTGCTTCTTAGCTCTACATTTAAATGAATCGTTTTTATGTATAAATTATCTATACGAAAAAGGAGTTTATTTTGAAAATTCTACCTTAAGAACAGAAGGATTTTATTAACGTTTGCCTTTAGGGTTTGCACGCATGATACATGTTAAGATTAGAGGATTAGTGTTTTGTAGATGAATTATATTTACTATTTGGATAATATACATATATATAAAAAAAATTATTTAACAAGCTCGACCTTAAATTTTTTTATGAGCTTCAAGGTGAATAATTGTCGGATGTTCACACATATCTTAGTGTTTTGGCCCCTCTTATCTTAGAATCATGGCTCTATTCAAGTTAGAGCAATTCATAAAATTGGGACTCTAAAAAAATCAACTCAATCCGATACTTCTAGCGCCACAAAATACTTAATATATAATTTATTAATGTAAATGAACGCTTGACATTTAAAATTATTTTTTACAGAGAAGTTTCTTATTGTGCTAATTTTTTTATGAACATCATCGAAGCGTGAAAATATGATATCAGCCAAAAAAAAAAAAAAAAAGAAAAGCTAATTTTGCAAAGCTACCGAACCAAATCTTACAATTCTAACTTTATAGGACCCTTTATTGAATAATAAGTTAATAATTTTGAATCAACTTTTTATAGGTTAGAAATTCAAAATGGGTAAAATATAGATTGTAAAAGGGATCCTTATTGAACGATGGATTCATCGCCTATTCACCGTCCAATTTTACTCAAAACGAGTATTACATGAGTCGCAACAATCTCTTGTGAATCGGTCCACACTGAAGATTCATCAGCGATTCACCGTCCAATTTTGTTGGATCGATCATCTCCGTCCTAGGTTCCTAGCTAGCTTATTCATCATCACCGATTGCCGATTGGATTATTGAGAGCCGTAGATGGGCTAGCATATATGGTGAGGTCGGTGAACATTATTTGGACAGTAGAAGTCATTGAAAACATGCATGCAGTTCGGCGGGCAGACTCCATTTATAATATTCACAAATGTTAAGAATACATTTTTTTTTTTAGAGATCAACTTTTGGGTAAACTTTAGATGGGGTCACATTATGGATGGGTCTTAAGGGCACAATCACAAACTTACATCTGTCTCTACTAATTAATAAGGAGGTATATTGTAACATACTTTGTTGCGACACTATTAGAAAATATTTTTTATGGGGGCCCATATAAAAATGATTTATGGGCTGATTTTTTGTGATGATGTTTTCATCGCCATGACGATCATCATATTCAGGAATCAACCAATTCTAAAACTTCTAACACCCTCAAATCAACCTATGAAATATTAGTAAATTTTAGACATTTTTTTAAACAGTAGATTTATTTTAATTTCCGATAAACTTTTAATGGGGTTATAATTTTTACAAGGGTCTGATTTACGAATATGATGATCTACATGATGAGGAGAATATGCTCACAAAAAAAATAAATTCATGAATCATCTTCACATGAACCCAATAAAAAATATATTGCAATATAGAGAAATATAGAGAGTAAGAGAATAGAGAAGAGAAGAAGGAAGAGAGAGAAGAGGAGAGGAAGAGACAAACCTCTGTGAGTAAAAGTTGCAAAGAGAATATTGAAGATTCGAGGGTAAGTTTTACGTGGAGATTTGAGAAGGAAAGTCCCCTTTGTTGAGAAGGATACTTTTGAAAGTGAAATTGTCTTCCTTGATTCTATAAAATGGTATTAATTAGTGCCCACATCTAAGATTTACCCTCAACTTTTTGGTATCATTATTTAGCATCTTCTTATTATCTACTTAATTAATTAACGGTGGCATATGGGTATTTGATCGTGCTGATATGCATCCTTCCCATGACTTGGAAGGTATTAATATTAAAGCTCTTGCCATTAGTTTGTCTATA
This sequence comes from Macleaya cordata, assembly GCA_002174775.1. Taxonomy (NCBI): domain Eukaryota; kingdom Viridiplantae; phylum Streptophyta; class Magnoliopsida; order Ranunculales; family Papaveraceae; genus Macleaya; species Macleaya cordata. The sequence goes on from MVGT01003948.1 coordinate 441,174, forward strand.
TAATATTTAATAGTAAATAAGATAATCCTTTAATGGCAATTAATATAACAGTATCTTTGTGCTTCTCACATATTTTTTATAATGTATTTGTGCCTTTTTATAAATATATCACTCACTAGTAAATTAAGCTCTTAGGTTATATATCAACTTCAACTTTGGATGTCCGGCAAGTGCTTCTATCACTATTCAGTGAATATCCATGACTCTTCCTCACTGCCTGCAGTACCACGTACTAACAATTACCAACCACTG
>MVGT01003948.1:442336-458156 GCA_002174775.1 Macleaya cordata
AAAAAAAAAAAAAAAAAGGAAAAGGAAAAGGAAAAGGAAAAGGGATGATACACAACTTTGTGAAATTAGGTTAAATTTTGTGTTCCAAATTTTTTTTTAAGTGTTTTTAGTTTAAAAATTAAGAAAATAACATATGTACCGTGTTCATTCACCGTTTAAAATTGACTGGAGCTTGGATTGTTTTTATGTTAGGGACAAAATATAAAAATCTTAGACCAGAATAGTGTGGAGCTTAGTTTGGACTTTGGACCTAATCTCTCCAACTCATATAAGGTTTGGGAAATTTTTAAAAGCATCGCTAAAATGTTATTGGCCAGGCCAATTCGGTTGTACTTGGTCAATTTAGTTTGACGTGGCAGTTTTCATTTTAGTCAAATGACCTTTTATTTGGTCTCTTGCAGAATTAAAGGAAATTGTAACAGTTGCTAAATGGAGTGGGTTTTTGGGTTTTGGAGGGTTGCATCAACTTCATTTGACTGAATTGGGAGGTGCCAATAAAATTAGGGCCTGCCAACTACAAATGCAAATTTGCCAGGTGACTACAATCTGGGCCTACTAATAAGAATTTGGAGGAGGGCCTATAATTTTAAAATGACTCATAGGGTTTTGGGTATAGGAATTCAGTCATTAAGTGGGCCTGGGCTATTTTCTCTACATCCCGGGTCCCCTAGTAAACAAAAAAAACTATGTTTTAAAGGTTACTCTTTCCTTTCACACTTTATTCTCTCCTCTCTCGTCGGAAAATTCAGGAGGTCGTCTCAGATGGATCGAGTCCAGATTCTTCTGATAGGATTACCACTATTCCTCTTCTGTTCAGACCTTCTAAACTTCTTCACACCACCACCTCCGAAGTCCTCCCAGGGACACCACCACCATCACCATCACCATCACAACCATCAGCAGCAGCAACCTCCCATCCAGCAAACCCTAGATTTGCCCACTAAGGTTAAAAAAAAAAAACCCTAATTTTCACAGCATCATTCTTCAATCTGTGTATGAGTTTTTTGTACACCAACTGAATTATATATGTACTGATAATTCTCTATTTCTCGTTTGATGCAGACCATTGGCAATGGAGGAATAGGTTACGGTACCACCATCAAAATTAACTTCTGCTCCTCTTGTTCCTACAGGTTTTTATTCTTCTCTAACCCCCTTTTTCTTTGTCAGTTCAATTGGATCTTTACTGTTGCTTGTTGGATTGTTGTATGTTGACTTTGAGATTTGACTGAATCACATTTTATCTGTTGCGTTTGGGTATTGGGTTATTGCTTGTAAGAATTTCCGTTTTCTAAATGCATACGTGAGGAAGAAGTTTTTGAATCTCCTAATAATTGGAACAGAAAACCCTAGAAATACCCACTCATGGAGCTGTAGATCACAAGGTTGATCTCTCATGGATCTCTTGGGTATACTGTTAATTTAAATTATTTAATAATTAACAAAACTTAATTGTGGTCATATTATTATCGAGTGGACAATCGTGGTTTTGGAAATAGAGCACCAGGTAGGTAGATGTCTCATAATCCTGTTGGTAGAATTTGTTTGGTAGTTTTTAAGCATGGAAAAACAAGAAAGTTAAAAATAACATAGTTTGAACTAAAAGCTTCTGGTGACCGGGTGAAGAAGATGACATTAAAACTCCTGACTTTGAGAAATGTTGGAGTAATTTTGTAGTGACGAGATGGTATTGGATGGCTTTTTGGTTGGTACATCTTTAGCTTTTTCGGTGGATCTGTTCTTATTTGAATTGGGTTGACTAACCATTTTGGGTATTGTTCTGTAAAGTCACTTGAATGGATTATTCCATCATTTTCTGTTTTTTACTATTTTAAACAAATTTAATTGAACTCAGTACTTGATCAAATCAGTTGTATTGACATCCAGCTTTGAAATCTTTAGTGGATGTGTATTGTAATGCTTTCGATAATAAGATCCACAAAAGGTCCTCGATGTCTGGCCAATAGTGAGGAGAATAGAGAAGACAGCCTTCCTTTACACCCAAGATATGTAGGCTTTGATGTTTTCAAAGATTTTACTAAGTGTCTGTAAAAGATAATAAGAAACTTTATGAGAGGTCTCTTGCCAACCATCTTCTCTACAAACCTTCAAAGTCATCCTTCCAATTATATGGTCTGAACCTCAAGGGGGTTGGCTTAATGGTTAAGCTCTTACCTCAGGTCATGAGTTCAACTCCCCTTGAGGCTACTCCACCAATAAGTTCTTACCCGGTATTGTGGATTTGGTGGTCTGCCCTGCCCAGGAATTAGTCGGGTGCTCTAAGAATCCCGGACATCCCGATTATCAGAAAAATAGCCCTTTAAGATAGTTGTGTGCCTTCTCTGTATCAATGTTTCAATTAAAGAATACGTGGGTTTTATGGTTCAAAAAAGAAAAAGAAAAGAAAAGAAAAGAGATTACATGGATTGTTTTTCTTTTTCTTAAGTTGAAAATATATGTGAAAGCAAAGCAACATCTTCAAGTATTATGAATTGATGATGCTACTATGATGTGCAAATTGCTAAGTTTAGTGGATGTAAAGCCTTTGATGTCTTTAGACTCCGAGTGTGGCAATTGAGGCCAAAAGAATATCTTTTGTAGGCTTTGTCTTGATACATTCATTGACGTAAATGAGATACTGCCAACATTCAAGCTTGGTGTGAGTCATATCTCATTGTTTTTTCTTCTTTGCCATTGATCTATTAAAAAGGTTCATTTTAACTCCATTCTTGGTATCCCATGTTTTTTAATATCTATAACTGGTTGCTTTTGGCAGGGGAAATGCAGTGACAATGCAGAAGATGCTCGAAACTTCTTTCCCAGGGATCGATGTTATTCTTGCGAACCATCCTCCATCCCTTCCAAAACGCCTACTCAGCAAAGTAGTGCCAGTATTTCAAGTAGGAGTTATGGGGATTGTTATGGCAGGTGAACAAATTTTCCCAAGGCTGGGATTTGTGACACCACCTGCTTGGTACTTTACTATGCGCCAAAATAGATTTGGAACCATTGCAACTGCTTGGCTTCTTGGCAATGCCATGCAATCCTTCCTGCAAAGTTCTGGAGCTTTTGAAGTTTACTGCAATGATGAGTTGGTAATGCCGTTTTTCTTGTCTTAAAATTAATAATTATACAACAAATAATTATACAGTACTTGTATAATTATTAATTTATTAGTATTCGTTCCTTTGGTTAACATAAATGTCTTATTTGGCATGTATGCCAGTTAATGAAACATAGTTTTATCAAACAATCCTTCATACTGAGATGGTATTTTTCTGTCATTATTGATTCAGTTTTCTCTTCTTTCCTTGGGCTTGTAGGTTTTCTCTAAACTGAAGGAGAAGAGGTTCCCCAGCGAATTCGAGTTGAGAGAGATAATTAACAATAAATTGTCCAATTCAAGAATTGTGGATGGTCTTGGAGCAGGAGTGCTCTGGTCCTAGTGTGCTGGAAGTCTTTAAAGTCTCTGATCCCGAGGTACTCTGAAATAGGTATGGAAGGGCATGTCAAAAAACAAAAAAGAGTAATTTTGCAGACTAATTGTTGCTCCTCATTGCTACATATCAAAGTTTAAATAGTTGGATGAAGATTTAACGCATAAATCAGATTACTATTGCATGTTACACTAAACAAAACTATACCCCGATACACGTCTCTTTTTACGGTGATTGTAAATGTGACTTACTTAAGTGTGTCAACGCAAGGCAGTTGGTCTTACAATAGTATTTTGAAAGTCAAGCTTGGGCTATTTTGATTGAGCATACGCACCTGCTGTAATCCATGAACATGCTGAGAGAGTTTTGTTTTTGTTTCACCAAAAGTTGCACCAATATCACCAACCTTAGCAGGCTGACACCTTTGCGCACTGATTGTATATAGTTAGAAACTGATTCAGAAAGAGTATTTTGGTGTGGTACACAATCACCTTGTCCACCCTCGCATGATTTCGTGTGTTTTAAAAGGTGTGTACATTGTTCATGTCTTGCTTGGAACAGTGGATATGGAACACCTTTGCTTACGCTAGATATGTATCAAATAATACACACTGACACCAATCAAATTGGCACACAGCCAGGGTTGATGTTAGGTTGTGGTGGATTCGTCAAGTTTATGGCATTTATACACTTTTCTGAATTATTGCAGTAAGATAATAGCTAGCCTAAAATAAGGTCTTATTCTAGGTTTCAGAAAATAAGGTCTTATTCTGAATACAACCATAAGCTCTGTCCCATATCCTCAGTTGGCTTATATTTCTGTTGACAAGAGAAAAACATCTGAGAGTGGAATGTGCAACAGAATCTAGGCACCCCCCCACCAAAACAAACAAACCCACAGGTGACAGGCATGCATACTTATTATTATTATCTATACAGAGAGTCTGGATAGAAAAGCACTTATTAGACTTTTGCAGAAATGGAATGCTTATTTGAGTCCCTTCTCCATCTAAACTTTTCTCTCGGGAAAAGGTTTTCCAGAATAAAAACCATTTTCAAACATGCATTAAACAATTGATCATTTTTTATAATGGAACAGAACCCAAACACAAAGAAATTAATAAAGAACACAAGGAATAGAAAACACCCCTCGCAAATGGGGCCTGGCCGTAGCCTGCCTGCCATTGAATTTCAATTATAGATTAATTAATGAGAAACTAATAAGATGATAAAATAAATGAGGGATAAATAAATGGGGATAAATGGAGGAGGGTGGTCTCCCCATTGTGCAATGCACGAGCTAATTTTCTTGTTGTCAGAAGTGTGAGACACGGACACCGGATCGAAATATTCCCATCGTGTGGTTGATATACCCACTTCCCACCTCTAAAGTTAAAACACACACTATTTTAACAAACAAAAGCTGCTCTTCTGTAAGTTTCCCATATGGGTTTCATGTACGCTAAATTCTAGACCTCACCCCCGCCCAAGACTCATTTATAGTCATAAAACAAACTGACGATGTCCGATGATGATACAGTAAAGGTACAAAAGGACTTCACATGAACGCCTCTCCCATTATCTAACAGGAGTATAGCGGAAGTAGAAACGAAAGCAGAAGTGAGAGTGTCGGAGCTTCTAATTAATTAATGGGAGCATCATCATCTCATTGGAAGGATTCTGATTACTAACTCACTGACTAAGAGCATCTCTAATGCTAATGTGAATGTGGTAAAAAATAGTTGCTTCATAGGAATAGTAGACATTCATCTCAAAAACCTTTACCCACTACTAATGTGAAGAACGTCTTGAATGTTGACAAGGCAATGGTTAGTGCAAACGTTTGTGAAGCCTAATGTCTAGTTCTAGACATTCAACTTCATAATGTATTTCTATCCTAATTCGCATACGTAGAAAGTCATTTAAAACATTTGCATTGGAGATACATTCTTGTTTTAAATATTTATTATGAAGTTATTCCTACCACATAGATAAGACATTGTCTTAAACAATATACCACATAGAGAGCACTAACAAGATAGATGTTTCTCTCTCTCTTAAAGAAGCACAAGGTTGTGCAGCAATAGATAGCAGCTTTCCAATGGGCCCAAGAACTATCCCTAATCGATTGCAGCATCCAAGGTGACTCAAAAAACATCACAAATCATCTAAATGGGAAAAGATCGAACCTCGGTCGGAGATCCACCTCAATTTTAGAAGATGCAAAGAAGATTAAGGATATAGTGGATCTAAATTAGTTTTTAGTTCAGCAAATTCAGTGGCAGACAAATTGGCAAAAGAAGCACGTTATTTTCATTATCAACAGACTTGAATAGATCACTTCCCGAATATGAAATGTAATCTATATATATATTTTCTTCACCTAAAAAAAACTAACAAGACAACGAGTAGCGGGGGATTGTCTTAAGGTCACATTAGGGCTAATTTGTGAAGTGGTTGATGTTTGGACTTTGGGCTTCTTAAACCCCATTTCTCATTCTTTTTATCAATAAAAAAAACTACTCTCATCTAACTCTGACCAAGTCGTCCTGCTTTTCACATACTATAAATAAACGAAAATGCTTTTGTGACCGATATCTGAATCTGTATATTTTTACAGATTGATGTGGCAATCTCAATCCACCATTTGTTATGATTTGTGTGGTCCCCACAACTAACTGCTTTGCACAATGAGTGGTGGATTGAGAGTGCCACCTCAATCTGTAAAAATATACAGATTCAAATATCGGTCACAATAGCACTTATGATAAATAAATAATCCTTTTCCCACCAAAAAAGAAGTGCAAACCCAAAGACATATTTTGCAAAAGGGTAATAATTAACACATATAAAACACGAAACATCTTTCATTCTTTCTTTCTCTTGTAAATTTTTTTTCTCTCTGATGGCGTCCTCTGCTCATAACCTTCAAACCCTACCGACTCTTCACGGTGTCACAGCAGCTCCGCCACCAACACCAGCAACACAACCCAACCGCCTCTCCACCTCCGATGCAGCCGACGCTCTCTCTCGCTTACTCCATCGTCTTCCACCCACCCTCTCTCTCCCTACTCGTCTCTCCCCTCCCACCACCTCCCCTCCTTCCGTCTCCTTCTCCCAAGACAACCCAAACTTCCTCAAAGATATCACCTCTTCCTCTTCCCAACTCGGTTTCTTCCAACTCACTAACCATCACCTACCTTCCCAACTCGCTGTATCAGCCGAAATCGAATCGCTCTCTCTATTGAACCTTCCTCCCGACCAAAAACAAGAAACTTTCTCCAAAATATGGCCTCTGAGTTTCGAATACGACCACGAAGATGGGAATGGAGATGGAGATGCTGAATCGTTCTGCTTTGACTCGTCTTGTTCTACTGAGTCAACCAGCCAGTCACTATCGTCCTTGAAAGAGTTTGCTCTTGCTTTGGAGAAAGTTGGTTTGGAGGTTGTCGAAGCGCTATCATGCGCCGTGGGTTTCGAAAATCCTTTGCGGGAAGGTGGCAACAAGTTCTGTTCGTTGATGTGGATCTCTGAGGGTGTAGCTGGTAATAAACCGGGGTTTTCGGGTCGTTTTTATCCTTACATAATAGCTTTGCATTATCAGATCAGGTGCCGGAAGTATTTGTTGCTGGCTGACTCGGGTTGGGTTTCGGTGTCTCCCCAGGTGGACTCGGTCCTGGTCACCGTCGGAGACATCGCGCAAGTGAGTTTCTCCCCTTGTTGTATTTTCTTTCTTTAAACGAGCTGCTCGGCCGATTTGACTCAGTTTGGGGTTTTAAGCGTTTAACGATCTTCCAGGGTTTATTACCGTTTGGGACGTTCTTACAGTTGAGATTTTGTGGTTATTTGTGTGTCTAAAATTCTAAATCAATTAGCAGACGGACCCGCTAATCCAATCGGTTGAGGGTTTAGTGGATCTTCAAACGTCACTTTTAGGCCCTTCAACCTAATCTTCTTTGACTAAAAAAAAAATGATAAAAATAGTAACCTACCAACGCATGTGTATTTTGGCCACGTGGCTTACTACTGTAAGACCATGGCCCACCTTCCTTTGGTGGATCCCACGCACCAATCCTCTACTTGATAGGTAACTCCTAATCGTTCGATTCTAGCAATCTGATTTTTTGGTTAGACAACAGCAGTCGATTTGAATTTCAGTTTGTAACTAGTCTTTTTGAGATCTAGGGTATCCGGGTCTCTTAGAGCACCCGACTAGTCCATAGGGTGTGAGCAGACCTCCCTATCCACACACAACTAGTTAAAATCTTATTGTGGGAGTGGCCATCAAGAGGACCTCCATTTTGTGAGCTAAGTGTCTTGACCACTTAGCCATCCTCCTTGTGTGCATTTTTTATAATATTTTTTTTTTAATTTTATTAGTTTTTAGAAACTTTTTTTAAGTTTTATTTTTCAGATACTTCTTTTATTTAGTGCGGAAATATATGTATATTTTTTTAAATAAATATTGAGCGATAGGTTTTTTTAACCCACACCTAAGAAAGAGGGTTTTGTTAACCCAAGGTTTCTCCCATCTAACAGAGACGTAGGGTTTTGTTAACCCAAATGTTTCTTTTATAATATATTATAATAGATAATAGATAAGTCCGGATAGGGAGGGCATAATAGTACGTAGGGATGGCAATGGGTCGGGCTTTGTATTGGGCCTGGTTTGGTCAACTTGGCTACAGGCCTAGCCTCGACTATCAGCCAAAGGTCCAAAACTCTGACCATTTCTAAGCCCGGTCAACTTTGGACCTAATTGTGTTGGGCCTAGTCACAAAAGTGAAAGAAGTTAGAGGTGCTTCTAGCTAGGAGGGCGTTTTGGAGTTGGGTTTCAAGCAGGGAAAGGCTTTGAAAACTCTATAATTGAGTTGTTATGATCAAATGAGAAAGAGTATTGACTATTAAGTGCCTTTTAATGGTGATCTAAATTACCTTGTTGAAGGTTAATTTTATTTTTACTTTGAATTAATATCATTAGGTATGGAGCAATGGGAAGTTGAAGAAAGTGAGGGGGAGACCGATGGCGGTTTCAGTCGATGGAGAGTCGACGCGTTGCATATCCATGTCTCTACTGCTCACTCTTCCTACAGAGAGCACAGTCTCCACCCTCCTTCCTGGTACTACTACTACTACTAGTAGTAGTAGTACTGATGATCATGGCCAAGACAACAACGTTAAGGACTACAATAATGATGACGATGATGATGAAAAAGAAGCAGAAGATAATAAGAAGAATAAGTTGTTCAGCTCGTTTTCTTTTGAAGACTACGCCTGGAGAGTTTATCATGAAAGGCTTCCCTTCAAGGACCCCCTCGACAGATTCCGTATTATTTCTAAATTCATTTAATTATTGGTGTTGTACGTATTAGCAACTTAATTAATTCTGAAAGTTTAATTATTGAAGGATATTAATTATGGGGATTTATTATGAATTGCTGTTTCTTTTGTCTCTCTCTGATCAGTAAGTGACTCGTGAACGATTCTAATTTTTTACTTCAATTCTTTTCTTGGCAATTAATTGTAGTTTGATCATAATGATCAATTATTGTTTTTTCTTCTAGCTTGCTTCTTATTAAGAGAAGTAGCAGCGGTGAGACGAATCCAACTTGGTTAATCTTTAATTTTGTAGTCAACTAATGTGATAAAATATTTGGCAGCCCATGATTTTTTGCTGTGGAAAATGCCATTCATCCAGTATTTTTTTTTGGAGTTTCATTGATGTCCCACCTTATGTTATAACATCTTTAAGAAGCACATTTAAGATATTTTGACTGGAATGTTATGTTTAGATGCGGGGTGAGTAGTAGTATTGTTCGCTTACTGGATGATATGTTTGGGGTATGACATCTAGAGTCCTTATCTGTATTAATAAGAGTGCTATTTGTACTCCTTTTACACATCTCTTTTCTCATCCAACTAATTAAAATTGTCTAAGAAGAATGTGATGTCCACATTACATTAGTAAAAGGAGTGTGTAAAAATCTGACGTCTCTATGCTTTGGATAAAGAAAGAAGCAAAGATCGGGCTTTCCAATCTCTAGCCCAACATCAATATGTATGACTTTAATTCTCTCTGGAACTTTGAAGAATTTGTCGAAATCTTTAAAACTCCAAATTCAATACATTCGTAGACTTGCCGCAGACCTGAGTATTGATTTTGAGTGCTACTTTTTAGACGGCCGCTTTTACAAAATAAATGCTCGAAGCTTATGTGGCATAGTAGACAAAAAAAAAATAAAATATTGATTGATTTTTAGCTCCTCTTCTGGTTGTGGGCCTCAAGTGGATTAAATGTAGCTAATCTCCAATGCAATGTGGATATGGTAAAATAAGACTACCACATAGGAAAAATACACATCTTTCCATAAAAAACTCTTCAAATGCTAATGTGAACATATAATTTTAAGTTGAGTTGGCAATGAAATGGAATGCTATTGGTGGAATGGAAAGACACTAGTGTGAAAAACGAGGACATTGTGAAAGTTTTTATTTTTTACATCCATTCTACCAATAGTATTCCATTCCACTGCCAACTCAGTTTTAAAGTGTGTGTTCATATTAGTATTTGAGGAGTTTTTTTTGAGAAATGTGCATTTTTCCTATGTGATAGTCTTGTTTTATCACATCAACATTACATTGGAGATGCTCTAAGTTGGGCAAGATGTCATGTACGTACCATCTTAATTAGTAACCTTATCCTTCACCGCAATTTAGATTCCCTGCATCATCGTACATCGGATCCTAAAATTGCGTGCCCCTGGATCCCATGCTTTCCTTCCTTAATTGAGATCGGAGATTAATTTTGGATGGAGATTGAGGTGCCAACCAATCTGTAGACAAGATCCGAAGAAGTATGTCCAGCGTAATGGTCCTTTAACTGCTCCGGGCCCCACCTGGTTGATATCTTTTCTTCCCCGCTTCCTCTGTGAAATTGCAGTACGCCAGCAAAATCTCTCTCTCTCTCTCTCTATTTATCTTCGACTCATTACTCCGTATTTCCGGTGCTGTTCTGTTGCTCGGTGATTCTGAAACCCTAACCAGTTCTTCTCCCTCTCACTCAGCAAGTCAGCATGACAATTTCTTCATCTCAGAAGAAAGGTTTGTACTTTTCTTCCCCTTTTGATTACTTAAGAAGGGAACACAGGAGAGATCGAGAATTTTGTTTGTCTGAGTAATCTTCTTTGTTCTTCTGTATCATTTTCGTTATAAATTTTGTGGATACTTGAGTGTTTTATATGGTTGATTGGTCTATAATTTATTAGGAATCTAGGATTATATTGTAATTGGTTTTAGCAGAACTGACTCAAAAGTTAGGTTTTCCAGAATTATTATCGGACGCAGACCCTGTTAGAGTTCTTAAATCTTTTCACTTTAGCATATAGAAGTTTGATTAAAAAAAAAATAAAATCATATAGAAGTTAGATTCTTAAGACCCCTGAATTCCAAGGATCTTTTGACTCATCCTACCCCAGAACAGTAGGATCGTCTATTGAATTGGAGCTTAAAACAACATAAATGTTCTACCTTTCCATCTTTTAATTCAATTCAACAAGGATAATAAATAAAATAAACAAGAACGACTATGGACGACCCCCCACCCCCAAAATAAAAATAAAAATAAATCTTCCCTGAATTCTCAAGGATGCTTGGATTGTTGTTTGGATTTGTACTCTCCCCTCTTAATAGTCAATTAAATGCTGTTTGTTTAAGTAAGAGCAGAGAACTCCTGAAATTCTAGTCAGAGAAAATGGAAGATCTTCTGAAATTCAAATGCTTCATTTCCAGTTAATGTTTGGGATTTACTAATTTTCATTGCAGATTTTGCTGTTTTCATGTCCCGAAAGTGGTGTGTATTATGGAAGTTTGATATCCATTTCTGTTCTTCTTCTTTATTTTTTTTTTGTTTTTTCTTTCTACTTATTGGATTGTCTAGAGAACCAGTCTCTCTAATAAGTGTTTGATGTTGATTCAAAATCATATTTGCCATTTCTGGAATTTGATTCTCTAGTTTTTTATGCTGTAAAAACTTTTATTTGTAATCAAGTAAAGTTTTCCTTTCAATGCCATACAGGTGGTCTTCACAAGGGTGTCGGTTTACCAGCATTGGATATCTCTCTTGCATTCCCGCAGGCCACTCCAGCATCAGTCTTTCCTCCGTCTGGTAAGATTGATGACCATTATCTTAAAATTTCAGTGGGATTATGCACACTGTCAAGTTCAATTCTGAAAATTAAATGTCAAGGCTCTGCTGTTCGAACTAGGACAATGGGCTCGGGAAAATATAATTTTTTTCTTCACATCCTTTAACTTTTTGGATCGAAACTTGAGAAACTTTTAATTGCTATATAGAAATATTAGAAAAGTAGGCATTTGGATTTGTGTTTTAATACAATTTCCAGAGCTCTGTAACCAGGCCAACCTATTTCTAAGATGTCTCTAAATAGAAATATTAGAAAAATATTGCTGATTTATCCCTTATTTTGGTTTCAGCTATCATTCCTATATCAGTTTAGTATATATTGAGTATAACCTTATCGAACACAGAAGTTCTACATTAGTACATTATGTACTCAAAATGACCTACAATATTCTACAAACATGTCTCTTAAGTCTTAACATATCGAATAAGGTCTCCGATGTTCAGCCCTCCGGGTTATGGAATTCAGTGTTCTAACACTTCATACAAGTGTCAAGCACAGACTCATATGTCAGTGTCATGGTTCTATACTTCTAGACATTCTATATATGAGGACTATCTGAAACTGTTTTGTTGACACTTATTTTATGTTATGCTCCACTCAATCGCAGTTTCAGACTATTATCAGTTTGATGATCTATTGACTCCTGAGGAGCAGGCCCTCAGGAGAAAAATCAGAGAGGTTATGGAGAAAGAAATTGCTCCAGTAGTGACTGAGGTATTCTTTTTTCTTAATGACATCTCCAAACACTGGAACTGTTGTTCTTCTTACTCTTTGATTTGTACTAATGATCAAATTTGCATGTTAGTTTAATTTATAGTTCATATAATTTTTTAAGATCTTTTGCTATTTTTTTCTCATGGGACGTGGTCTGTGACATGTTATACTTGAGCTTCCCTAAAAAAATTAACCCGCTGAATTTTTTTTCTTCAGTATTGGGAGAAAGCAGAGTTTCCGTTTCATATTATTCCAAATCTCGCAACCTTGAAAGTTGCGGGTAGCACCATTAAGGTAGCATAACTTTCACTTCTATTTTGGGGGTTAAAAATTTGTTTACGGGCTTTCCTAATTATTACATCTTATCAGGGTTATGGATGTCCAGGACTCTCCATTACTGGAAGTGCTATCGCAACAGCAGAAATTGCCAGAGTTGATGCTAGCTGTTCTACATTTATTTTGGTGCATTCTTCTTTGGCGATGCTCACAATTGGTAATATATCAACTTTAGTTGTTTATTATATTGTTCACATGCTAATTGTTGGTGTTTATCGGAAACACTAGAACCTGGTTAATATGTTATGAATTTTAATTCCTTGTTCAAACTGAATAGGACTTTGTGGGTCGGATGAACAAAAGCAGAAATATTTACCCTCTATGGCCGAGTTGCGCATGATTGGCTGCTGGGTAAGGTGCATTATTTGGATTTTTCAGAATAAATTAGAAAGGTCTTTCTTGTCTTTGAGACGGTGGTAATCAGTTTATCTGCTCCATAGGCTTTAACAGAGCCTGATAATGGAAGTGATGCAAGTTCTTTGAGAACGACGGCAACAAAGGTCCTATTTCTCATCCTTTATTTGTTTTGCTGGTTGGATGGATTAATTATATCTATTTTCATATATCTGTCAACCCAAAGTTCTTACGATCATGATGTTTTTGTTTGTCATGGCAATGGGATTGAGAGGAACAGGTAGCTGGAGGTTGGTTACTTAATGGCCAGAAACGATGGATAGGAAACAGTACTTTTGCGGATGTATTGGTTATTTTTGCTCGGAACACAACCACAAACCAGATTAATGGGTAAGTACAAACTGTACAATAAGTCTCTCTTCCATACTGACCGTGACCGCTATAAACACTATATAGTTATGCATGGTGCCCATGCAGAGAGCTAGATATCAATAAATTTCCATTTGTATTTTCTTATTGAGTTTGTTAAGTCATACTGGGACATCCCATACATACGTTCTAGTTGAAGTAAGCTTTTCTGCAGTAGCCTATTCCTTAGCATGTGCTCTGTGCTCTGTTTTCAGGTATATCGTGAAAAAGGGTACTCCTGGATTGTCGGCTACTAAAATAGAAAACAAAATTGGCTTGAGGATTGTTCAGAATGGGGATATTCTCTTAAAGAATGTCTTTGTCCCAGACGAAGAAAGGTTACCTGGTGTCAGTTCTTTTAAGGATACAAACAAGGTATGATGATGGTGTACCCCTTCTCTTAAAGTGCTTGCACGTGTGTAGAAGGAATATTTTAAATCTTTTTTACTTGCAGTCAGCTTAGTGAGTTTCTCTAGAGCTGAACACTTTACATTACCTGCAACAGGTACTTGCTGCTTCACGTGTCATGGTTGCATGGCAACCAATAGGCATTTCAATGGGTGTCTATGATATGTGCCACAGGTAGTGCAAGATATGCTATTCTCTTCGTACTGTATTGTATCACAGCATTTCTATTTTCTAACACTTGAATACACCAAAAATTAGATATTTGAAAGAGAGACAACAGTTTGGAGCTCCATTGGCAGCATTCCAATTAAACCAAGAGAAACTTGTCCGCATGTTGGGTAATGTTCAAGCGATGTTTCTTGTTGGTTGGCGCCTCTGCAAGCTGTACGAGTCAGGGAAGATGACAATTGGTCATGCTGGCATGGGAAAGGTAAATACGTTGCACCAAAGAATTATGATTTGGAAGATATATTGATTCCAACGCACCAAGTGGTAACACCTTTTTTATGTGTAGGCATGGATTAGCGCTAAGGCAAGGGAGACTGTTGCCCTTGGGAGAGAGTTACTTGGCGGCAATGGAATTTTGGCTGATTTTCTAGTTGCAAAGGTTTATACTAATTCCCTTGCTTCTGAAGCTCTTGTTGATCTTCTATTTGTTTGACTTGTAGGGTGCAATATCTGTACTTTTGATTTAATTAGGTTGCCTTTTCTTGTGCAGCTATTATTCCTGATATGCATTTTGCAATTCTGTTTTTTATTTTAAGAAGTATACTTTGGGTGTGACTATCTTAGAATTACTAACGTCCATAAGTTCTATGCAGGTTAACAGTTGTAGATGACATTTTTATCGATATTTATATGCAAATGGCGACCATCTCTGTACTGGGGACTAATGGATGGTCTGTTCTTTGGTTTTCAGGCATTCTGTGATTTAGAGCCCATTTTCACATACGAAGGTACTTATGATATTAACTGTCTGGTAACGGGAAGAGAAATAACTGGTATTGCCAGCTTCAAACCAGTAGTAGCCAAACATAGTCGGATGTAACAGCTGAAGCTTTCTGTCCATTAGTTCTCTAAAAACTTTTGGTGGGGGCTTGTTCTTTTTTAATATACAAGAAGGGTATTTTCAATAATCAGGGCTGCTGTATGTCGTAATTTCACTGCTATGGCGGAACTGAATGTGGTGGCTATGGGAGGAATAGAAGAATGTGATAAAGTGTAATCAAGAATTAATTTATTCTGAATAAATTGCTATAAACTCTAGGGTCTCAACCCCAAGGCAGACTTCACCAGCATAAAAGAGCTTTTTCTGTAACACACCCTTAAAAATTTCACAGCTTTCACATTTGGTTACTTTGTGGTATGTTATATAAGACATCGTTGCCCTCTCTGATTTTGGTGTTTTATTTTAGAGATAGGATTATAGAAGGAAATATAAAAAACACTTGATCCCTAAATCTGTTTTTTCGGATAAGCCTTCTTTTTCATTAGGTTTTTAGATTTCTTTGGAGAACGCACACACACATTTGTGGAGCGCCTTTAACAAGAGCCTATTAAACATGATTTTAACACATTTTCAATCACTTGATCATGTCTTTACAAATTTTAAAATGTGTTATTTTTTAATGAAGATGATCAACACGATAAATATAATATTTTAATTTAAAATTAATCTTTAAATCATCTGGGACCTGGTAAATAATGCATTATTAACAAAATTTGATCTACCATTTTCAAAACACCACTTGAAAAGCAACTATCTAGAAAAAAAAACACAAATCCACGACACTCTCCCGACTTATCCTCTCCCTCTTCTTCTTCTTATTACCCTTTTTCTTCCAAGCACGGGTCTTTATACGATTGCAACACGCCCAGCGTAAAAGAATACGTGCGGAGCAAGGGAATTGTATACATACAGACAAGAGAGAGGGGATGGGGTTAGTCGTTACTAGTTAC
>MVGT01003948.1:458474-470670 GCA_002174775.1 Macleaya cordata
ATTCGTCACCACCGGCGTCGTTGTTATCCCCGCCATATCCGCTACCTGTGGCCCCACCACACTTTCCTGTACCCTAGCCATCTCATCGTTCAGCTCTCTCTCCGCCGCCCTCGTCTCCATCATCAATCTCCGCACGTTCTCCAGCTGTTCCTCCGAGAGATCCGGAACCGCGTTATTAAGAAGTTTGAAAACCAGACCGGGTTTGAACCCGGCTATCCACAGGAACGTGCGCTCATAGGAGCTGAACCAGGGTGGTGAGAAGACGATGTAGACATCTTGTCGGATGAGTATGGATTTGGCTTCGTAGTATTGCTGGTAGTGTGAGAGGACTTGAGAGATTAGGGCATACAATTCCTCTTGGGGTTTGTTATCATGGGAAGAAAGGAGTTGATCGAGATAGTGTTGTTGACGGATTAACCAACCTTGAAAGAAGATTTGAAAGGATGCCCAATTCGAATCATTGTTGTTACCAAGTGGCCTGTGAGGGGGCATTGATCGAAAAACAAAATTTTTTTTTAAAAAAAAAAAAGTCTCAAATTTTACTTGGATACTTGCTTGATTGATGGTTCTTTTTTTTGAGGGGCGGGGATGGGGGGAAGGGTTTTAATTTTCAGATCATATTTGTAGGTTTAAAATACTTGTTTCATTTGAAAGCTGAGGGTAAGTTTCAAAAACCTTGTTTCATTCTTTTATTTGTGGATGGGTTTGTGTTTGTTAAAATTTGGTTTTTTTCTTAATGGGCAAGGTAAGCCGATTATTCAGACGAATCAGACCTAAGTCCTGTTGTGTATATATTAAGACCGTTCGTTCGATCGGTTGCAGACCAAAAAAAAAAACCTTGCAAAGAAACCACCTCAAAAACCTCTCCCCCCATGCAATTCGTCGGGTTCTGGTTTTGTGTCAATAAGTGTGAGGTTCTGGTTTCGAACGTGTCGACGGAAAACGATTTAACTCACAGAAACAGAGTAGGATCGACCGATATTTTTGTGGGAGGGGAAGGTTTTGCTTAGTTGGAAAGTTTTGATGTGGGAAGCATTTGGAGCGACACGTCACTTAGTCTCTCCATCGAGAAATGGGATTTGTGTCATGTTCTGTGTAGGTTACATATCACCGTGACAAGTTGGTCATAAAATTGGTTTGGAAAAAATAATTAGTGTTTAATATTTGATATTTTTAAAATACACAAAAGATCTTCTGATCATTTTAAAAAATAGTTGTTAGTCTTTTAAATTTTTTAAAATATTGATTTAGTCTATCGTGAACCATTTTCTATAAGTTAAATTTCCTTTATTACCCTTTTGTAACTGTTTCAACCCTTCTGAAACAGTTTAAAAAATGGGTGCTGTTAAAGGGGTTCCTCAAAATGTTCGGGGGATGGACAAGTTAAATGGGCTTTTAGTCCAAAATTACCTTTTCAATTTTTTCTTTCTTTTTACTAGAGGGTGGTGAGGGTGTAAATTAAACTAACACCTCACCTCTACCACCGGCCACTGAACGGAACTCCACCACCGGCCACCTCAACCTTACCACCGGCCACCTAAAAATTATAGAAAGAGAGAGGAGTGAAAGAGAGAGACAAAGAGAAGACTAAAAGAAAGAGGGAGAAAGAACGAGAGGACCCACCCCCTTCTTTCCTTCCCTCCCCTTCTTTCCTTCGTTCTCCTTTTTTTATTCCTTCCCCTTCTTTTCCCTCGCCATTACACAAACAAAAAAAGGTTCAGATCTAAAATTTTTTTTCGAAGAAGATGACGAATTCGACCAGTGGTGGTTGAAATTTTCAACAAAACTCGACCACCAGTGGTTGAGTTTTGCTGAAAAATTCAACCATCAGTGGTTGAATTTTTTTTAAAAAATCAACCACCAGTGGTTGAACTGCCCAAATTTTTTTAAAAAATTTGAACTGCTTATTGGTGGTCGAAAATTTTAATATAATTCGACCACCAATGGTCGAATTAGTCATCTTCTTCGAAATTTTTTGTGAATTAACAAGAGTAGCAGATCTATTTCGGCCCAATGGTGGTCGAAATTTTCAACAAAACTCGACCACCAGTGGTTGAGTTTGGATGAAAAATTCTAGAATTCGTCATCTTCGTCGAAATTTTTTTAGATCTGAAATATTTTTTAACTGAATTTTTTTCTTTTAATCTATGAGGAGGACGAGATCTAGCTAGATAGAGAGGGGTGAGATCTAAAGAAAGTTGAGTTCTAGAGAGGTGGTTGAGGGTGGAGGTGGTAGAAAAAATCAAAAAAGAAAAAGATAGTCGGCAATGGAGTTGCCGGCGGTAGAGGGGAGTTGCCGGCGGTGGAATGGGAGGTGACCGATGGTGAAGTGGGAGTGAGGGTGGTGAAGATGATGGTTCAGTTTGAGATTTTTTAAGGTTGGGTGGAAAGATATCAACCCATTTTTAGGTAACCACCCCCTTAGTAAAATTATGTCCATCCCCCCAACCATTTTGAAGTATTTTGTCCACCTCCTTATCCTGTCCATCGCCCCAACATTTTGAGGAACCCCTTTAACAGCACCCTAAAAAATTAATGTAATAACTATAAATCTCAGTCCACGTGATATGATTATTATCCACGTGATATGAATCTCAGTCCCTAGTTTTAATATTTTTTTCGAATTTCGATGACATCGAAAGCGTACATCTAGTTTTAATATATAATTTTACAAAATTAAAAAAAATTAGAAATTGTAGTCAAAGAATATTTTGTTCGGTTAATAGAATATGAGAGAAAAAATAGAAAGTGTAGTGGAGAATATTTGGTTTGGTTACAAAATAAGGGTATTATTGTCACTTACAATACAAACGTTTCGCTAACTACCATTTAGGATGAAACACATTTTAAAATTATTAAATACTAAACACTAATTAATTACTATATAATGGTCTAAACCCTAATTTTCTGCGGTAACTTGATAAATCCGTGTCTATTGGGTATTAGCACACATGCCATATGGCAATATTTGGGATTGCAATTGTCTGGGCCAGGATAGGCCCACTTGTTTTGGTTAATGGCCTAGGCCTGGCTTTAGGGCTTGGTTACGTTACAGGCCTAGACCTGTCCCATGTACATCCTTATCGATGCTACTCTCCTTCCCTCATTTGCTGATGCAACGGACGAAAACTAGTTTGGGTCAGATATGTGTAGCGACAAATCATAGGATTTGGTTTAAGATTAGATTAGATTGGACTGAGATCAAGATTGATTACAAAAATTTGTGTCCATCTTGTTACTATGTTTAGACTCTTTATACGTAATCAATCAATAATCAATGATATCATCTCCTTCAATTACCTCTTTTACTATGAACTCTCAGCCCTTCCACTTTCTAGTTAAGAACATAATTTCCATATCTAATTCTATATTCATAGCCAACACCTCAAAATGAGGCTTTTTTTTTTTTTTTATGAATTTTATTTCTTAAAATTTTCATTAAAGCTTTAAGCTAGGATATTTAAAAGAACCTTAGGTTTATACTGTGGATAAAAGTTCTACTTGAGAAGTCTTTCAATTCAATATATAAGATTCTGGCCGCACTACTCATTGCTAATTGAGTTGGAAGCCCACAAATTTAATATGGTAACAGAGTAGACCCATATGTAAGTGCAAAGATCACACATGCTCCACGTCTAACCCCACACGTGAGAGGGATGTTGGGAATAGTCCTACATTAGAAATTGAAAACCTTACAATCCAATATATAAAATTCCACATGTTTGTTTTAGCTTTAAATTCCCTAGAAAGGAAAAGCTGAGTGAACTTCTACAGGGACAGAGTGGGAATAGTTTGTTTGGATGGAGAATTTTAAGTAGGGATTTTGTAGAGATCACGAATTTAGTTGAAAATTAATTAGATTTATAATATGATTTCCACCAAATCTTTGGTCCCCACCAAATCCCTACTTAAATTCTTCCATCCAAACAAACCATTAATTAATTATGATGGTTATGCTATCCCTCATTTTTTTTAATTTCAGCATTTATGTTCAAAGTTCAAACATTATCAAAACTCAAAAGGAGTGGTAAATCCAAGATCCGCCGAAAAAGAAGCCCACAAAATCGGCCTAAATCAGTGATTTCTAATTGTTGACTTTGTGATTTGGGGTTAAAAATTTGTTAGGAGTTCACTGGTTCAGACTTCAGACAGTCTTACATCTGAAGAGTTCGATCTTTTTATTTGCTTTATGGGGTTTGGGAAGTCAACCAAAGCGTGTTATATGCTTTGACCTTTAATTGTTACAGAAAGAGACGACAGTACTGGATGCAAGAAGTCTCTTCTGTTTTGCATTTCAAATACTGCATTCGAGTGAGTTTTGTTTGGTCTCCTCAGCAGTTGAAACACGT
Organism: Macleaya cordata; assembly: GCA_002174775.1. NCBI lineage: Eukaryota > Viridiplantae > Streptophyta > Magnoliopsida > Ranunculales > Papaveraceae > Macleaya > Macleaya cordata. Next base: position 462,824 of record MVGT01003948.1, read on the forward strand.
TGAACAGGGGGAAGGGATTGTGGGGGTGGTCCTAAAAGACTAGGGGCCGGGTTGGTGTGCTGATGGTTGTGGGAAGTTTGGTCGTGGTCGGGTTAGGGTCTGATGTATGGGCTGGGGCTTTTCTGTGGCGTTTTAGGCTGGTTGAATGGGGCTAGCTTGGCAGGGTAATTGTTTTGTGGAGCTGAGCAAGGCAGATCACAGTGAGCAAATCTCAAGGCTAAAACATATGCACACACTAGGTTGAATGTCATCTCGAAGTCCACAAATGAAACAAGTCTTTCGAGGGCCCATTAACGAGGTTGGATAAGCCCTCGAGTTCCTTTTGGTACTCAGAGACAGTTCCAACTTGTTTGACTTTGGTGAGTGCCCCAGCAGGATCATCAAATATGGAAAGGCCAAATCGTTGGAGAATGCCATTGGTAAGGTCACGCCAGGTAAGTTGATTTCGTGCAGTAGCGAGCCATCGACAGAATTTTAGGGTTTCGCCTTTCATATTATAAGAGGCGATGGTAACCATTGATTGGGATCAATGTGGTTGCTCGTGAAATACTGCTCCGCTCGATAGATCCATCCATTGGGATCGTTTCCTGAAAATTTTTGGAATTTAGTTTGCCATGGTCGGTCATGGGGTGGTATAGGGTGTTCCGTGGTAACTTGGGTGGTGATGGCACTGGATGTGGGTCGTTTGTCAATGATGTTTTTGGTTGTGGTGGCAATGTGGGTCAAGGGCTGATAACTTCTAAAGAATTTGGATAAGGACTTGGTTGTTGTCTTCAGTTAACTTGTGGCTTTCTTGGGCTAGCTTTTCGACTAGGTTCTCAACATCGTAGTCGATGATCTTGAGTCGGGTACCGTTTGCCATCGAGGCTCTGGTACTATAAGAGGGTTGTTTTTTCTTTAATGGTAACTTGAACAAACAGAGAAGGGAGGTAGAGAGATTGTGCGTAGGGAGAAGACAGATGCAAGAGAGAAAAATACATAGAAAGAGAGAATATGAGATAGAAGATAGGGCAGTGCTAGGTTCCAGAAAAAGTCACACAGAAGACACAATTTAGGGTGAGATTCATAACACTTTGGGATGAGATGCGAATCACGAGGGTATGTGAAACCATATTAACCGTCGGATTAGCCTTCTGTAGCAAATTCTAGCATTACTATAGAAGATAAGTGTTCCAATACCATGAGATCGAGTTTCGTGGTTTCCTTAAATAACTAATTAATATATCAAATCCCTATCTTGTAGAGTGGTACGTGGACTAAGCCACACTTACAACACAAAAGCAACAACCATGAAAGCACTACGTACTCTACTAACTCAACCACAACTCTAGAGACCGATGAAGTCTCGTACTCCACTACGTACTTGACAACTCATAATAATAATAAAGATAACAAATTATCAACTAAACCGATGAGATCGCATGGATCGTGCATGTCATCGTCGGCAACTCTACTAACTCAACCACAACTCTAGAGACCAAGTCTGCTCCTACTTCACTACTTGACAACTCATAACAAACAACTAAACCCAAGTTGAGATCAGGTGGATCGTGCATGGCATCGTGTATGGCCATGCACGTATCAAATACTGCGGTTGCTATATTGGTTTTCTGCTGATACAACTAACTAAAACTTAATTGCTAAGATAGATAGATATATATATATATATAGAGAGAGAGAGAGAGAGGGCGAGAGAGTGATTCAGCTAGAATACTTCCAATTAATAGCGCGCAGCTAATTATTTCAAGTACGAGCCTTCTAATAGCTAGCTCGCTAGCAAGCTAGTTAGCTAGCGAGCTAGCTCCTCCTCCTCCTCTAGCAGCTTCTCTCTTCCAACCCCACATACGAATCTTGACCTGAAGCTGAGTAGCAGCAGCTAAGAACCTCACAGCTTGAATAGGGCTTAGTATTTCTACAACCTTCCTCGCAGTCGTCATCCTAACCAAGTCAGCATTCTCAACCAAAGCTTCCATCGCCTCTCTCAGTGTCTGGATCGCTGCATCTACATCTCCGCCTATCTCTCCATTAACGCGCCTTCCCTGAGTCATCCTAGCCAGATCCACTATGGGTGGCGCTGCCAAGCTCTCTTGAACCCTAGCCAACTCATTGTTTAGGTCCCTCTCGGCCTCCCTAGTCTCCATCGTCAAACTACGCACCCTCTCCAGCTGTTCATCAGACAGATCATCTTGATCAACAGAGCTGTTGAGAAGTTTGAAAGCGAGACCAGGTTTGAAGCCGGTTATCCAGAGGAGTGTGTGTTCAAAGGAGCTGAACCAGGGAGGTGCGAACATGAGAAAGACGTTGCCGTTGGCACGGGTAACAGTAGCTTTGGCAGCGTAGTATTGTTGGTAGTGAGTGAGGACTTGGGAGACGAGGGTTCTCAATTCGTTTTCAGTGGGTTTGGTTTGGAGATTATTATGAGTTTTGGCGGATGATGATATGATGATGAGTAGTTGGTCTAAGTAGTTTTGTTGGCGAAGCAGCCACCCTTGGAAGAAAGTCTCAAATAATAAGGTCGTCCGGTTATTGTTGTTGTTGTTGTTGTTGTAAGGGGGACGCATGGTGATTATCTTTCAGGTTTACAAGTGTCGATCAAGCAGAGGAGATTAGTACGTAGGACCGAAATGATTGACAAGTGAGTGTATGGTTTTGAGTTTTGGGGTTTTTTTTGGTTTTTTTTTTTTTTGAAAGAAAAGGCGAATTGCATGCAAGAACAGGTCATGTGGTTGTGGGGTTTTATATTATAAGAAAATTGATTGGTTCATGGTAAAATATATTTTATGATATGTAACCGTACCGTGATCTAAGATAGTTTTGATCAAAGATATTTTGATATAATATATGGATTTCAGATCCAACTGCAACGAATTATTTTCTGATGATGATGATGATGATCATCGAGGAGGTTTTTGTTTTCTTCCCACCGTTTGCTTAACCGTGAAGTATTTTCAATGGACCTCCTTGTGCGCCTTCTGACCGTTTGTGTTGGATATATCGGATGTGACAAAACTACTTAAAAAAAAATCTACACATGGTTTAAAGTTAATTTCTAACAAACTTTGCTAGCTGCTGGTAACGTTGCGGGGTACGTGGTGGGCGTCATTGAGCAACAACGTAAGACCATGTGTGGGTGTACTGCATGCACACACCCCACTTGGACCTCTAGGAATTAAGCAGTGAGAGCATTTATTTTTGTCTCGAAAATAATAATAATATTAATAAATTAAATTCAGGTGGTGCAGAATTAATATAAATAAACTTTTTCGCATATGCTGACGTTGCGCTCCGATGATCGGTAGGTAATTAAGCCATTCTTTCCGTTTCTATCTCTAATTGATTATGATGATAAGAGTAAAAAAGGAAAAGAAAAAACGTTGATCGATCGAGGTCTTCACAGAAGTCAAAATGGTATTTCATACATATATATATATATATATATATGGGGACATGGTCTCTTGAGAGAGAATTTACTTGACCGGAATTTTAAAGGGTCCATAATATTCTGTGATTCAAAAACTTATTTTCAGAATTAATTTACACCTAAATTAACGATATTTTGTATCACATTTAAGATTATATGTTGATTTTAAAATTTTATTTTATTTTATTAAAAATAAAGAAAATAATATTTTATATATTTTATTTTATAAAATTCTACATAATATTATTCTAATCCTAAAATAATTTTAGATGTAATACAATACTGGTTTAAATTAGTTCGTCAAGTTTTTTTGATCGATCCATTTTTTTTTTCTTTTTAGAAAAACACTTTATATATTAAATAGAAACTTTGGAAGTAGAGTATACACCATATTACAGCTAACAGGGGGTGTTCAGTCCATTCTCTTTAGTTATTTGACAAACTCTAGCTAGCAAACTTAGAAAGACTATCAGCTAATACAAGTGTTGTGCATATGTTCTTCAAATTGGTTTTGTGACAATCTATTAATGCAATTAATTACAAAAATAATTTTAAAAAAACACCAAAAAATGCAAAAGTTACGGAGAGAAATATGAAAATTGAATAGGTAGTTACAGAGAGATTTTAGGGAGAGAAAGTGAGAGAAAATCATGGAAGATATTTAATTTCCTTTCTAAAAGTGAAACAGTTATATTTTGGTGAGAATAAAATTACTAATTTATCCTTTTTTCAGGGGCAAAAGATGACAATTATACCCTTTCAAAGTGAAGTTAAACTTTAATAAAAAATATTTTTTTTAGGGACATCAAAAGTAAAAAGCCCCAAAAAATCTCATTCTTAACTTATAGTATAGATAGATAGATATATGTCTGAAGTTCTGGGAACATAACGTACACACTGAGATATTACGGGCCCTTTTGGTTCGCGATCTAAAACTTATTTTCAAAAATTAATTTACACCTAAACTAAATTATATCTTGTATCACATCTAAAATTGTATTTTGACTTTACTATAAAATCTTATATGATTTCATTGAAAACACATAAAACAACATTTTTTTGTTTTACATAATTCTACATGTTTTTATTGTAAATCCTAAAATAATTTTGGATGTAGTACAAGATGTATATTATTATAGGTGTAAAATTATTTTTGAAAACAACATATTTTATAATTAAGCTAAATTTTTACAATCATCAACAATAGCTTGATGACGAGTCCAAATCCTCTGGCCCCATTTTTCGTGTCCCCTCTCTATCCCCCAGCTAACATTTGGACACCTGTTTTTCACTTAACCCTATTTAATTGCTCATTTAACACCATTAATTTAAGCCTAACTTAACTCTGTTATGGGCCCCACCATTCTTCCAACAAGAAAGCTTGACAATTCAATCCAAAATCTAAATTACAACAACTATCATTTAATTGAAAATTTAACCAAATAACTATACAATAAATTGTTAAATAGATAGAAAAGTTTTGACGGAGGAAAATATTTCTCTGGTTTTGAAGGGCGGTGATTGCAGGTGTCCAGATATGGGCATAATCAAGGAACCCTTATGAATTTCAATTTAGATTCTGGTGTTCCCGTTTTAATAATACGTAAACTCCAAATTAATTTTCAGATTCTTGATTTGTTCTTAAATTAATAGTTCGTTACTCGTACTTATCTCAGATTTATCTAACTCTTTCAAAAAATGTTTGATGATCAAATACGTAACTGCAAAATCTCTTATCTTTTTTCTCTTTCCTTCATTAATTTTCTTCCGCTCAACGCATCTAACTTCAACATAGTTATCTCACCTAATTTAGATTTTGGATTGCTATCTTCTTCTTGTAAGAACGATGATGACGAAGAGCAGAGGAAGAACACAGAAACCTCCATACATATATTTATATTTTTTGTACTTTGACTAACAGAGTTAAGTAGGCGTTAAGTGGACAATTAAATAGGATTAAATAGAATACACATGTCTAAATTTTAACTAGGAGATAGAGAAGGGACAGGGAAAATGGGGCAAGAGGATCTGGACTCCTTGATGACTACTTCTCCAATTAATGCGAAGTATTGGAAATGGAATTGAAACTCGCGCGAGATGACAGTTTGGCAGTCTCCCATGATCCTGATTATACGTACGTACGTTGAAAGGGAAAATATTGATGCCCATGAGACTACCATAGGTCATAGAGCTCTCTTGCTTCTACTTCTTCTACTGATGTGGCGCCACACGACTTCGCATGGTCCCTCTAGACTCATGAGTGCATGCATGGGAGGGTTTTTGTTGGTATTTGGGCTTGAATCATCAGTATGTTATGTGGTTTGAAATAATAATTAAGGGCTTGAGTTATATAGTTTTGATGCGAACTTGTGGGTTTGGATTTTGATGCTCAAATTGAATTAATTATTCGGCAACTGTATATTTTCAAATGTGCCCTCACTAGTACCAAAAAAAATGGCTTTTGGAAATGGTTCTAAACCGTGAACGTTTTTTCATTTCATGACAAACCGTGACTATTTAACTTAATAAAACGTGTCTTTCACCACCGTGACTAAAACACTGTTTGATAGGTACTCTATTGTTTTTAAAACACCGCATGTTACCCAACACCGTGACCAACAACCCATATATCTGGGTATTGGTCACAGCGAGCAACCAAACAACAACCTAACTGTTGGTCGATCGACTAGTCACAGTATTCAAGCAAAAACCGCTACCAATTGCAATGCAATGCATAACATTCGTTTTTTTTTAAGAAACAACGCTTGTAACAAAAAAAAGCGTTGCTAACAATTCACATCAGATATAGCCACGCTTTTGAACTATTCTTAATTAATTCTATAGTTATGTTATCCCTCATTTTTTAAATTTCTGGCTGGTGTACGTGGAGAGTGATAATTTCAGCATTTATGTTCAAAGTTCAAACATTATCAAAACTCAAGGAAGGCAATTATAAATAAATAATCTTGTAAGTGAATCCAAGATGCGCCGAAAAAGAAGCCCACAAAATCGGCCTGAATCAGTGATTTCTAATAGTTGACTTAAGGGCTAAAAATTTGCTAGGAGTTCAGACTTTCAGACAGATTAGATTTAGAAATTCATTAACCCACAAAGTTAACCATGGGGGTTAGCCTAATGGTTAACACCCACCCCCACATAGTTTTTTTTTACTTGGGTAAAAATTAAAATAAAATTAAGCTTGGGTTAGAGTGTGCTGGATCGTCGTTTGCAACTTTCCATCTCATTGCAGAATTGAAGGAGATGCTCAACTCATCGTTCGGTGTATTATGGGTCCAGATTCAACTATCCCTTGGAAGATAAGGACTTATAGTTCTAAATATTCGAGCTACTATCTTAAGCTTAATTTCTCTTTGTTCCAATCTAGAACTTTAAATCCTGTTGAGCCCAAGTTGACAAAGTTTGCACTACAGTCTCATGTTTTAGTGATTGATGGTGGTCGTACTACACCGCTGCTTGTATTCTGAACCTTATTTCATTCAGCTGCTTTCCCATCAGCTTAGTTTTTATTAAAAGTTCTTTCTACCAACAACAACATTAATTAAAAAAAAAAAAAAACGATAGGAATACTGCATTTGCTATATTGGTTACTCTGCTGATACAGAATACTTCCAATTAATAGCATGCAGCTAATTAATTATTAAGGATGCATGGCAATTAAACCGGGCTGATGATATTTCTAGCTAGCAAGCTAGCAGCTCCTCCTCCTCCTCCTCCTCTAGCGGCTTCTCTCTTCCAACCCCACATACGAATGTTGACCTGAAGCTGAGTAGCAGCAGCGCTAAGAACCTCACAGCTTGAACAGGGCTCAGTATTTCTACAACCATCCTCGCAGTCGTCATCCTAACCAAGTCACCATTATCAACCAAAGCTTCCATCGCCTCTCTCAGTGTCTGGATCGCTGCATCTACATCTCCGCCTGTCTCCCCATTAACGCGCCTTCCCTGAGTCATCCTAGCCAGGTCCACTATGGGTGGCGCTAGCTGCCAAGCTCTCTTGAACCCTAGCCAACTCATTGTTTAGCTCCCTCTCGGCCTCCCTAGTCTCCATCGTCAAACTACGCACCCTCTCCAGCTGTTCATCAGACAGATCATCCTGATCAACAGAGCTGTTGAGAAGTTTGAAAGCGAGACCAGGTTTGAAGCCGGTTATCCAGAGGAGTGTGTGTCCAAAGGAGCTGAACCAGGGAAGTGCGAACATGAGGAAGACGTTGCCGTTGGCACGGGCTACAGTAGCTTTGGCAGTGTAGTATTGTTGGTAGTGATCGAGGACTTGGGAGACGAGAGGGTTTGCAACTCGTGTTCAGTGGGTTTGGTTTGGAAATTATTACGAGTTTTGGCGGATGATATCATGAGTAGTTGGTCTAAGTAGATAGAAGAGGAGATTAGTAAGACCGATATGATTGACA
>MVGT01003948.1:478901-531728 GCA_002174775.1 Macleaya cordata
AAGGTCAACACAAATTTCACCTTCACAAAAATCAGGATATCTTTCCATGCATGCATCCATGTCATTTTGATCATCTCAGTAAAGGAATACTTGAGAGATTTTTTACCAACTTGCCCCCCATCTCTACCTGTTCTGATGAGAAAAAGAAAAAGCTGATGTAACATCAACAAACCAACAATTCAAAACCATATAACTTTTCAAACTATCCATGAAGATACAAACAAAATCAAAATCTTAAAAAGGACCATAAGAACGTACATAATAGTGTTACCAGAAAATTCTTGCATTCAAGGGAGGTAGTATTACAATCCATGGATGTCTAAATTGCAATGATTACGTCGATAACGACAAAATTCAAAGCACGATCCTCCTTTCAAGAAGATAATAATCAAACATAGATGTCAACATTCAAAGCACTCAAGAGTCAAGACATTATACTATAACATTAGCAGAAACCAAAATTACAAGTCCAACATCCTAAGCATCAACAACCGAATACATATTTAAACTTCTGGTTAAATAAAGCACCAAGACCAAAACTTACCTTGGAAAGTGGTAAGAACTATTCCAGCTACTGAAAGGCCCCACAAGCGCCACCGCACTTTGCAGTTACTTGAACACCAAAAGACTTTTGAGTGCTTATTATACTGAATACTGCTGCGAGAGTCTAAACAAAATTTGCATTTTGCTACATAAAAATTGAACCGCTAATACTCAGGAAAATGAAAATCTTCACTTTTAATTTTTACCACTACTGACTCGATATTCTAACATAGGGTTAAAAGTTCAGCACCATAATATGTAGTACATAACATAGTTAACAGACAGAATAATTTACCAATATCCTTTATCTTTTCTTAAAACCATATTTCTTGCGTTCATAGAAGAGATCAGTTTTTGCACTCCCCAAATTGACAATCTTCGGGCACCCATCACGGTCTTTCTCCTGCTGAGTACACTCTTTGCAGTAATAGGCGTCAGAGATACCCACACCTCCACAGATCACACACCGACCTTGGAATGATCCATAGTTGCATTCATCACAAACCCGAACAAGCGTGCAAGGACGCACATATGAATCACATATCACACACTTCCCGTCACACTTCTCACACAGCCGTCCAATGGCAATCCCAGGCTGCTTCCTGCACATAATCAGATCAGGATGATGCTTGGCCATGTTTGCTCTGCCGCTCCCTTATGTCTCAGCACAAGCTCTGAAAAGTTCACAGAAATTATGAGATTCTTGCTATCTTAAAAGAAATAACAGCATTGGAACCCATAAATCAGGACTACCAATAAAGATCTATTTTAGGAGAAGAAGATTTAGTTTATACCAGCAAAAGTGAATCAAATAAACTACTCAATAGAAATCACAATTCAATTTCATTAATGAACTAGGCTTTCTAAACAAAACCACAACGAACTTCTCTTAACTATCTCTAAACATCCAAAACCAACTATAGCTGAGCCTAATCTAGTATTCCTGAATAGAAAAATTGGATGTCATTCTCTTGCTTTCAAGATGAGATGAGATGAATGATGATGTCTTCGTTCGTGGTAAAATATATATGTTTATTCCTTTATTTGATTTTTAGACTCTTGATTACCAGAGCAAGAATTGTTCATCCAAAGAAAGCTTTCCATCACCTGTTTAGACTTCATATTTACTAGTTGGTGTGGGTGCAAATAGGTGAAGTTAAAGGGTCAACCTGATCCATTGCCACTAATACATCTGGTGACATGAATTACCTATTGGTCCCATAACACAAATGCATGGACCCTGTGGCAGCAATAAAGGGTTGGCACAGAAAACCCTCATGGCCAACCCCATTAGTCTTTATTTTTATTGTTATTTCCTTTATTAGCCCTACTCTTCTTCCATTAGGGCAGTTTGCTTTCTTTGTAAAAGGAATATTTTACCACGAACGAAGACAGCATCATTCATCTCATCTTGAAAGCAAGAGAATGACATCCAATTTTTCTATTCAGGAACATAAAGAAAGAACCCCCAAGCAACAGCCACGGGAATGCTGGTAGTTCTACAAGTTAGTAGCCGATGCTGACCTCACTACAGTTTCAATTTTATTTTTATTTTTAACACTATTCTCCGGTTAAGTGATTGATTTCTATCTGGATTTTACCAACCTAAAGAAAAACTTCTTTTCCATGCCAGAATAATAGAAATACTAGAGTTTATTTTGATTAAGCTATCAAACCCTTCTCATCAGGACAAGCATGGAGCAAATGTTGGAGAATTTCCCTTCAGCCCCATGAAGTATTCAACATTCTTGTGACAATCTTCATTTGATCATTAAGAACTTCAAGGATTCAGCTTATTGGTCATTGTTGTTTAATCAGCATCAGATCATCTCGACAATGTTTTAAGGCCTCTTACAGCATGGGAGTATAAATGGGTCAAGCTATCAGGTAGGACCGTCTTTGAAAAGGATACTGCCTTTGGTTGGGGCATTTAACCTATAGCCAAAAGTTTACAATTGGCAAGTAAATCACAAAAGGTTCCGTTAATGGTTTTAATCTTACTAAACCAGTAAGTACTAGGAGTCTAGGAGAAAAACTTGTTATGATCCACGAAGATGTGTAGAGGGAATGATCCAATATTTATTCCATGTAGAACATCAAGATAAAGAAGCACTCAAGAAACATGGATATCCAACTCAGACACAAAAGATTAATAATATTACTGAACTTTAGAAAGCAAAACTTAAAAGAGATTTCTATACTCTCCTAAATATAAATTTCAAATCCTACTCTAATAGAGCATAACTAAATCTTCCCAATATAATGGAATTCAGTTGTGACACAAATTCGCAATAAATCCTAACTTTAACAACCAACAGATTCTACTGTGTCTGCTTGGTTTTTGTGCTTTCTCTTGACACAACTCCACATCTCCAAGGTGTATTTTTTAGGCTTAAACTACTATGGGTTTTCCTTTCCGTCCAATGTAAAAACCATTCAAATTCAAATTGTCCTACAATAACGCAAAACAAAGGACAAAAAAATTAAAAATTCTAAAACCTTGACAAATCCTCATCAGATGAATTTAATCTTACATTAAGAAGTGATATCAAGAATTTTTTCTGGAAAGATGAAGTGATATAAACTATAATACGTAATTGAGCTTCTAGACCACGCTTTTTATTTCTCACATATCGTGAATGTCTGTTCTAGGGTTTCGAAAAAAACAACAAAACTAGTGTTCCAAAAAGCCCCAAACAAACGAATCGAAAAAAAATCCTATATTGATTTCGATTTCGGAAAAGTTCCAACAAAATCAATGTTTCAAACAACCCCAACCAAAATAAAATAAAATAAAATTGGAAGCCAAGCATGAAACGAATGGTTTCTTTTTCAAACCCTAATGAAAGGAAGGCTTATAAACGATGGAGAGGAGAAAAGAGAGAGAGAGAGAGAGAGAGAGAGAGAGAGAGAGAGAGAATGAGTGTGACATACTATACGTACCTGCTCTGTGGTTCAGCAGCGATGGTTGTGCTGCAATGGTGGAGGTGCTGCGTCCTGGTGCAGAGAGAGAGAAGAGGAGGTTTTAGGTTGGATTTGGCCCCTTTGATCGAACAAATGAGAGATTGTGCTTTAAACCGTCTATGGAAATTGGGAAACACAAGTTTCCTCTATAGCACATAGACTCGGGTCTAACATTTGGGCCACGGGCCCAACCAATCTCACGGCTTCCTCGTGTGTGTTGCTGGTTCGAGAACCATCAGCTTGATCAGATTGCTTAAAAACAACGAGCTCCTTTGCAACATGCTTTTTACTTTTTAAGTCGTGTTTGTTCATTGGATTTATGCTAAAGAATTGTATTATGCTCCGTTTGGTATTGCTTAATCAGGGGTTAAAAGTATTTTTATTTTAATTTTTGATAATAATTGTGTTTGGTATATCAGAGTAAAAGCACTTTTTTTAGAACTTTTGCCATAGGGCAAGTGTAATCAAAGTGTAATAGGATAAGTGGAATATGTAGTTTAAGAATGAAATGAGTGAAACATGTAAAAATTAATATTACACTACACTTTCTTATTGACACTCCTCTTAATAGTTCACACATTTAAAAATTTGGGTTGATAAATCTGAGTTGAATACCACGCTCTAATTTTTTATTTACAATCCACTTACATAACATGTGAAAAATTGGGCCAAAGCATCAGCATTACTCCTGTTTTAAGTAACTAAAGCGTGGAACCAGGAACGAAAGCAGAAACAGGAGCATCTGTAGTGCTTTCGGACCGAGACGAGAGCGCGAGATTCTGGAGCGAGAACATCACCCCTATACCATGATTCCTGTTGCTAAGCTCTTGTACTTTCAGCATTTGGAACCAGTTGAAAATTTCAGTTGGTTTGATTCGATTATGAACTTGAAATTTCCACCAGCATGAACTAACCACCATGCTACGGAATCCAACTTAGCCGGATGCCAAAAACACTACTATTGATTGTAAACGCCTTCATTCAACAATAAGGAACACCTTATAAACACTTGTTAATAAGACACCAAATTCAAAGGACATATGGTACAATCTGGACTGTGAACAACTGAAGATAACTCGCACTTCAGAATGAAAAAAAAAAGAGAAAGACACCAGATGACAAGATGTTAACCATCTAATCGATTAAAGAACTTGATCGTAACTGTGGAATCAACTTTTTCACAACTCGGTCTTTTGAAGGTTCATCAAACTAACAAATATTACAAATTCACAAGTTACTGGCAATGGAGAAGCTACATGCATAATCAGCTGGGATCTGAACAAATTATATCTTATGGGTTTTTTGCTTTGGATGATCATTCTTTTTCTTTCTGCCAGAAAAGGGATGTGTATTCTTAAAAGCTTTCAACGCAAAAAGCACCTCTTTGGCTCTCTCTTGCAAAAAGAAAAGGACATGGAACCAATGACACCCTTTGTATGTACTTTCTCGCATCCAGTTTGATCAAAATATTAAAAGTTGTAGACAATTTACAGAAGACCACACAAGCGAGGTCTGGAGCAGAACAACCTCCCATTGGCTTTCACCACTGCCATTGCACCAGCTGTCAACCCAGCCCACAGTATGGACGTCACACAATGGTGCGCGTTTCTTCCCACTGCAATAATATAAACCATAAATCCAACTTGAGGCAGTCATCAGTCAGCTCTAAATGCATTCTAAAAGAATAAGAAAATTAGAATATGTTGCAGAAAATGTGAGGCTGGAACTTGACCTTGGTTAATCGTGATTGATGTCAGTGTAATGCCCCCAATTAGGAAAGCTGATGCCACTGGAAGATACTGTGGTTTTACACGGAAGGCTGAAAAACATGAGGGATTGCAGCACAAGGAGAAAAAAAAATATATCCAAAAAGAATGGAAAAATGGAGTTCCTCTAATACAGAAATATAAAGTCCTTCAACTAGGCTCTCACGGTTGACAGCATAGTCCACTGGTATGATTTAGGGGTTCAGAAACATTTAAGTAATATGATGACAGGAAGCACTGCAAGTTCAAGGATTGAGTAGTGAAACAATTCCAAACTGAAGAGTAGACCTTGATATTGCTTACCGAGAATGATTCGAACCCATTCAGTTGGAATGGGGAAGGACCATTTCTGTTGACAGTATAACGGCCACTGATTAAATCCATAGCATCCTGCAATACATGAAATTCCAGAAAAGTTCAAGCATCCATATGATAGTCTTGACTTCCTACTAAATTGTGACAGAATTCATGTTGCCAACCCTAATTACACAGAAATATGGTTAGTCTTGGTTCTCTTTTTTATAATACTGATAGGAAGAGATACTAGAATCATACCTGTCGGAGGCCATCATGAAAATTATTCAAATAATAACGTGAAAGAGCACTCATTCCATCCTGAATCAGTCCTGACACAGTTTGTCTTCCAAACCTGCAGAAGTCGGAACAAATTAGCGAAGTAGATGAGCTGGCATCACAGAACCACATCTATATTGCATTAAGCAAAAACCTCATCATCAGAAGCTCGTAAGTTGGGAATTCTAATTTTTTTCAATCATAATTCTTTTTTTTTTTATTATTATTCACAATCAAAGTTTAGTAAAGGATCTTTTGCTCATTAAACTCTAACCCAGTTTTTCCAAACCAGGATGTGAGAAGTTGGTTCACCAGCTTAAAGAGAACGGAGATGAGGGGATTGGAAAAAGTCAGAAATCTCAATCCAATGCCAACCAAGAATATTTTGGAGGCTGTTTCACCTTTCAATCAACCGGACTAGTCAGAGCTTCACCACAGTGAAGGAACAAAAAATCATGCAACTATCATGATTCAGTATCAACTGAGAAAATTTTGGAGCTGATTTCACCTTTTCAATTGACCAGACAAGTCAGGTTTTAGACAGTCTACGGAAAATAATAATAATAATAATAATTCATAAACTCTTTTGATTAGTGTGCTCCAGAAAACAAAAGTTACGATTGTTCTGGATTTGTATAACTCATTCGGCATATGTGGTCGAGGTAATAGCTTATGACTACAAGCTACCTGACAAGGTCGCGTTTCAATGCATTAGTCCCAGAGTACTCCAGGCTTATCTCGTCGCCTTGCTCAACCCATACTATCACAAGTGAGAAAGAGTTCAGTGAGGCAGTGGCTCTTCCAACATAATGCAAAAACTTGAATTATGAAAAGTTTCTTACATGTCTTGAACATTTCATAAATGTCACTAAACAATGATATGCACTCGTTGGAAGAAAGTGCTCCTACCCTCTGCAGTTGTGAATTTAAAGATTTCCGTGCCAGGAAACTCTGTCAAGCATAAACCAAAAGATGTATACGTGTAAATTAGTGTGTAGTCAATTCAAAATTGAAAGGATTTTCACATTCCCAAGAAGGACTGTACCCTAAATTCCTAATTATCAATTTGTTATCAAGAGTAAAAAGAAGGCATAATTGAGTATAAAGATCAAGAAGATTGATAAATAAATGTTAGCAAACCTGGGTAACATTCGTTCTATCAAGGCAATCAATGCAGTTAACTCTAGCAACTCCTTTCTGCTCTGCTAGTATTTGTCCTTCTGAGTCTACGAGAAAGTATCTGCTCAGCTGGAACAGTAACAAATTAAAAAGTATTACTGGGTAACCAGTAGGGATGGGAAAGAAGTATAATTAGAGTAACAGTTCCGAAAGATGCAATTTCATCTAATTTGATTACCCTTGCTTCTCAATCTCCTCAGAGATTTGATCATAGAGAAGTTGGATGTTATCAAGCTTTGAGTTTCCACAATAGAAATGGAAGTCAAAAGAAACATATCTGTGAAGCAGTTGTATACAAATAATCAAGTTAGAAGCACATTAAGCTGTCCAAGATAACATATCATGTCCTACAGGCTTACGAATAAAATGATTAAATTCAAAACAACAAAGAGATAGTAATGTAATCCATTGAAATATACATGTACGTCAACGAGAAATTTTCATTTTATTTTATTTGTAGAATAAACAAAGAGACTCGGCAGCAATCAGGAAGGAGAAACGTAATCTTGTAATTCTTGTATTATTTGCCTTCCGGCCAATATCAAGAAATAGCAAAAGATAAATCCATTGAGTAGTTGTATCACAGACAAATATATGTATAATATATGTGCATAAATATTCAGAGAAGAGTGAACTAGATCATCACCTAACGTGTGAAATCTTTTGCATTTCATCAGCAAATGCCATACTTAGTTGACCTTCATCACCATGCTACAATAGTCAGACAAAATGATTAGGAAAAATTAAGGAAAATGAGGAACATGAAAAATAAAATATCAATTCCTCGAAAAGTTGCATCTCTCAGCACAACCTAATCAAATAGAATGGACAGGCTTCGGATAAGTACAAGTGCCAAAAGAAATTGGTCCTTAAGTAAACCTAATGAAGTTCAGAATATTTCAATCATTTGTAGCTATGCCAAACTTGTGGATGTTGTGATCAAACAGTACAAAAAATCTTGTGTTTCAAATTGAAGACCTTCAAGAGAGCTTTCGAAAGATTCAGAATGTAAGAGAACCAGAACCAGAAAAGGAGCTGCAAATCAGCCTTTCTGAAGTCCCACCTTTAAAGAAGTGGGTCATGTGGATGTGGATGTTAATATCAAATTTACAGGGTGATAAATCTTCTAGCGTAGGTGCGCATGGTGATCAAGTCAGGAAACTATTTCAATAAGTTGATCAAGTCAGGAAAATAGTTTCAATAGGTTAAGACGAAGAACTCTTACTTTATCAGTCAGGTCAACTACAATAATCTCTCCATATCTTTGAGTAAGGTCATTAAAATGGCGCTCCACTGCTTTTGGCTAGAAGGAAATATGTGAAAGATTAGATCTTATCATTATAAAAATCACTATATGAATGAAAACATGTAACTCAGAGGATTACATACTGTTTCTTCATGAGTAATAATTTTAATTAGTGGTTTGTAGCTCAAATCAACAATTTGCTCCCATAGAAGTGGAATTGAACCTCGAACCTGAGAAACAGATAACAGAAGCAAAATCATATATTCAGGAAATCACATTATGGATCCAACTATTAATGACTGAAATGATTTGGGTATGCAGATGAAAAGAAACCGTCTGCATACCCAAATCATTTCAATCATTAATAGTTGGATCCTGATCTCAACCATCCACGTGAGCACAAGAGTCTCATACGCAACTTCAGCTAAGAGACGGATATTTGTATATGCATCTCTGTGAATCTTGTGTTGTGTCTGCTCCTATATGTTCGTATTCAATAATGGTGTACATGTATGAGTCAAAAATATGAGCACATCAAAATTAATATTATCCTTGCATGTTCAAGAGTCAATATATACAAATTACACTAGGACATGATATTTATCAGTTCGTACAATAAATGTTGGAAATAAGCCACTTATTCACCCTGATAAGTACTAACTTATTTACGATTTCAACTTTAAGGTATACTTGTTAAACTATCATCTGTGTATCTCCTGACAACTGACAAGCCATTGGAATGCATGTTTTCCTCTCAGAAAAACAATGAGTAGATCAAAGATCTAAAGCTATAATTTGCAATTGGAAGCAATAAGCCAATCTAGATGGTTGCAATGCAAGGCATAACAATGTTTAAATCTTGCAAGAAACATCTGTCAGTGCTGAAATGATGTACACATACCAGCAAAAATGATGACCTAAAACCTTCAGCCTCCAGTAATTGCTCAGTTTCAATAAAATTAGCAGCATCCCCTTCAAGGTTAGCTCCTCTTCTCCACATTCTTGTTCCTAGATTTCACCATATTACCATATCAGATGTCCTGAATGCATGAAACAACAGTATTTCAATCATCTTCATATCATTATACCTAGACGGCGTGTGCACCTCCTTGAGATTAAAGTAATCCTGGCAGGAGAGTCTTTAAGCGTGAACTGCGAAGTCTGAAAACCTATGCCTCAGTTAAGTGAGAACAGAAGAAATGATTCGTATGTATTGGATAGCCCCATCAGTTTGACTGTAGTATGAACAAAGCAAAAGATTCACAGAGCATACAGAAAGAAAGAAAGAAAGAGAAATGGAGATTGGGAAAGGAAATTCCTGGGAGAGCATAAAAATCATAAGCTTTAGGATACTGCCTTGTATTAAAGGAATAATGAATGTATCAAGCTGCAACAAAATTAAGTGAAGGTGCATTAGAAATAAAAAATAAAAAAAAAAACAATCTATGGATTACATTTAGAGATTCATATAATCTTATACTAAAAGAAGAAAACCTAACCTTACACTCAATAAGATCTTCCAACAAATTTCTGTTCCAAACAAAGCGAGGGTCAGCCTGAAAGGCAAATAGGACATTAGAACCTCAAGTAATATCAGAAGTGCATTTGAATCAAGTGCATTAACTAAACAACATAAGCACATGTTTGGAGATGAAAGGTAGATTCAACAGACTGTTAAGAATCACTTCAAATTGGATTTGATATCCCCCTTTCCTCTTTGTACTGCGGGTGAGTTGTAAATGTATTTCATAAGAATTGAAACTTTTCATTGGCAATGTAAATTTTCATAGCGGTACATGATACAAGGATGCTCTTATTTTATAGAGAATGCAAGAACGTCACAACCAACAGACCTGCTTCCAAAGTGGCTTCCTGGTCCTCCCTTCTGCTAACTTGCATATTTTTTGTAAGCTGCCAAACAGTATCAGATGCATCATGCAGACATCAGTTTGACATGATATAGAGCTCAACATCTTAAGTTAATGATTGGCATAAAGCACAACTGCTCCTTCAGCAGTCACAAGTTAATTTAACATGCTGCATTATAAAAGGACTTACTTCAATGTTAGATCTGTTTCATATGAATAATACAACCCTGGAGTTGATTCGACGGTTCTCAATAGACTCATAAAGTAAGCCTCATCCTTCTTCTGCACAAATCATTGTCCATAAGCTTTGAGATGTTTTCAAATCAAGTTCTAGGAATGACGAAATTTTATTCTTTCAATAGATCATAGAGATAATAATGACTTCTAGTCCCAGGAAAATCAAGACCTTACTTCTTGATAAGATGAAAGCCTCAAAGTCCCGTTGCAAGGCATAAACTTCATAGACATTACTCGGAAAACAGGAAAACCAAGATAAGTTCCAACATCTTTCCTCGAAGTTATTACAAGTAAATATGTTCCTGTACCAAGGACAAGCTGAAAAACTCAATCGCACAACTAGAAAATCAATATAACAATACAGTTTATAATTGTCAATAGAATTGCAAAGGGAACTATAGCATGCAATCTAGTAAAACTGTAAAAGTAGATCTCCAAGGTAATAGACATTTGTGTTATGCAATGTTTCATTATCTGCTATGCTAAACTGCAGATTCAGAATAGAATTTAAGAATGGGAAAATGTTTCCTCTTTGTGAATATGTTGGGTTAACTTTGTAGTGTTTGGCTTGGTTCCCAAATCTTCAACCTGTCATTTCTTGGATCATCAACAATCAACAGCATTCATACTTCGGCTATGAAAAAAAAGGTTATATACAAATTTTGGCAACGAAAAACAACAATCAGTAAGTAGTTCTGCACTTTAGAGCTTTTGTGAATTTCATCTATAGCGAAGTGCTTGAGAAGATGAACAAAAAAAAACCGAAATGCAATTGATTTCCTAATCGGATGTAAGAGAACATGCCGTTCTTCACAATAATATTCCAATACATACATCGATCAATATATATATATTTCAACACGTACAAGCATGTCAGCAACCTGTGTACTACATATATGGGAAACGGGGATGAATTTGCCTAGTTTCAGGAAACATCTAAAAATTACCTGCTAGCAGTCTAATTGTTCCAACCACTCCATAAACTTTAAAAACTCTGTTAGGAGCCCCATCACAAGTATCCCCTGCATATGAACAAAATGATAAATCGAGGTTAGTGAATGTTGTTGAGGACGTGGAAACCCTACCTACCGGTCATCAAAATGACATTGTTTTTCCAATTCCATAATCAAGGTTTGTAATAGTTAACTGACAATTTAATATAAGACGTTTCCATAATCACCGTTATCTTTAATAAATGATCCTTTTCGTTTTTTTTTGTTTTTTTGTTTTTGGCGGGGAAATCCAAATAGAAACTCAATTATGTTTTTGTTTTTGCTTTTTAAAGTTACCAATTACGCATCATCGTCGACCTAGTTTTACAATTAACATAAACTCAGATTTCCAATTTTGAGCGAATCAAGGGACTCGGCCGTGTCATAATACACTAAAAAATGGGAAGGGTGGCAATCAGATCATGAAAAGTGAGAATTATAGAAAAGATGAAATTGCATTAAAACAAAAAAAAAATAAAAATAAAAATAAAATAAAAAAAACCTAACCGATATTGGGCTGAAGAATCCCATCAGAACGATCGATGGAGAAGGCATGTTGTTGTTGAGGAGAATCGGTGGATCTAATGACGAATTTGTCTGAAAATTCGTGCAACTCCATTTCACTGCATAGCTTGAATCCTTCTTCTTTGAAGAATTGATTTTCCATAAAAGTAATAATCTCTTTTTGGCGTTGCTTTGAAAACCCTAGGCCTGTCTGACAACGCTGAAGTCGTCGATGGAGGAAGAAGAAAATGAAGGGTTGTTCAGCTTCAAATCTTCAACGGACTTCAGGTACTCTCACCTCAGGAATTTCACATTCTTCATTAAATTATGGTTGGGAGGTTTGAGTCCGACCCCACACACCTTGTATTCATAATCAAACTCTTATTAAACAAAAAAAAATAAAAATTTAAAGTTACCATCTACTACAATATAACCCACGTAATTAATTAAGGTAGTTCTGGATCCACCCCTGTCTGTTCACCCCAATTTTAAATTTTAAAAATTGTTAAAACTGCCCTTATTTTAAGGGCCTAATATGTAGCAGTTCACCCCAAAAAAGGAAAAAAAAAACCGTAGGAATTTAAGTTTATGTTAGATAAGGACTCCATTTGGATTCCATATTCAAAATATAATCACCATATTAGATTAACCTATTATTTTATTATTTGGATTCATTAATGGAATTGCGTTAAGTTCTGTGGTTTTTTAGGGGAAGGAAAATTTTATTAAGATTCCAAATGAGAAGGCTTGTCTACTAGCAACTTATAAATGTTTGCATTCCGTTCATATCTGGGTGCACAGTTGGCAACTTTTCTACATATTATAAAAAAGTTGCATGTTAAAAACAACAAATGCACCAGCCGGGAATCGAACCCGGGTCTGTACCGTGGCAGGGTACTATTCTACCACTAGACCACTGGTGCTTGTATGTTTGTTCACATAATTTTTGGTAAAAAATAGAACTAAATAACAATAGGCCAGTTGACAATTGGTGGCTGCACCTTGAAGGGAATATATATATATATATATATATATTGCTGTTGCTATCCTTCAATTGCCAAGTACTCCTTCAAAATGAGGAGTGAGAAAGGGAAAGCACCAAGGAGAGAGAGAGAACCTCAAAAAATTATCGACCTAAATTAGGTGAGCAGCAGCAGCTAAATAAGACCAATTATGTTCAGCTAAATATTAGCTGTTTGTTGGTTCAAAGAAAGCTAAGCAGCATACTTGCTCTCATCAGATCACAGTCTCTCCAACAATGTAGTAGCGTTATAAAATACACTCTTGAGATGAACCAACTCTCACGTAGGACTTGGGGGAGCAGCTGCGAAGAAAATGAATAAAATACAACATGAGCCATTTTGAGCCGGATATTACTTCTACCAAGTCTCAGATTTATTTGCCTGCTATACCCTTCTAAATCACTACCATAATATAGAGAGGCACAGTGAATCAAGACAAAACAGAACCAATACACAAAAAGAAAGACCTAAAAGCTAACTACTTCTTGAGAAGTGATGCAAGCTCACCCTTCTCTTGCATTGATGTCAGGATATCACACCCTCCTATCAATTCCCCATTTACGAAAATCTGTGGAAACGTCGGCCAGTTGCTATAACTCTTTAGCTTTTCTCTTAATCCAAAGTTGTGCTCATCATCAAGCACATCCACACTTTCGAAGTCCACTCCTTCACCCTCTAGTATTCCAACCACTCTCTGCGAGAACCCGCATAGTGGAGCACTTCTTGATCCCTTGATGAAGGCCACCACCTTGTTCTCTTTCACCAGTTGATCAATGAGCTCCTCTAGTGGGATAGTCAACTGTACGTGGCGACCAGGTGTTAAACGGAGATCGGGCTTCTTCTGTGGCTTCTTGACCCACGTGGTGTTACCTGATTCATTTCCAGGTGGGATCTTTCCAGTGGCTGCTATGTGCTCTTCCATCCATGATTTCCAAGCTTGTGTTAGAGATGTTCGATCAGGTTCATCTACCACTCCCACCTGTAATGCAAATTCTATATAGTTAGGCAACTACATACTGATAACGAAAAGATGAAAAAAAAAAAAAAAANCAACTCCATTTCACTGCATAGCTTGAATCCTTCTTCTTTGAAGAATTGATTTTCCATAAAAGTAATAATCTCTTTTTGGCGTTGCTTTGAAAACCCTAGGCCTGTCTGACAACGCTGAAGTCGTCGATGGAGGAAGAAGAAAATGAAGGGTTGTTCAGCTTCAAATCTTCAACGGACTTCAGGTACTCTCACCTCAGGAATTTCACATTCTTCATTAAATTATGGTTGGGAGGTTTGAGTCCGACCCCACACACCTTGTATTCATAATCAAACTCTTATTAAACAAAAAAAAATAAAAATTTAAAGTTACCATCTACTACAATATAACCCACGTAATTAATTAAGGTAGTTCTGGATCCACCCCTGTCTGTTCACCCCAATTTTAAATTTTAAAAATTGTTAAAACTGCCCTTATTTTAAGGGCCTAATATGTAGCAGTTCACCCCAAAAAAGGAAAAAAAAAACCGTAGGAATTTAAGTTTATGTTAGATAAGGACTCCATTTGGATTCCATATTCAAAATATAATCACCATATTAGATTAACCTATTATTTTATTATTTGGATTCATTAATGGAATTGCGTTAAGTTCTGTGGTTTTTTAGGGGAAGGAAAATTTTATTAAGATTCCAAATGAGAAGGCTTGTCTACTAGCAACTTATAAATGTTTGCATTCCGTTCATATCTGGGTGCACAGTTGGCAACTTTTCTACATATTATAAAATAGTTGCATGTTAAAAACAACAAATGCACCAGCCGGGAATCGAACCCGGGTCTGTACCGTGGCAGGGTACTATTCTACCACTAGACCACTGGTGCTTGTATGTTTGTTCACATAATTTTTGGTAAAAAATAGAACTAAATAACAATAGGCCAGTTGACAATTGGTGGCTGCACCTTGAAGGGAATATATATATATATATATATATATTGCTGTTGCTATCCTTCAATTGCCAAGTACTCCTTCAAAATGAGGAGTGAGAAAGGGAAAGCACCAAGGAGAGAGAGAGAACCTCAAAAAATTATCGACCTAAATTAGGTGAGCAGCAGCAGCTAAATAAGACCAATTATGTTCAGCTAAATATTAGCTGTTTGTTGGTTCAAAGAAAGCTAAGCAGCATACTTGCTCTCATCAGATCACAGTCTCTCCAACAATGTAGTAGCGTTATAAAATACACTCTTGAGATGAACCAACTCTCACGTAGGACTTGGGGGAGCAGCTGCGAAGAAAATGAATAAAATACAACATGAGCCATTTTGAGCCGGATATTACTTCTACCAAGTCTCAGATTTATTTGCCTGCTATACCCTTCTAAATCACTACCATAATATAGAGAGGCACAGTGAATCAAGACAAAACAGAACCAATACACAAAAAGAAAGACCTAAAAGCTAACTACTTCTTGAGAAGTGATGCAAGCTCACCCTTCTCTTGCATTGATGTCAGGATATCACACCCTCCTATCAATTCCCCATTTACGAAAATCTGTGGAAACGTCGGCCAGTTGCTATAACTCTTTAGCTTTTCTCTTAATCCAAAGTTGTGCTCATCATCAAGCACATCCACACTTTCGAAGTCCACTCCTTCACCCTCTAGTATTCCAACCACTCTCTGCGAGAACCCGCATAGTGGAGCACTTCTTGATCCCTTGATGAAGGCCACCACCTTGTTCTCTTTCACCAGTTGATCAATGAGCTCCTCTAGTGGGATAGTCAACTGTACGTGGCGACCAGGTGTTAAACGGAGATCGGGCTTCTTCTGTGGCTTCTTGACCCACGTGGTGTTACCTGATTCATTTCCAGGTGGGATCTTTCCAGTGGCTGCTATGTGCTCTTCCATCCATGATTTCCAAGCTTGTGTTAGAGATGTTCGATCAGGTTCATCTACCACTCCCACCTGTAATGCAAATTCTATATAGTTAGGCAACTACATACTGATAACGAAAAGATGAAAAAAAAAAAAAAAACAATTAGGCAATTACATGTATGTGCGGTTTGAGTTCCCAAAAAAATGAACGATAGTTCAATGCTGTATAATAATCAAAGGAAGTTTCCTGTTCGATCCGAACCATCGAAAGTCAGGGCATGACCATAACGAGTTAGTCAACCTTAATAGGTCTTCCTTCATTAACCTTAATAGTGAAACACACAAAAAATGAGGAAGAACCGAAAATCCGTCTTTGCCATACATAAGACCCTAAACCCATTGTGAAAAGACGCGGCGCTCGCATGGTCTGGTGCTTTCCTCTTGTTTCCTAGAGGAAGGAAGGTGAACGCAAGACAGTATATAAGATATCATTCCCCAGTCAACTTCTAGCTACAAACTGTAACACGATCATCCCCTAGTAAACTATAAACTGCGATATCTAGGTCTCACACTAGGATCTTCAGTTCTGGATCTTGTACTCAAAAAGCTGGGTGGCTACCTTTCTCTTCATACCTGATTCGAAGTCTGAAAGCTACTCAAGTTCTTGGACTAAATGATCCTGATTCTGTACCTTCTAGCAAAAATGTTCGCACCTAATCCTAATGGAAAGCAAACATCTAATGCAACAACCTTATCATCAGGAATCAGGATGGTCTCAATCATTTAATCTGGTATTAAGTCTGCACAAAACTGATCTCCTAATAGAAGTAATAACCCTCGACTTGTCTGGAAAATCTCTTCATATACAAATAACAAATTTACGGTTTATAGACATTGATACTATTGTTGATTAACCTATGAGCATATAGATATAAGAATCATTGTCCACAATGAAAAGCTATGAGCATCACCTGTTTAACCACCACTTTATTGGGCAACAATTAGACCTAGAAAAAAAAAAAAAAATCTACATAATGAAAGGTCTCAATATTCTTATCATGTTGACTATTGTTGTAAAACAAATTTCCCATGTTGATTTGAACTTTCTTGAATTAATTACGAAATTTACCATAAGCATAGATGAAAAATCGGCCACACTATCTCTCTACATAAAAGCAAAAAAAGCACAGTACAAACTACTATGTACCTATCAATTTTAAACATTTCAGAGGCAATCCAGATAATTAAATCACCCAAAAAGAACCTCGAGAGTTGGGGAAATTAGGGCACCAAACAAAATCTTACCTTGACGGAACAGCAGAGTTGGGGAACCGATTTCCGATGAGAGAGAACGCTGGCTGCGATGTTTCGCGATATACCGATAAACTGTAGGTCGTCGTTCTGGTCGTGAACAGCGTACACGCCGGTATCTGAGGGAAACTTGGAAGTGAATTCCTCTAAACCTTCCGGAACGGCGATTAAATCAGTTTCTGAAAGTTTCTTAAGAGCAGAAACGACGGTGAAAGCGCGGAGCGATGATTTCTTAGTAGTAGTGGTGTTGGATTTCAAAGAAATGAGTGGAAAAGTAGAGGAACGGTTGAAATGGGAATAAAAAGAAAGATGAGGGGTATGTTTGGGAGAATAAGTAGGAATTAGACGAAAAGAATAAGAAGAGGAGGAGCAGTGAGTAGTAGGAGTGGTGGAGAAGGTGACTGCGGCCATCGATGGATGGATCTAATAATTCCGGTCTTCTGTTCAGTTGTGAAGTGGAGATAGTACCATTACCAAAGATGTCGAGTTTTTGTTTGGAATTCTCTTTGGATATCATTCATTCGTTTGTTAAAAAGCAAAACAAAATAAAAAAATAAAAATAAAATTGCTGTTATTTACACCCATTTACAACTTCTTTACACCCCAAATTTTCCTTCACAAATCACAACAATAGAACTTCCCTAGACTAGAACCGAACCGAACCGAACCGAATCAAGCCGAAATACCTTATAACCAATTAGTACTGGAGCCAACAACCACTTGTTCAGGTGGTTGGCATCCCTCTTATAACTCGAAGGTCTTGAGTTCGAATTTTTTTGGTTGTGGTATTATCATTGAGTAAGATCCATGTNTATATATATATATATATATATATATATATATATATATATATATAGGTACTTCTAAATAAAGTTGTTCGGTTGGTGGCGCCCTCTGTTGTGTCTATCTGTTGATGACGGCCTCTGTTGAAAATGATGTTTAAAGTGGTTTATGTGCTTCTCACACACCTATTATAATGTATCTAAGCCTTGTTGTGACTTGGGCATTAGTCCCTCATCAAATATATATATATATTGGAATCGGCTATTTCAATACTTATGTGGTAGGATGAGTCCTACTGCTATGTAGGTTGGAAACCCTTCAAAACACTTTTGGAAGGAAAAAAGTGGTGAGTTCTACCCTCCCTATAGGCATCGGGAACCAATTTTATAAAATGGTTGGTCCAAAAGGTACTATTGGTTTTACTGTCACTTAACTTAAAAACCTTTAAAATTAATAAATTTTTTTTTTATTTCTATCTTTTTAATATCATGCACGTGTGGGCTTTCAATACATCTTTTACAATTAAAAGTAAAAGTAAAGCGACCCTAATATTTTACTATTTTTCTATATAACGATATATTCCGCTCTCTATTAGAAAATATATATATATTTAACCGTGAGTCCTGCCACATCAGTTTGTGCCATCACTTCAGCAAATAAATAGTGTCTTCCCAAAAATCGTTTTCCGTTAAACCTCCCAAAACCCTTCCCCACTCCCAAACCCTCATTCGTTTCCGTCTTCAGCCCTCTTTGTTTCCAGACGACAACCATTACCAACGACAAAGGGAACCGCCAGACTCTCTCTCTATTACCCCATTCACCAACGACAACCAGAACCATCCTGGACTGCATAGCAGGTAGACATAGTCTCTCCCTCTCTCTCTCTCTCACTTTCTCTATTTCTCTCTTTCCGCCCATGTTTTGGGTTTTTCGTTTTAACTTAATCTCAATTTCGTTGTAAGTTTTGGTTGGGTTATTGATAATTTTAGGTTAATTGATTAAATGATAACGATTAATTTATAAGCTGCTGATTCTGTTTCTTTGTTTTCTTTAGTCTAACATAGTGTTGTGATTCATTTGATCATGGAATCGTTTATGGTTCATTTAGGACTTGCAAATAAGATTCACTTCCACTGATTTTGAACTTAAATAGGGTTGATAAGCTTATTTTTAATCCCAGAAGCCACTCTACTAAAACGATGTATGCTGAATAATCATGTACATGTACCCTGTTAGGATTTTTGACAAACTATCCGGCTAGTTTGATGAGTTGGAGTCATAATAGGATTATTATTCTTGCTTTTTTGTTGTTGTGGGAATTACTAATTCCTTGGTTATAGGAAATTCTGAGAGAAGCTAAGAAGTCCAAATAATGATGTCATAGCTGTGAACTTGTGAGTGATTATGTGGTTTTTGCTTTGTAATCACTTTGATCTTAATAGAGTGGTTGTTTTTTTGCTTGTGGATGTCACCCATGTGTGATGAACCACGTAAATCTTGTGTTCTTTGTTCTCAAAATCAAAATCCTAGGAAAAAAATGTATGCGCTTGAGTTAGGGTAGGAGTCGTCAGTTGTGGGACCATTAAGTCGTTTTAATAGGGTAACAAATAAGCATTGACTTGGTAACGTTTGGGAGTAGGTGGGTAACATTTCGGGTTTTAAAAAGAAACGAATGGATTGGGTTGTTTAGGTCTGGATGTCGGTTCGGTGGAAAATATTTGGTGGTTTTATCAAAAGTAGTTTTGGGTTAAAAAAATCCGCATTATAAACACATGACCCATTATATAAGAAAAAAATGGATATTTACGTCCAAATTTTTCTATATTATTTTTTTACTTATGCCCGAATTTCTCTCACTTTCACGCCTCTTTCTTCTTCCTACAATCCCTCAATTTCTCCTAATTATAATCCATTTTCTTAAACTAATTAATTATTTCTCCTAATTACGTTCACAACGTATATATTAAAAAGAATTTAAACTTTTAGAAAGTCTAACAATGCCATGGGATATCAATACAAACCATATCTAAAGTTTTGAAAACCTTTCAAACTCTTAATTGTGAAAAATATTGCAATTCTAAAGTTTCTAAAATCATTAGTATACTAACAATTTCATGGACATGATCATGGAGCTGATTTTGATTGAAATTATAAGGAGATCGTTCCCACAAAAACTTGTCCGTAGATCGTCTTCACATCCTTAGGCACAGTGAAGATACCTGAACATGGCTATCACACTTAATGAATATATTATTAACAAAATCAGGAAATTTTAAAAAAAAACTCGGCACTATTCTCCATTCCAATATCAAATAATATTAATTATTTGATATGTTAATTTGAAAACAAAAATATTACATTATTACTAATTT
Organism: Macleaya cordata; assembly: GCA_002174775.1. Taxonomy (NCBI): domain Eukaryota; kingdom Viridiplantae; phylum Streptophyta; class Magnoliopsida; order Ranunculales; family Papaveraceae; genus Macleaya; species Macleaya cordata. Next base: position 499,117 of record MVGT01003948.1, read on the forward strand.
ATTAAATATGATTACATAAACTCATAAACTCTTTATTTAAGTAGTTATTTGAAACCAAAAAAATTGCTTTCTTTTTTTATTTTATTAATTTGGGTCCGTGCTTAGCATATGCTGCACAAACTTGTATACACTTATTATAGGAGGTACTAAAGATTTTTTTTTTTTTGATAGAAAGGTACTAAAGATCGAAGTCTAAAGAAAAGTTTATTTAGATTTTGGCAGTGTTTTATTTTTTAATTTTTTTGGGAATCTAATGTATGTGAACCTAGTCTTATTTGTGTAACCACTTCCGTGGATATTTTTCCTTTTTCAATAAAGCTTTAACCTTTCCTCCTTAAAAAAAAAGTCTTATTTGTTTGAGATCTTCAAGTTTATGAATTTTTAGAGTGAACTCATTTGAATTGTAAGTCTAATCAAATTTGTTTTTCAAATTCAACTTAATTCTTTAGCCGAAATAATTACTTTAAAAACCTGACTCTAATAAGAAGTAAAAATATAAATCAAATTCAAATATGTAAAAACACTTTCATCTCGTTTTGGACCAACACCTATACATCTAACGGTCCAAAAGTAAGAGTTTATAGTGGCCCATTTTCTACCTGGGCTTCCATTGACTTTGACTGTTTACTTAAAATAACCGTTAGGTTGTTGGGATTCTAAGAAATCCATATAATCGTATTTTCTGTTTTGTAGTAGACTTGTAGAAGTTTGGTGTTACCAAGACTCTAGACGAAGACGAAGTATTTAAGTATTACCACAACGAGTCGGACTCGGAATCGTCGGATACAATCAAATATATGGTTTCACGGGAAACCAAATGGAGGAAACCCACTTCACATTGAATTATGATGATGCAGTTGGGATTGATTCCCCGAGCAAAAGAAGGAAAACTAGTACTTCAACTGAGCATGTTCATCATCCAGGAGACCAAGTAGAGGTGTATACTCCACAACAGGTCACATTGAAGAATTATGAAGTTTATTTACCTGCCTATGATTTACCTGCGTCCAAAGATGTTGTGTTGGGTGATTTTCTGACTGAGGATGATATGTCCTGGATTAATAATGTGTTATACGATGATTCAGAGGATGCAACTTTAAAGGATGTAGTGGGTTTTAGCCCTGAAGTTATTGATGGTAGTTTAGCTACTGGGTTGCTACCTAAAGATCAAAATGTTGGTACAAGTGAAGGGTTTTCCATAGAAAATCATGATTCAGTTTCACAGTCTGATGAAGATATATTTACTTGTGCCAAATTTGATGAAGATAGTTTAATAGGCAAGGAATATAGGGATCAAGAAGCAGGAGGAAGAGCTGTTTTACATACTGCTAATAGTAATGGGGGTGCGTTAAATCCGAAACTAGACAAGTCTTTTGGTAATTCTACTTGTTCTGATTCAAATTTTTTTTATTGTTTAGATTTTCCTACTGGCATTAATAAATGTGATCCTTTTAAGAATACATTAGGCAAACAATATGAGTCTCAAGGACATGGAGTATTTCTTCCATGTAGTCCAAATGTTGGCAATAATAGAAATAGTCCAATTCCCAACACGCCAAATAATGGTAAAAACTCTCCCTCCAGAGGTAATGGAACTTGGGTACCTGTTGGTTCCGACTTACTCCCCCGAGTCGAATACTGCCCTGATGCACTAGTAGATTACTTGCTCGGCTCAGAAGATAGAATATCAAAAGATATCAATCATAACAGTGCAATAACAAAAGTTAGAATGCATCTTTCACATTTGGGCTGGAAAATTGAATGTACAAGAGATGGAAACACAAGTAATTCAAGTACTAAATTCCGGTACATATCACCTGATGGGAAGACCAAGTATTCTCTTATTGATGTCTACAAGAATTTAACACAAACCATGACCCAGAGTCCCAACTCCCAAATTGATAGCCGGAATTTGGTCAATGTAACTGATAAGCTTTTGGATTCCAAAGTCCGCTTGTCGAGAAAACTTGACCGACAGCAAGGTTATGAAGGCGGTGTTTCTACATCCCATGGACAATCTCCTGTTTCAGACATCTATAAAACAGAAAGAGGACAGGTTGGTGATGGCTCTTCTTCGTCATGTTTAGAAGCTTCGGCATTAAACCTTCGTGGGGAGAAAAAAGCATCCATGGATCTTGTTCCCGATGAAGCAGACATTGAACCTGAATATTGCCCTCAAGCTGTGATAGATTGGTGCCACTATGAATCAAATAGAAAGAAAATGAAATCGGTCAGTGAGAGTGGAGGAGCTAGGAGAATGTCTTTAAAAGCAAAGAAGCACCTCTTGGCTGTTGGTTGGAAATTATGGCGTACAGTGAAGCAAAAAAAGAAACTTGAGCTACGTTACACTTCGCCAAAGGGGAAGTCTTATGTTTCTCTTGTAAGAGCTTGCAAGGGATACATGGAAGAGGAAGGACTCTTTGGGAGTATGAGACCAACAGAAGGCATGATTGCTAGTGAGAAATCAAAAGGTCCATTAAGTGTGCAGAAGCCCTCTTCTGCGACTACATGTACCATGGCTGATGAAAGTCCGTTGCCCATAAGTAGGCAGTCTGAAAAGGGTTATACAGAGTTGCTTGGCTCATCAAAACTGAAAGAACTTGAATGTAGTAACATACAGGGCAAAGAAATTATTAGACACCAGGAGAAACAAAAGAACATGTCCTTTCCTCTTTCATCTAAAGTACTTCAAAGTCAAACAAGTGCTCAAGATGGAATTGTTGTTCCAAATTTACACAATAGAGGGTTGAGGCAGTCACTGGATCGGAGTGTTAATTCTCATGAAAAGAAGAAAGGCGAAGCATCTAGATCTCTACACAGAGTGGAAGATCAATTGGATGTGAGCTACCAAACTTGTCTGTCGAGATCTAGCAAAAGAGCACGTCAGGTCACAGTACTGAGTTCCATGCACCAGACTCCTCGAACTGTTCTTTCTTGGCTGCTAGACAGCAATGTGGTGTTACCAAGGGCAAAAGTATATTGCATGGGTAGAAAGGACTATTCTCGGATGACTAAAGGACGGGTAACTCCTCACGGTATCAGGTGCAATTGTTGTCAAAAAGTTTTCAGTCTCACTAAGTTTGAAGCTCATGCTGGCAGCACTAATTGCCGACCAGCTGCTAGTATTTTTCTGGAAGATGGTAGATCTATGTTGCAGTGTCAGATGCAAATTGTGGGTCATAAGCTGAAAGGTTTCAGATCAAAACCACTGAAGAGAATCAAGAGAAATAACCTACCAGATAAGAGTGATGACATATGCTTAGTCTGTCACTATGGTGGTAATTTATTACTGTGTGATCAATGCCCGTCTTCATTTCATTTAAGCTGCCTTGGTTTGAAGGTATGTTCCTTGTTTTGCTTTTTGGATCACTCATAGATTCAAAGTTATGTTTGAATTTTAATTGAAGAGTTTGAATTTTCATTTTATAACAATTGTAAAGTCTTGTGCTCATGTAGGATTTGCCAGAGGGAAATTGGTCCTGCCCATCTTGTCGATGTGGCATTTGTGAGCGGAGCGAATTCGATGGAGACACTGAAAAGTTTACAGAGAAGACGGTTCTCTATTGTGATCAATGTGAACGTGAATGTAGGTTTAACTCATAACCTTATGTAGCAAAATTTTAGATATGTCCTCTTTAATTTGTTAAAATGTTTGAAATAATATTTATTTACACTTTTCTGTAGATCATGTGGGGTGCATAAGACAAAGAGAACTAGTGAAACTAGAGAGCTGTCCAAAGGGAAATTGGTTTTGCAGTAAAAACTGTGAAAAGGTACTTGAAATTCCACTGCAACTTTTATACATGGGTTTGATGTTGGTCGCCGATGAAATCAGTGAATAATATTGATCTAACTCATGTTTTTGCTACCTTTTTTATTCTTCTTTTTCTTTCTTGCATATGTGTTGATATTTCCTGTACAAGCTTTAATCTTCCCCATCTTTGGTCTTACTAACTAAAACTCGCATTACTCCCAAAGTCGGCTAAAATCACTTCACCAATTAAAATTCTCAGATTCTGGAATAACACAAGCAAACAAGAATCAAATAGTGAAAGAGATTATTCTTGCCTTTGGAAAGGAAACCCAATTCTCACATGCAAGTGTGAAACTATTTATATATACTTAGCCAAACATACTTATGTGTGCATCATCTAATGTATCATGTCAATCACTTGCATTGTACTGGTTGGGAAAGTAGCTGCCCAGGCACCACATAGCAACTGTACGGACACAACAGTCTAAGCTGAGATCCATGTGACTTCAATTATATATGGCGATATTTCTATGTTGTTTTAGACTTTTTTCCTATCACCTGACTGGAAGTGGTATCGATTTCCTGGATATCATTTTTCCTGAAGCTATGTTATCAGAAGAATCAAGCATATAAATATATGCATGAAACGCCTCATTAGATGTCCTTGGATCTTGAATACATAGAAAATACAAATGTCAATATATTTAGGAGTTCTAGATACAATGAGCAACAGAAGATTTAGTGTTTCAATTGTATTTGCTCAAATCCTTTTAACATTTTCTATGAACTTAGATTTGAAAGTATTTGAGTTGGACTACAAATCATTGTTAGTGGAAGTTTCAAGTGTCGATGTTGAATTTCCATTTTGACCTGTATGTGGATGTCTGGACTACAAATCATTGTCCCTGTTTACATTTTTTTTTTTACTATGTCAAGCATTAGGAGAGGTTAAGAAGAAACACTCAATAACCATGCATCGATTGGCTGTACAAATGATTTTTGCGTACAATATTTTGCAATTATATTGAATTTCAAACTCTGTCAAACATCTTTTATGTTATGTGTTCTACATTGCCTGTTGGGTTGTCTAAATTCTGATGCTGAAATGCTAGTTCAGTCTTAATCTATAATTATGTAGTTCCTGATATTTTAGTTTCTTTTTGCAGATTTTTGAAAGCCTCCATGAGCTTTTGGGGAAATCATTTCCCGTGGATGTGAATAATTTTTCATGGACAATTTTGAAAGCCTCGAAAGATGACTATCACGATATGGATGAATTAGATATTAAGACCATGGCGGAACATCACAGCAAGCTTAATGTAGCGCTTGGTGTGATCCATGAATGTTTTGAACCTATCAAACAACCACACTCCAAGAGAGATCTTGTAGAAGATGTTCTTTTCAATAGAAGGTGAGACTCTTATTTCTGAATATTACATCTGGGACCCCCCAGATTTGTTCTTTTTCTTTCCCATACCTTTGAATCTCAATTTTAAAGCCATGGTGCCATTGAAGGATTCATAATTTTTATTGGTTAGAAGATTATATTGATGGGATTCGATCCTGTTCTAGTCTTGGTTTCTTAAAACCTCCTTGATGTGACAACGATTTTGTTATTAACCTTAAAATGCTGAAATTCTCATATCATCAACTGTCTCTTAATCTCAAGTATTATTGCCTACTTCTATGCCTTATGTTGATTAACATGAATCCTGAAGGTCGGAGCTGAATCGGCTTAACTTCCGCGGATTCTATACTGTGCTTCTGGAGAAGGATGATGAATTGATTTCTGTGGCTACAGTGAGGTATGCTTTACAATGTCATTTATCTTAGAAAAACAACTTGTCTTTCATGACGACGCATTAGATAACAGTAATCTGAAATATGGTTCTTCTCTTCTTTTTTTAGGGTGCATGGTAAAAACATGGCAGAAGTACCCCTTGTTTGTACCCGTGTCCAATATCGTCGACAAGGGATGTGCCACATTCTAATGAATGTAATTGAAAAGGTATTTCATGAATCTGTCTTTCTGTCGAACTATGTTTTATCTTCGAAAGGTATCAATGGTTAGGAAGGAGAAAAAAGAAATCAAGGAAAAACTCCCCCTTATAGATTATATAAAGTTTAAATTTTAATGCTTCTGATGGGTGGGGGGATTTGTTACCATCCCAGCAATGGTTTGTTCTTGTATGTATTTCTAATATTCTTTTTTGCCATACAATTATTTACCCATTCAAAAAGAAAAAAAAAAAAACACTCATCTCTCTCAACATTTTGTTTCTATCTTTTGTACTTCAGACACTTGCAGAATTAGGAGTGAAGAAGTTGATATTGCCTGCTATTCTGCAAATGTTACTCTCGTGGACCACGTCATTTGGGTTCTCCATGATGACAAATTTTGAGAGATTGAAGTTTCTGGAGTACACTTACTTAGATTTCCAGGATACTACCATGTGCCAGAAAATCTTGACGACGACATTTCCAGAAAAATCAACAGAATCAAGAGGTGTGTAGTTCCATTCTAGAAAGGGAAAAAAAGTCTTGCTTTTCTTCCAAATTCTTACTCTGTGTTAATTTTCTGGTATTTGATTTCAGCACCTTTTACAGGAAACCAACGTAAACTTGGTGATGGCTCCAATCCAAATGTTGATATGGACAGTGTGGGTTCTGAAGTAATTCAAGCAGAACGAATCAAGCAAAGTGAAGTTGTGGACCAAAAAAACAGTGGAGTATGTTTTTCATCTCATTTTCCTTCCCTTGTCCTTTCAAAATCTACTACTGGGCATCACATGGATTCTGTATATGTACTTATATACCCATTTCAGCACTTGTAATTCATTCGTGCATCCATATTTAAATTGACTAACACGGGACTGCTTATATTTTTATTTTCTTGTTGATAGGTAAAATCTTACTTATAGACTGAGGCAGTGACTTCATTATGTCATTCTGAGACCAAATGACACCTTGTTGAACTACAATCTTCTTTCTTTCTGTTTAATCAGTAAAGAAAGATTAAACGAGAAAAGAGAAGAATCGGCGGAGAGTTTTCCGGTCAAGATCGGTGCCGGCATTGTTTTATTTTTTAATTCTTATTTGTTTCTTTAGGGGGAGGACTGGAGAAGTGTAATTCACTGAAGCTTGGGGTGCAAGGTCCTAGTTTCCATGTACATTTGGAAATGGTCTGTATGTGAATAAATAGTCTACAGTTTCTTTTGATCTGAAGCTTCAATTAGAAATAAAAAAATAACCACATTTTTGGTGTTGATGTGAGAGCCAGATTCTTCATTTTTATGTGTCTTAATCCATCCACAAATGTCCATAAAACAGTTCAAAGAGATATCTCCTGGAACTATCCTTGGCCAATGTGTTAGGGTTGTGAAGACTCAGGATTACAGCAGTGTTAATTAAAGTTTTGTCCCAATAATTGATTGGCTTATAAACTCTTTCGGGATCTTAATGTTCGAGTAGTTTAGAAACCTTTTGATCAAACTTGTCAGGCTTTGATTGCATTAGGACCATTCGATCAGGTCAGGCGGGCCGTAAAATTGAAACATTTGACAAGACCTAATTTTTTTTTTATTTTTTATCATAAACCTCTGTTTTATGTACAGAAGATGGGCATTGGATATCCAAGATCCCATCCAATTTTTCGATGGAAGTCTTGTACATAAATAAAGCCTAAGTAAGCCCATCTTATTTATCAAAGTGTACCTAAAGCCCTTTCCATATGGGCCCACCTTTGGGACCCAATGCTTGCCCATTGACAGCATAGCATGGTTTTGGTTTTAACCTGAGTAGCAGCAGTTTAGTGTCTCTAGACCATTTAATCTCAACCTCAAGGTTCAATGTGCTTGTTTTCTATCAGAAAAAAGAAGAAGGTGCTAGTGCTAGTCATTTTCAAGACAGCTAAAGTTTTATATTTTCTTTTCCTTTTTCTATTAAGGTCTGTTTGGATGTAATCAAATTAAATTACTCGTTACGTTTCATTGCTACATACATATTTAAACGTTGGGCCCTATAGTAATACACTATTATTGGAATCACTATTTCTTATTACATACTGCTAGTCATAGACATTACCTGCAATCTGCATATAGGTTTTTTTTTCTTTTTCTTTGTGATCAATTATTTTTTCTTCTTCCAATGATCGATTAGGGTAAGTTTTTTTGTTTTTGGAGAGGTGAGATGTTTGGTCTAAGTTGTCAACAACAACAAACTAAGAAGCTATGAAATTCGAGTCTAAATTTTCAATAATAACAAACTAAAAAATTGGAACACTTTTTTAAGAGAAGAGTATTCGTTTCATGTCTAATAATGTTTTGAATAAAAAAAAATTATAAAATAAAATTTGTGCGTGTGCTTGTATCCAATCGCAATATCCGTGCTTCCTAGACAACGGACATTACCAAATTTTCATGTGTCAGCTGGCATGGACGACTATATTATTAATACATTATTTAGGATGTCGACTATCATGTGAAAATGATGCTAGTGGGAAGAACTATTTTTATAAATTTTATAGTGTGCTGTGTATGTACAGAAAATTGTGTAAAGAGATTCTGATAATACGCCTAAGTAAAACCTAGTTCTTCAAAATTGGTAGATATACGTAAAAGATATGTTCTGTATGTGTTGGTGAAGCAAATAGGTAGGGGCAGGGCATCTTTTGCCTTTTCATTTATTTGCTTTTTGGCCTGCAAGACTTCTTTATTTTGGCTGTAAGAATTCTTTTCTCACTTAATTGGGTAAAGTTATAGAGATAGATGGAATCCAGCTTTGAAGCACCAACAGCAAACCTATGAAAGTAAAACGCGGTTTCTTTGCTACACAACACACAAAGCTTAACAATTTATGACCGTTAGCAAAAAGCATTTGAAACACTTATATAGCCCCCATAGAGTTAACAAACCCTAAATATGGTGGTCTACAAACAATTATCCAACTTTTATGGCAGTCTTTGATACTTAGGCCCTGCTTGGTATGCAGAAAAAATTTGCAGAATGCAAATTACTATAGCTGTAGTAGTGGTAGTTTGCATGGACAAATAAGGCCATAAGTATCCTAACTAACAGAGAAATACTATACCAAGCAGCCGTTTTATCAATTTGACCGGGAATAACTGCAGATGCGAATTTTTCCTGCATATCAAGCAGAGTCATAATGGTACCACTAAAACTTGAACTCATCACATTTTTTTAGATATCTGATTTTTTTAAATATCTGATTTTGATACCATGTTAAAAATGTGGCTTTGAGGATCACATTCACCTAACATTCTACCAATCTACCCCTAAAAAGTCCATCCAAAGATTCCAAACTATATGTATGGTTCGTTTTGGGGGAAAGAGGGAGGGTGGGGTGACTTTCCCCAACTTGCCTAGCTTCTGACTAAATGCAAAGAAGACAATAAGAGTCAAGGACAGAGTACCCATGGAACCCTGCTCCAAAATCACGTGTGGTTGACAGAAATTACACTCACCCCCCCACAGTACAACTTAAGAAATTCTACCTTCACATGCACGGTTTGCACTCCCACAAACAGCAGTAGTGCTACTACTACTACTCAGAATAATACCCATCTAGTATTGCAGAACAAACAAAACAGGGGAAGAGAGAGAAACTACCCTTTCTTTCCCTTTTCTCTCTCACCCTTTTTTTTTTTCCCTTCCTCTGATCTGATCTGCAAATCTCTTTTTCTAATTACTCACAATATATATTTACCAAATGACTCTTCTTTGTAGTGTTTTCTCGTCGTTTTGTGTTCTTGCTGGTGGGTTCTGTTTTTTGGTTCTATATTCAATCCTGTTTCAAACACAAATAGCTTCATCAGCTCTACTATTTAGCTTGAGGAACCAACATCATAAGACCCACAAGAGTAAACCCCCAGTTTTCAATCCCAATCAAACCAGTTGTGACTTGTTCTTGGGTAGTTGGGTTCGAGATGATACGTTACCAATGTACCAGTCTTCAAACTGTCCGATTATTGATCCTGAATTCAATTGCCAAATGTACGGTCGACCTGACTCCGATTACCAGCAATTTCAATGGAGGCCCAACAATTGTGAGCTCCCAAGGTATGTATTAATAGTACTACTTCAGATTGATTTCATACCTTAATTATTATATATATATGTATCACCTGATGATCACTCTGTATGTACATTTAACATTATTGTAGGTTTGATGGGCTTGAATTTTTGTTAAGGATGAGAGGGAAAACAGTGATGTTTGTGGGGGATTCTCTGGGTAGAAATCAATGGGAGTCGTTAATTTGCATGATTTCAGCTGCTGTACCTTATTCACCTACACAAATAATCAGAAGAGATCCTCTTTCAACTTTCAACTACTTGGTAAGTAAGTTTTATTAATTTATAGTGCTAATAAGTTATTAATTATGTGATATTATTGTAACAATTGCTAATGACATTGTAGGAATACGGAGTATCGGTATCATTCTACAAAGCCCCGTATTTGGTCGACATCGATGCGGTACAAGGAAAACGTATTCTTAAATTGAACGACATTTCGGGTAATTCGGAAGCTTGGAAAGGCGTGGACGTTTTATCGTTTAATTCAGGGCACTGGTGGATTCACAGAGGAGGACTTCAAGGGTATAGTCAATAACATGTCTATTTAAGTATGTCTCTACTGATCTGCTGACTCGTCAATTAATTCTAAAATTGAAACTGTATATGCATTAGGTGGGATTATATTGAATCAGATGGATCACTTTATATAGACATGGATCGTTCGGTTGCGTTTGAGAGAGGGCTGAGAACTTGGGCCAGGTGGGTCGACACCAACATTGATAGAACAAAAACCACAGTTGTCTTTCAAGCTATTTCTCCCACTCACTACAAGTAAGTAGTTTTATATCTCACTCTCTCTTTCTCTCTCTTCCATTATGAATATAGACTGCTTGTTTTAGAGTTTCTCTGTTGTTGTTGTTGTTGTTGTTGTTCATCCTGTAACCTAACTTTTAGCAGTACGAATAAATGCTTCATTATATTGAGGTAGAAAGTTGAAGAACAAAATCAGGGGTTTTTATATATCTGACCCAGGGTTCTCACCTACTCCCATAATCTCAACCGTTGGTTTACTTATAATCTAGGTCAAAATTTGAGTATCTGGGAGTCTCAAAACTACTGAAATTCTTAACTAAATTAGCGTTAGTTTTTTAGAATGACCCCCCACTCCCTCCTTAATTCTGTAGGATATTGCTGTAGGTTTAGCATTATCCTTCTTAATTAGATAGCTAGATTGAATGGTCAGAAAATGATAGTAGCAGAGTGCATTGAATGATAATTTGGTATCAGACAAGTGGGTTGAGTACTACTGCACAGTCTATCTTTGAGAGAGAAAGAGAGAGAGAGAGAGAGAGAGAGAGAGAGAGAGAGAGGTGAATCTTATCCTGAACATAAAGCTTTATTTCAGAAGAAGAATCAGATCTACTTTTGTGTCCCCATTCCACTACGTTTCTGGTTTTAAGAAGGGGTCAGGGTCCGTAGTGTGATTTTGTCCACCCACTTTTGAGGTGCGTGAGCACAACCATTCAATTACTCTTATATACTTCTGGCACCAATTTTGATATTTGATGAGTCCAAATAACATACTCCACAGCATGTACGTGTATGTACCTGTCTTCCCGGCTAAGAGTAAGATTTTGTTGACAAAGATGCAAGTGGGTCAAGAAAGAAAATTGCTATATTGGCCCGAAAAAGAAAATAATAGTGTGTTTGGATGTATAATTTATGTTTCCCAAGGGAAATATGAGTCCTTAGAAACATGAATAACTCTTGGAAGCTTGAATTCTTTGGTTTGTTTGGCTGCTATTTAAAATCTAAGAAAAATCTCTACTTTATTGCTTTAATTTTGTGGGGTGTAATCTGCATTGAGTTGGGTGAATACATAGTGAATCCTTAGTTTAGAATTTCAGCAAATTCTAAGGGGAGAGGTGGGACTCCAAAATAGGGATTTGCTGAAAAATATGTTTCCCTGGGAAACAAGTTTCCAGGTTTTTCTTGACAGCCAAACAGACCAGTGAAACATGAATCCCTGGTCCCCACTGAATCCCTATTTTGAAATCCCCCATCCAAACAAACCATTATAATTCTATGTCCGCTAGAATGCATGATTTTACGTTATAAGAATTACATTTTTTCTTTTTTTCTTTTTTTTTTTTGTGGGGGCACCTAGCAGTAGTCCCTACCAAGAGAATGATGGGGATTGGAAAAGAATGGAGGAGTTCGACCTATGAAAAGTACTCACAATAATATCTTGGGTATTTTATTTTATTTTATTTTGATGTAATACAGTCCCAGTGAATGGAGCGCTGCACCGGTAACGAAAAATTGTTATGGTGAGACGATGCCAATTATCGGAGGGTCGTATCCAGCAGGGGCGTACCCAGATCAGATGAAGGTGGTTGAAGAAGTGATCAAGGGAATGCAGTCCCCGCCGTATCTGCTGGACATAACAGGGCTCTCGGAGCTAAGGAAAGATGGGCATCCTTCCATATACAGTGGGGAACTGAGCCCAGGGCAGAGAGCGAGCCCAGATCGATCTGCTGATTGCAGCCATTGGTGCCTACCTGGCCTACCCGACACTTGGAACCAATTACTCTACACCGCATTGTTTTACTAGCAACTTTTCCTTAACACCTTTTTTTTTTAGAGGGTGCGCATTTGCACCACTCTCTCTTTCTCTTCATATATATGTATCTTGCAAGTTGTAAAGTAACATATCTTAGTATACTATCATGATTTAGGTGGTGAAAAAGAAATTTCTCTCTTGATATCATTTCCATCTAGAATTTGGATCTGCAAAAATAGTAGTGCAACAACTCATGGTGCAATATCCTTCCTAATTAAAAGTACTAAAAATATATATTTAAAAATAAAAAAAGGAAAACTAAAACAGTTCTGCTATTGGGACCGGCCCAACAATCTGTCTAATTAGACAGATTGAGGTGGCAGTTCAAATCAACTATTTATTATGTATTTGTGGGTCCCATACATAGACAAATGATGGTGGATGTGAACTTTTAAAATTTTGCCAGGTCCCAAAATCATTTTCGACCCCACGCTGTGATCTTATTAGACTAAAATACGCAGTGAGAAGTTCAAGCAAAAGAGTTGTGCGGATGCTAGTTATAGCTTAAGGTAATCTATGTGCCCGGGAATTGTGTAACCTTCGGTCCCCTAACTGAGGGGAGCTATTAGATTTACGCTTGTAATTCACGAAGGTGAAAAGATGTAACTATCTGAACTCATATCCAACGGCTCTCCCCACTCAATTACGGGTTCGACGATTATGCATGTCCCACACAGATGTCGTCTAAGCTATAGTTTATGACAACAATTTTTTTTCGGTAGAAGAATGTCCAGCATAGGCCCAAATAACTGTGTGGTCTGGTAAAGTCTATTCTAGATGTATTTTTTGAGTATTTTTAATAAATCGACTGGGGTCTTTTTAACCCTTGCTTGCCCTCCAAAAAAACAAAAAAACTTTGTGCGGTCGAACATTAGTACTGTACGACTATGTGTGATCTGAGAGTGAAAGACAAGCCCTTGGGCCCATTTAGGCTGTATCATCCTATGGGCCCTTGTGCTAAAGGTCCAGATTACCGTAGGCCTATGTTCCAAATACAAGTTTAACATTGACCAGGTTTATGGTATGAAGAAACTGCTTTTTGGCTTTATCGAAAAGGAAAATTCCATATCTTGGAAAGAGAGATATTATAACATACCTTATTATGATACTATTTTAATATATTTTTTATAGGGTTCAATTAGAAATAATTCAAGGACTGATTTTTTGGCAAGGATGTTCTCTTCATCATATAAATCATTATGTCCAAAAATCAATCTTTTGTAAAAGTTTTAACCTCATCAAAAATTTACTGAAAATCACAAAAAAAAAAAAAAATCAATGGTCTAAAAAAATACTTATAATTTGTCAATTTTTCGTAGGCTGATTTGAAGGTGTTAGAAGTTTTAGAATTGATTGATTCTCGAATATGATAATCTATATAGCGAAGAAAACATCCTTACAAAAATCATCCACTGAATCATTTCTAATTGGATCCCATAAAAAATGTGTTATAATAGTGTCGCAATATCCCTCGTATCCGATCCATTGTTTTCAAATTTCAGGAACCATGAATGGGCTGGTATTATTTTCTTTTTCTAAAAAATAAAGTCACTGTGGTGACCAAAATAATAAATAAATGATTGAACCTACTAAAGCCCATGATTATGGAAAGACTGGCGCCAAGGTGCACATGATGTATCCAATTTACAATCTATAAATATGTGAAGATGACAGAATTAACCAACACATGCTTCCGTAGCATAGTGGTAGTGCGTTCGCTTCGTAAGCGAAAGGTCGTGAGTTCGATCCTCACCGGGAGCTGTTGTTCCTTTTTCATTTCTTTAAATTGTGACAAATCAATTTTTATTTTTACTTTTAGAAAAAATAAGAAATCCCCTTGATCAAAAACATTTGGAGTAGTAATTATTTTATTTTAATTTTGAGAAAAGAAAATTGAGATCTCTAGGACCATAAATTAAAATTTGGAGTGGTAAAATAAAATCTGCTAATTTAAGAAGTCATGAGTCGTCAGATGGTTATCAGTTTTGGGCATAGCAATTCAGCTTTGAGGAGTAAATTAAGCACCGATTAGTGGGTGAATTTTGATCCCTCTGTAATTACAGTCTTAAATTTTATGGATTTTACCATAAATAGAAGGAACTAGGAAGTAAGTTAGGAACCAATAACCCCTCATATAGAGTAGACATAGATTAAGTGGTTCATCGACTATCTATCATGGAACCAATATGATAAATGACTTAATATTACTAAACTAATATTCCTGTAAATGAAAGTCATCTCCATTGATGTATGATAGCATTTTAGAGAGAGAGAGAGAGAGAGCTGTTGAACTTTTTTTGTAGTTAGGCTTTCACACCAATTTGGGAAAGGCAGCCCAAATATTTTATGACAGTTCATAGTGGTTGGTTCATCATGTAACCTTTTTTTTTTTCCATATACAGAGTAGAGCCCAAGATGTTAGCTTTCTAACTTCTTCCTCAAACTGTACAACCCCACCTTCACTATTTGTCTTTAACTTCACTCCTACTCAAAAACCCATATAATAATCAACAACCATTCTCTTTCTCATACTTCATGATCATTTTGTTGTACCCAATCTTTCTTTCTTTCTTTTTTTCCTTCCTCTATATCCCTTAATTCATACTTAGCTCATCTTCAGCTCCCTCTCACTCCTTAATCTCATGCCACCACCTTCTTCATCATCTACACTATGAAACCTTCAAGAGGGAAGCTTCCCCTCTCTATCATTGCCATTGTTATCTGCATTTTCGCCTTTGTTGGTGTCTTATACACCGAAGACACTGGGTCCCTCTCTTCTGCATACCTTCTCAATCTTACAAGTACTTGTCCTAAACAAGAAGACCCAATAAACAATTCTAGTGATTCGGCAAAGGGTATGTTTTGTTATCCTACTAATCTTCTCAGAATCTATACTTGTACTAGTTTTTTGTTTTGGTCTTAATTCTATCTAGTATAATTACTCTTCTTGTTCAGTGGAGGAGAAAACTACTACTACATCAGCTGAAGAAAACGATCTTAATGATATCGATGAAGAAGAAAAGGTTGTGTTTGAACCAAATAAGTGCAATGTTGTTAAGGGGAAGTGGGTGTTCAACAGTGCAGCTCAATCTTTGTATACGGACCTGACTTGCCCATATCTAGATAAGCAAGTCGCTTGTGTAAAGAATGGAAGGCCGGACTTTGATTACCGATATTGGGAATGGCAACCCGATGAATGCATATTGCCCAGGTTGCAGAATTACAAGTGCAACTAATACATGTAGCTAAGTAATCAAATTAAATACATAGTACTTTTACATTTGAGGAATTTATAGGTAATGTGACTTCAATTTTCAGGTTTGATCCCACAACTGCACTCGAGAAACTGAGAGGTAAAAGGCTGATGTTTGTTGGTGATTCACTACAGAGAGGTCAATGGCAATCCTTTGTCTGTCTGGTTCAATCTGTTATACCAGCAGAAAAGAAGTCCTTGCGACGTGGCCGCTCTCACTCTGTCTTCAAAGCCAAGGTACTAACAATCCAATATTATAATTCATTAGAATCCTTATTAAGTATAGTAATAAAACCAATCGAAACTCTGCCACAGACAACAAAGATGCATTTAAGACTTGATCCTCTCAATGAACTTAGTTTGCTGATTTAAATTCTCTTATACATAGTCATTCCTACAAGTACAGCAAGAATGCAACTTATAAAATGTTCAGCATTGAGGTTCATGTTAACCGTCTTCCATTCATCTCCAGGAGTACAATGCTACGGTAGAGTTTTACTGGGCTCCCTTTCTCGTCGAGTCAAATTCCGATCTCCATATTATAGGAGACCCTAAAAAAAGAATACTGAAAGTTGATTCAGTAAACAAGCATGCCAAATACTGGGTAGGGGTGGATATCCTTGTTTTCAACACATATGTTTGGTGGATGAGTGGCCTGAAGATCAAGTCTCTGTAAGTTGATCCTCACTCTGAACCCTGATGAATTTCATTCGAATTCAACGGATTTTCATAAACCAAATGTATTTTACATTAAAAAAAAAAAAAGTATGCCTCTAAGGTGCATTGTCTAATTGCGAAATGCAGATGGGGTTCATTTGCAAACGGGGAAGAAGGATTCGAGGAGTTGGACGCAACAATTGCTTACAGAATGGGTTTGAAAACATGGGCCAATTGGGTCGACTCTACGATTGATCCTAATAAGACCAGAGTGTTTTTCACTACAATGTCTCCTACACACATGAGGTATGTTTCATTTTCTAACCCAATTAACAAGAGTAATGTACTACCAACTAAAAATCAACAACTTATCGTTAACAGTCTTTAAGTTGTTGACTCTCTGATCACCATTCACTCATTTCAGAAGCGCGGATTGGCACAATAAGAAGGGGATTCGATGCTATAATGAGACGAGACCGGTACTAAAGAAGGGATACTGGGGAAGTGGTTCAGATCGAAGGATGATGAATGTGGTCTCCAGTGTGGTAGAACGAATGAAGGTCCCAGTTTCTTTCATCAACATAACTCAAATCTCGGAGCATCGAATCGACGGTCACACATCAGTTTACACCGAGCACCAAGGGAAGGTGTTAACGGATGAACAAAAAGAAGACCCACAACGTTACGCAGACTGCATACATTGGTGTTTGCCAGGGGTACCGGATACATGGAATCAACTATTTTATTCATACTTGTAACCAAGGAGAAAAATGAAAGAACTTTATGTATCAGAAACTCAAACATATCAATTACACAAATTTTGAACCCACCAAATCAAACTATTGCCTTACATATATAAACTTATAGCTCACTAGAACAGAGCAGCTAATTCTTATATACTATGGCTTCTAGCTTCACACACACACTCTTACATAATTTGATCCTTCAAAAGTGAAATTAGCCTTGGATTGTGACACCCGGAGCGCTGATTTCTACCATCATTGGGACATTGTTGATGTGCTCATTTTGAACCTTCCCAACAGCAAGAGAAGCTGATACTTGTGGCTCGTAAGCAGAAGCATGGACACCCAAAGCAGCCCTGCCCGAAGGATCGAGATTGCTTGACCAAGCAGAATCCCACTTAACAGCATTTGCTGTGCTGCAAGCCACACTTGCACCCCCAGGGACCGTTAATCTTGCCGAGTTCTGCAAAGGAATAATGGGAATGTCATTTTTGCTTTAGTCAGCTTCCTATTTCATGAACAAGAGTAATCTTTACTAGTTAAATTCAGGTAACCACCTGTGGGAAGAATCTTTCAAAGATCATTCTGTAGTAGTAGGCTTCTTTAGTTGTAGGTGTATTATGAGGGAAAATGTTCTTAGCATTAAGCATCATTTTATCCGTTACCTGGAGCGAAAAATCTCACATTTAGTAATTTGGCAGAGATAGATAAATAGATTTAGATATGTGACGAAGAGAAGAATACATGCTCTGAAGCATGAGCCTTGAGCCCATCAATCCAACTATATCCAACACCATCACTGAATTGCTCTTTCTGCCTGTAGAGAATATGCTGCAGAACAATGAACAGGAAGTCTCAGTTAGAAATCATTGTCATAAAAAAGAGAAAAATAAAGAAAGTTGTGAGAACTGAGAATGATGGTAATCGTGTTGGACCTTTGGCAGGTAGGGGCGTTCTTCATCGTCGAAAGCCCTCCTGAGGATCCATTTCTCCATACGTCCCTGATCCGGTTTTATCTGAAACAAATCCACTTAGAGCAAACCCATTTTGGATAGATTTTGAATTATGAAAACAGATACCTTAAATAGTTATTTGGAGCAATCTCAGTTCAAAATTGCATCTCCTCAACATACCATCTTCCACTCTGGATCAATATCCATAGCAGTCTTGATAAATTCTTTGTCTAAGAATGGAACCCGAGCTTCCAAGCCCCATGCAGACGTTGACTTATTAGCTCTCAAACAATCATACTGATGAAGAGCCTTAATCTGCAAAATTGATAAGAACAAGAACAATTTCTTTTTTCAGCTCTCCGTTCAATTTTCGTCAATGACAGTCAACAATAATTATGAATCAAATATATTAATTACCTTGTGACACGTCTCGCCATGGAATTCTTCTTTGTTTGGTGCCTTGTGAAAATACAAATACCCACCAAATATCTCATCCGAACCTTCGCCAGAGATTACCATCTTCACTCCTAGTGCCTTGATCTTGCGAGACATAAGAAACATTGGGGTGCTTGCCCTGATTGTTGTCACGTCATATGTTTCGATGTGGTAGATAACATCTTCAATTGCATCAATTCCATCCTACCACACACCAAAAACATAACCTTGTATATTCATGGTTGTTCTGAAAAACAAGCAATTGCCAACATCCTCCTCAAAGCTGAGAGAGTATTGTAGCTTTCATTATATACCTGAACAGTAAAGTGAAATTCATGGTGAACGGTACCCAAATAATCTGCAACTTCTTTTGCTGCCTTTAAATCGGGCGATCCCTGAGAAAAGGAAAACACAATGAAGACTATAATGTGAGATGAGACTGTAACAGCAACAGTAACACCTCTATACCAAAATTGTAAGTTCTCTAACAAAATTTAGGACTACCTCTAGGCCAACACAGAAGGAGTGAAGTTGTGCTCCCCATTGCTTAGCAGCCTTTGTCCCAGCTAAATATCGAGCCGTGATGGATGCAACTAATGATGAATCAAGGCCCCCAGAGAGAAGAACTCCAAAGGGAACATCAGTCATTAGCCTCTTAACTACCGCCTGCACAAAATAATATTAGAATGAACATATGAGTAAGAATTTCTTACTTACAGTTGGTGTTAATTATTAGGTAGCTAGGTAACTCTTCAACTAAAAAGTTTAAAGGAATTTATGGGTGTGAATGACCCTGCATCAGTAATCAATCTCACATTTTCGAAAGCGCGTCTAAGAACCAGTGGATCATATGGAGTAGACGGAATAGCCTCTGAGAACCAAGTTGGATTGTACCATCTACGGAATCCTCCTTGTTTGCTCGAGTACAAGTGACCAGGAGGAAAGCACTCAAAATGTTCACAATCATCATTTAGTCCCTTCATTTCAGATGAAATCCAAATTGAACCTGGGGAGAGAATTAATTCAAATAATTAATAATAATAATAATAATGACATAATTCAACCTACAACACAGTGATGAGACTTACGTACCGTCAAGTCCCCAGCCCATATAGAGGGAGGTGATCCCAATGGCATCCCGGGCAACGATGAAGCTGTTATCACGGGTGTCCAACAATACAAACGAGAAAATTCCATCCAACATGTCCACAAAATCTTCACCATGTTCCTCATACTATTAAAGCAAAATCACAGAAATATAAGTAGTTATTGTTAGTTATAAGACATCTAAGACTACTGTAGTTCAAGGATAATTAAACTTTAAAATTCTTAATTAGTCTCTAAAGCTTTAAAAAAAAAAAAAGACTGAAGAAAATAGAAAAAGACTGACCAGATGAGCAATAACATCACAGTCACTTCCGGTACGAAATCGGTGATTCGGTAAGCTTTTCCTGAGCTCTTCATGGTTGTAAATTTCTCCATTCACCTATTAGAAACACAACTATCATCAGTTCATTTACTGAAAACTACTTACAGTAAAAAATTATAAGTCAACTTCACAGTACAAAAACAGAACAGTAAAGATTAGCTAAGCCAATTATTATCTCCCAATACAGAACTAAAATGACAGTATTTCCACCAGTATAATTTTTTTTTTTTATTGTCTTACAGTTACGGCGATTGTCTTGTCTTCGTTAAAAAGTGGCTGATCACCCGAAGCGGGATCGATGATTGCTAGCCGTTGATGGGCTAAAAAGCTGTCCCCAAATTGGTAGATCCCACTCCAATCAGGTCCACGGTGCTTCAATCTATACCATTACAACATGTATCTATAAATAAATTAATTACCACTTGAAGCCTTAATTTCAATAATAAACAACTAATTAGTTCTAAAAAAGATTTTGATTATTTTTGTTCCTCATCATCACGTCAATACAGTGCATAAACATTTTTAATTGAGGAATTAATGGTGTCAAATGCTAATCACATCAATTATCAAAAATGTCTTTACTAATAATCTATCAAAGTTTATTTAGAATTCATAATAAAATTTAAGATGGGACCCAGAAAAAAGTAGAAGAATTATTACAAACTTGAAAATTAAGTGATGGCAAATAAATCTTTAAATTTAATAAAGTTTCATCAAAATTTTGATCTTTAAATAAGGGATTCTCAGTTTTTTATTTATTTATTGTTTTTCAAGAATTTTGACCAAAACTGATCATCTAATAATTATGGGGTTGGAATTAATGGCAAAAAAAGTTTTAAAAAATTGACATTTTATAATTCATGATACATCATACATGGGGCCCAATTAATGAACTATGAACACCATGTGAGCAGGAATTGATGGCGATGTTTTCTTATGAAAACAAAACAAGAGAATGAAAGGGACTTGGAGTTCCAACAATCAAACAAACAGTGCGATATATATATATATATATATATAGAGAGAGAGAGAAACTAAATCAAATTACCAGGGAAAGGAAAAAGAAAAATAGAGTAAACCCTAATAATGATACAAACTTTTGATAAAATGCTAACACACTACGGGTCTGTCAGCGTCTTCATTTTCTCAAGAAGAAATTATATTTGGAAAGATTAATTCTGCAAAGAGTAATGCACTCCCAAACTGATACGGACTCATTTTGCATGTGGGACATATAAAAAGTTGATTTTTGATGATGATGGTTTCTTCGTTTTAGAGATCATCCTTACCAAAAATCATATCATTATACAAATTTTAATAAGTCTATTCGTCACAAGAGGGGATTGCAAGTTTCCTCAAACTTATTAATCATAAATGTTTCAATAATAGAACCCAAAAAAAAATAAAAACAAGAAAATTCAGAAAGGAAAAATGCTTCAACGGAATTGAAAAAAAAAAAAAAAAAACATGGGTCCGGAGATCTAAAATTACAGTTAGATCAAACCCCAAAAATCTTTAACAACAGAAATGATATATAAAATCATATACAACGTAACAGGCAAAAATTAATGAAGAGAGAGAAAGAGAGATTGCCTGCGAGAAAGCTCGAGGACTCGAACCCGCTTAGCCTGGGAGTCATCTGAGCAACCCAAAACTGCAAGTATCCCACACATGATGATAAGAAGAGGAAGAAAGGATTAACACAGAATTGTAAAGAAGAGTGATCGATAAGATGGTGGTACGAGATGATGGATGAACGTAAACACGATAACTACGCTAACTACCTTCGTACCTATTTATAGGAATCTGCGGTGAAAGAGAAAAAGAGATAGAAAGAGAGGGTGGTGGGACCTACTCCAGTTTCAGAATTGAGAGAGAGAGAGTGATTGAGCTCGATGATCACTCGAAACTCTTCTTAACAATTTTTTTTTTTTTTTAAGCGCGCGAGCGGCGACATACATCGCGCGCGTCGGTCAAATGGAAACTGTTATTAACCGTCCATATTTCATTTTTCTCGTTTTCCTAATCTTAGACTTTCGGGACCATCTACCTACACGTGTCTTTCCACGTTGAGATTTCGTTTTCTCCTCTTTTTTTTTTACTGATTCAATGATCCTTCTCCTCCAAGTTTTTCTCAGAGTTTTATCCCCTTTATGATTCGTATTTGCTGACTCAGATTCATAAAGTCTTAAGAAATTTAACGCCTCTCTTTCTCCAACCGTCCACGTCTCACCAAAAGTTGGCATTAAAAATTCGGGCCTGATCATCCAAAATGCCTACACCGGTTAACTAACCCAACTCCGCTATTTTGCCCTTAATTATGATCATTATGATAATTAAGGGCTCATATTTAAACGAAATTATTTTTTCACCATTTTAAATTACTCTTTTTGCCTCAAAGTTTTGATGAAATTAAAAGTTTATAAATAATACTTTATAACGATGATTCATAGGTTGAAGAAATCATTCCCACAAAAAATATCAACCTATAAGTCTTGACAACATACTTTGATCAAACATTGATGCCCTACATGTTCAGCATGCATGTAGCATAATTTCATATCAAGTATAGTGTATGACAAATCATTTTAATTTATTGACACAGCATTATTCAAAGAGCTGATGTGCGGTAAAACGATAATAATAATAATAATAATAATAATAATAATAATAATAATAATAATAATAATAATAATAATACTAATAATAATGTCCCGTGGTTACAAAGTGTAGTCAGCTAAAGTGATATTTTAGCAAATCCCGGCTCTTCGAAGATAATTTAGAGCTGAGCTAAGAATCAAAATGCCCCATTAGTGGAAGTTGGAACCCACTTTAAAGATTCAATGAAATATTCAGAATAAAAAATGATCCTGACCGTACAATCAAGTTTGTTTTTAAAAGAACAAAAAACAAAAGAAACAATAACATCATCCAAAGCAAATTAATTAAGCACCGTTGATTAATTTGTTTCTGTACTTAGGATTAGATTGAAATAGAATTAGTCGGTAGTAGTAGTTTTAGCATCGCATTTAATTGAATTTTATTTTTATTTTTTTTTGGGGATCTTTTCGTGTTTAAAGTGTGACTAATTAATAAATAAAGATGGATACCCAGTGGTAGTTATTTATAGTTAGCCATGTGTTTGGTAGTTGAGTGAGGTTCATTCATCCAACATAAAAAATAAAAATAAAAAAAAAATAATGCCTGGCCAGTACCCCATTTTCATTAATATTTAACAAGTGCATCTGTCTTATTCCTCCATGGTTAATTGTGAATCTATCGGACGGTCGTCATCAGCTTGTGATCTTCACCTAGATTTAACTGCACAAATCTCAAGCTCCGTCCAATGGTGACCATATATAAACATGGATCTTAAGTAGAGGTTTGTTTGTACTATAAAAGGAGTAATTAAGGAGTTTATAATAGCCTATAAGTTGTAGTCCCTACTGCTCGATTCATCCGTTTGTGGATTCCAAAGGACCGGCGTTTTTTAGAGGCTTTTTAGAGCCGGGGTCCTGTTTAATATTTTGTTGAAAAATGAAGCCGCGCGTGAGCAAGGTTGTAAAGGCAATTTAGTGATTTCACAGGGATTAATTAATTAATTAATTAATACTGCAAAGATGGACAGATCATACTAAAGATTCCCATTTCGAATATTTGTTCAGAGTGCACCACATGGCTGACGAAATTCATACCCTTGTTATAAGTACATAATAACCCTTGTTCATTGGAGTAAGATTATGGTTGGTGATCAATGATTTTCATGACTTTATTCACATGTTAATTCACATTTTTTTACTTGAAGATAAAGTTTATTCTACGTCAAATCAAATTTAAATTAAGAATTTTAAGCCGGACAGCACGACTCTTTTTAGGTTAAACTAAACCAACATAGAGATGGGTTTAGGACCCACGAATTTTTTAAAAAATAAAATAAAGGAAAAAATAATCAAAGAATTTTTTTTAAGTTCATTTTGTTTTTTAATCAGAAAAGCTTATAGTTTGTTTGGACAAGGATTTTAAGGAGAGATTTTGTGGGGATCAAAAATTTTGATGAAAAATATAACATGATTTTTCCACCAAATTTCTGGTCCCTACAAAATCCCTCCCCAAAATCCTTTGTCCAAACAGACTATTACAGAATTTTGAAATGCAACGCACGGATGTGATTATTTTGTAAGCTCTTCTAAATAATGGGATTATTTTTATTTGATTTTAAGCAAAAAAAAAAATGGAATTATTTGCCTTATATATGAATGTTAATTCATCAAATTTTAAAATCCTAATTTACCACATTCTAAATTGCTATACAATTTGTTGGTGGTGGGCAGTGGCTAAGAATAGGTAAGTTGGTGGTGGGCAGTGGCTAAGAATAGGTAAGTCAAGAAATGCAATCCAAAAAACGAGCTTGCAGATATTTGTTTCAGTCCAGCAAAGGGAAAAAAAAAATTAGATACTTGAAACTTGGGAGATCTATATTGGTTCTTTCCTGTATTTTTCTTTTTCTTAAATTGTCTCTCAGCTAGAGTAATGCTAGAGGAATACACGTACATATATAAAATTTGTAAGGTTCATATAAAGATGATCTAATACCTAATTTTTAGCGTGAATATTCTTTTGATCATTTTGTTGGAAAACTAGAAATAATCAATATTTTTTAAATAAATTTGAACACTGTTAATTTTTATTATAACGGGGTCATTATAAATTAACATTTTATTGGTTTAACATAATTTTTTATTTTGGCCAAAAAACCATTATAATGGTACCGACCTCTTATTGTTATCACAATCGTTTACAAACATTGATGAGGAAATTATCTCTCTAAAATTCAACTTTTGAATCATCATCTCCACGTAAGTTTTGCAAGCCAAATATGTCAAAAGATATGTCAACCCCTAGCATTACTCCTCTCAGCTAATCAAAGCATTGATGTTAAGCGTGGGTGATTATGGTAATATTTGAGGGGTCATGTTAACGGGTGCCCAGCCTAAGGGCACACGATAAGGTTATTTTTGAATGAATTTTGTTGAAAGTTAGAGGTCTTCAAATCAATTAATTTTTATGGATATAATATTATCATCACTTATATAATGATATCTACTTTAAATTTCAACCAATGATTCATACTATTAAATTATAGATTAAGTACTCGTGGTACTAAAGGCCTCCGATTGAGCTGATATTTTAGACTAGATTCAAATAATAAAAATAACATATTTATAAAAAAATCAGATCATTTATATATCCTTAAATAACTAAACAAACCACTAGCCTATTACACTTAACGTGTGCCCAACCTAAGGGCACACATAACCCATTAACAAAAAATTCCATATTATTAGAGCAGAAAACAATTGTGACACTGATATGATATTTTTGTTTCCACTCCATAGACACAGACATACAACCGACGACATATATGCAATTATTGAGTCTTCTATTAACTGAATTGAAGGCTATTTACCAGCAATAATTTTTGGACCGATAATTTTTTAAAATTAGTGCCAGATGTTATGTGGGAAAGTGGAACCCACTACTTTTTTTCTTCAAAAAATATTTTAAAAGGGGTTTCATAGCAGGACAGACCATGCAATATAAGCATTCGGCACAACTTTTAGCTATTTTTACTGGTACCTTATAAGTTAGTTCGTACAAAAACACTACTAGCTATTTACTAGTACTTTATTTTTAAGGAGTAGAGTAGAACTGTTGCGGGGAACATGAAACAATTCCCGTAAACCATCAACAGATCGGTACATGGTAGTAGGTGGTAATTAAAGTTGTCAAGTCTTTGGGCCAAACCCGGGGAACAATGTCAGCTTGTTGTGTCGGGTTTAGCAAAAACCTTGGAAACAAAACAATTTTTGTGAGGATCATTAAAAATTTCATCTATTTTTAACGTAATTAAATTATGGGGTTTTGTGATTTTAGTCCCTATTTTTATAACCCTTATGTTTTTAATCCCTTGGATTAAAAACATTTGTGAATTTAGTCCTTAGTTTTTAAAAAGACAATACTAACCTTTAAAAACATTTTATTCCAAATATATCCCATATCTAAAAATCATTAACGGTCGACTTCATCACTCCGGCGACCGGCGACCGGCGACCTCCACTCCGGCGACCGGCAACCTCCTCTCCGGCGACCGACTCTCCGGCGGCCGGCCGACCTCCGACCGGCGACCTTTTCTCCGGCGACCGGCGGCTGTGAACTCCTCACCGGCAGTCCAAATCTGAAATTTTTCAAAAGTGCAAGTTCAGACTTGCAGTTCAAGTTCAGACTTGCAAGTGCAAGTTCAGACTTGCACTTTTTTTCCAGTTAAAAAAAAAAAAGTGAACAAGGGTATCTTAGGCATTTTTTAAAACTTAGTTTACACATTTTTTAAATTTTTAGGGACTAAAATCATAACACTATAATTTTTTAAGGACTAAAATCATAAAGTTTTAAAAAATAAGGATTAAAATTATAAAAGTATTTTAGTGAGGGATTAAAATCATTGGTCCCCTAAAAAATAAGGACTTTTTTTACATTTTCCGTTAAATTATTGATCAATTCATGAGCATATGTAAAACATGAACATGGTCGAACAAGTACAATAAATTATATCACCCAAAACTATTATATATGAAGTAATGGTTCACAAAAATTCAGCCATTGTATCATTTTTATGTGGACTCAACAAACAGGTGTGGAGACGTCCGATGCATTTAAATTTTCACAAAATATAGCCATTAAATCTTACTAATAATTGCACTTTTTTCAAAATTCTAATTTCATACGATCTTTAATTTTGTTCTGCATACCATCCATACCTGCGGGAAAAAAAAAAGTCCTTATAAAAATTTATTAAACCTACAATCAACTGTATTTGGTGGTCTTCACTTGGAGTCGTCTCCTTTACGCTTTTTACTTGCCGATTTCGTCAACTCTTATCCTGTTCTGACTCGGAATCTACATTACATGTGACGAATCTTATCGACCAAACGCAATTCCAACTCGCTTGCCACGTATCTTCACGTCATATACTTTTACTGGATCAAAATAGTGGGGCCCGCAGGGTGGAGTACGAGAGAGAATTAGAGGGAGAGAGTAATGGATGGATGAGATCTTTTGATCGTTCATGAGTCGAAAAACTGTCCGACCACATGGGAGTTTTCTTTTGTCTAAGATCAATTCTCAACCGTCCACGTGGCAGTTACTGATAAATTTGATTTCTAACCTTGCTCAATACAAAAACGTGTACTCTCCTCCGTACCCATACTTGTAAATTCTTGTTCTTTTTTTGTTCCGTGTCTTTCAATGAATAATGGAGTAAATAATGTCATGTGACTTATTTGATTTCTCACCCACTAAATTCATGAGCAGACCTATCATCAAATTCATAGAGAAGAGAAGTGAGGGTCTCATATTATTCATTTCACATTATCTTTCTAGATTTTTTTTTGGTCCCACATCAGCGGATAAATAAAATTGGTGAGATTCACGGGTGAGTTTAGAATTTTTCTAAATAATATTGGGATCGACCCATCAATCCGTCCCACTAAACAAATTGAGATGGCACCCTATATCCACTACTTGTTATGTATATGTAGACCCCACAAGTACACAATGAATAATGGGATGATGGGTGCCACCTCAATCTGTCCCGCTAGATAGATATATGGGCCCGTCTCGATGGAGAATTCTAGACTCACTAGTGATTCTCACCTGCTAAATTTACCTGTTGATGTGGAACCAATAAAATATTGAGAGTTAAGAGCATCTCCAATGCAAATGTCTTATAAGATAACAAGACAATGTTTTATCTATGTAGCATGTCTTATAAGACAATGTCTAATCTACGTGGCAACAAAATCTTCACAATAGACATTGTTGAAAAAAATGCATCTTCAATGCAAATTTCTTGAGATGACCTTTTAACTTATGTAGCACTTAATTTTTGTATGAGTACACCTTATTTTGTTTAAAAGTAACTAAAAATCCTGGATGGAAAAAAAAGTTGTTGATGTGGACCATAAGACATTGTGAAAATGAATATCTAGAAATAGACATTATGCTTCAAAATGTCTATTATAACTACCATCACATTAGGACTGAAGAAGGTTTTTTAAGGAGTGTCTATTTATCCTACGTGGCAATCTTACTTTGTCATATTCACATTAGCAGTGGAGATGCTCTATGTGCAATAAATAACATTGGATTCTTATTTTTTTTTCTCTGAATTTAAATTGTGACACGTAGGTAGATGAATTTAATGGGTGAGAAATGGAGGGTCAATCCCAATAGCATCTCTCCCATTTAGGGTTTAGTCGAAATATTCGCAGACTACACAAAATTTTATCCCAACGATTGTCCGATGATTGGTAAAATTTATTAGTTCGAATTTATCTCGTATAGTTCACGAACCGAACCCCTTCGTATAAACGGCTCCCACACTAATTTACACTGACCACACTTATTTTAGGTGCGATAGTTGTACAGAAATGAACCTCTAATGTAGTACTCCAACAGACAATACAAAGAGACTCTACAGTTGAGTGACGTCAGAGCTCGAGTTTTGACTCCCATGAATCCGATGTTTCCATCCTAACTTTTTATATGGTTCAACTCAATTTTGTCATATGCAATTTATTTTTGAAAATTACATGGAGATAATTTCGTGATTATTATTTTTTTTGTGAGAATGATCTTCTAATTACATTTATCATTATAATAAAAGAAATGTTTTTAAAATTTTGAATTCCATTCGAATTATTCTCTACCCACATATTTACCAAACTCCGTTTCTTTGACCCAATACTTGAATTGTTCTAGAACATAATTGTTACCGAATACCAAATTATTAACAATGAAAAGGATTCATTCACGAGGATAACAATATCATCAAGATCCTACAATTAAGCACTCAGGTGCTCAAATGTCAAGTGGAAATGAGCACCCACGTATTTTTTTTATAATTCAATTTTCTTTCTTTTTTTTTTAGTTCATTTTTCATATATGTTGGCATTTGTGAGAAGAATCATGCTGTAAAAATTCGTATGTGTTGATAATGAGTCGTATAATCAATAAGTCTAACTAGAGAGAATTGTCGGATTTAAGAATGATAGTTATATTTTTACACCCATGAATTTTGGCCGAGGAAAACTTTTATTTCGATTATACCTCTAGATATAATTGAAAAATCTATTTAAATAAGGTAAAAAATGAAAAAAAAAATGAAAGTAAGAAATAAGGGAGTTTTCACGATTTCCACTTAAAATTGATTTGAATATATGTGCTTAAACTATTTTTTGTTAGAAAGGTAAATGTGCAAGTTACTGATACCAATTTAAATGTTAGTCTTCCAAACATAACTACAATAAAATGCAACATATGATCAGAAATACCGACATTAGATATTATTTCCTCAAATACACACATAATATATTAACATTAAGCATAAAAAAAAAAAAAAGAAAGAGGTAGAAGTTGAAACAATAATAATATAATTATTAACATTAATGAAGGGGATTAGAGAAAACAACAACTTGCAATTACGATTTTGCACAATTCTCCAACATACTTGACATTACGATTGAAATTTGAATTTATGCATGTGATATCAACATTAACTGATTTTACCAACTAAAGCACTTGCGGTGCAAAACAACCCTAGATGCAATTGTCAAAACTTTAAAAGCCAAGGAGATGGACTGATAAGGAAACGAATGGTTAATTGGCTAATGGGTAGTCAATCTCAAACTAAAGTTATTTTTGTCCAGCACAAATAAGTATTGATGGGAATCAATGACCCAACCAATTCAAGTACGTCTAATTTGGGCTCACTATAAGACTAGACTTCGTAGCTCCCCGCATGGTCCCGATCAAAATTATGGTAGCGTGCCGGGAAATTGCAAAAGTTGCGTGTCCTTCCACAAAGTTTCATTTTCCTTGTTTGACACAGTAATGTCCATCCTCAATTCCTGGCTAATATGCATACAAATATAAAATCAAATAATTTGTACATTGTTATTGCATAAAATGCCACATTATTCTGATTAAGAAAAAAAACATTCATACAATATGATCTAATTATCTCTACGTTTGGTAATCTTTAAAATAATTAATTATAGATCTTGAAAAAAAAATTAATTATAGGTTTAAAATTGTTTATAAACCCTTTTTCACACGCAGAAGTAGGCTCAATAGTCAAATTTAAGTCTATAATCAATTAATTCGAAAGTTCACTAATGGGGCCTATATGTGACCATTCATTATATGTGCAGTATGTTAGCTGCATAAAATTACTAGATAATTATTATGAATTATTTTAGATAACGTCAAACGACATCATTCATTATATAATGGAGTAGGAGTGCCAGAGCGTGGTACTGGAGAATAGGTGACAGTTTTCCCCATTTTTAGTAAAAAAAAAAAAAAAAAAGCGTTGAAGAGCCAAGTAGAAAAATTATATAAGTTTCAGAGATTGCATTTGTCAATTAGGAGATGTTGATAGGAAATTATATATATAAGAGTGCGACTTTAGAAATTTTAACTTAATTGAAAGAAGAATTTTCACTTTGAAAGATACATGTGGATAGAACATCATTTGTATTACGTGTCATTATTTATATTTTAAGTTTTTTTTTTATATTTTCAAAATCTTTTTTTGATTAAGAAAATGACTTTTTTTTTTTGAGAAGTATATTACTTGTAAGACCATATATATAACTTGCTGATAATGATAAACTTCGAGGAACCTTCCTATATTTATATGCTAGTATAGATAGAGATATATACATATACAAATTCTAAAACTCCTTAATGAGAAACACATGAACATAATTCGTTAAGGGGGTATGAGGTAGATGGGAGATCCAATATGACATTTTAAAGACTTGTGTTTTTAATTTTTGTTGATGGGGGCACTTGCCTAGTTGTATGTAGAAATTAAATAACGGTGTAAGAAACGATAGCATCGTCACCGCGCCTATTTGTATTGCTACAATCATGCTTACCGATCGTCTTTGGCTCAGCCGACCGCCTCAAGTCAAAACGGCTCCGCGTTCATTTCGTTGGCAGAAAGGATCCAATCCATTCGGGGCTTCAGGCATAAATAAATAAAAAAGCCACTATAAAAAATAGAAAAAATAAATAAAAGGAAGTCAATAATTTACAAGCATTGAAAAATCAAGCAGCAACACGCGATTAAACACTTACATTGTGGATCCCTCTCAAAAGAAAAGTTAAAAAGGTTAGGATTTCATTGATTATATATCAACACATTTTATGTGGCAAACTGTAGCGGAATGCGAGGTTTGAAGATTAAACTTTAATAATTGAAAAAATTTGGAGGAAAACTTAAATGTGTGATAAGTACCGTTGCACCCATCCTTCTTCTCTCTTTAGTTGTTTTTTTTGTGTGTGACGAAGGTATCCCATAATAATATTTGACATCACCTAATTGTATGGTTGGTGAGCAAAACTACACATCATCCAAAACTTCTCTATCAGTGAGATAGGCAAAGCAGTCGAGGCTGGACATGCAAGGTGAATTGAATTATTGGACTGGAAAGAAAAATAGTGGGCTAGGCCCACAAAATCCAATGCTTTGTCCACTATCTCTATATGGTCCAAGCCTGGGGACTTATGGTTCAGGCATATGTTATTTTTTTTTACAGGACAACCAGTGGTTCTTCAACAAAATCAAACAGAAGATGGGCCCTATACCTGACTAAAAGCCTTCCATAACCCCAACCCAAACAAAGCCGCAGTCTTTTCTGTTCATTGAAGTTTTATTGGCACTCCACAAAAAGGGTTTTATCTCCAAGTGACCCCGTCTTTTTTTTTTTTTTTTAAATTAACCTATTTTCCATCTAAAAAAACCATTTTACCCTTTCCTAACTTGAACTCTTAACTTGAACCCCAAAACTTGAAATATGGGTTCACAACAAATGGGGGTTCAAGTTAAGTAAGGGTAAACAGTCTTTTTAGATAAAAATGGGTTAAAATTATTATTTTTTAAAAAACTGTCTAAAAACTTGCAGGCCGATTATAGGTCGTACAAAAACGAGGTCGCCAATAAAATTTGGGAAATTTTAAAGGCACACTCTTAAATGTTAATGGCAGGTCTCGTTAGGTTGGACTTGATCATTTTGGTTTACTCCACAATTATTAGTGGCAGACTCTATTTTGATCAAACTACTTCATCATGTAAAACCTTATTCCCCAAATGGAAGAGGGCATGGGGTTTTCCAATGCTCCAAAAGACCATTAATCAGTTCTTTTTTCAAGTATTCTCACATGTTTTGTAGTGTTGAAACGAAAACATTCGATTCCGAAATAAGAGACACCAATAAGATTAAACATGCCAACAACAACAAATACAAATTCAGGTGTTGCTTGGTATATAACCAGCAGAAATGCTATAGGGACCGGGCCCTCAATCTGTTTATTTATACAGATTGAGGTGGCACCCTTAATCCACCACTAATTATGTGTTGTGGGGACCACACAAATCACAATGAGTGGTGGCTTAAGGATGTCACCTCAATCTGTATAAATAAACAGACTGTAAAACCAGTATCAAAAGCATTTTCGTATAACTAGAGCCTGCCAATCAAATTTTGGAGGGTGCGTGCCTATAAAATGACTCATAAAATTTCCCTATTTTTCCACTGGACAACGGTAGTATTTCCCAAACAACTACGACTACAAGTGAAAGAGAAGCAAGGCCCTGTACCTGACTAAA
>MVGT01003948.1:533289-614135 GCA_002174775.1 Macleaya cordata
TTTATGATCATCAATATCTACTTATTAAGAATAATTTGTACGTACTTTAATGATCGTAACTTTTGTATGTATATGTATATATATGTGAGTGCAGGTTGATCTTGTTGGAGGATACTATGATGCGGGAGACAACGTAAAATATGGGCTTCCCATGGCATTCACAATAACAATGCTCGCATGGAGTGTGGCGGATTTTGGTAGCCAACTTGCGGCAAAGAACGAGCTTTCGAATGCCCTAGAAGCCGTGAAATGGGGAACTGATTACCTGCTCAAAGCTCATACGCAGGCGGATGTCCTTTACGGGGAAGTCGGGGATGGTGACTCCGATCATGCGTGTTGGCAGAGGCCAGAAGAAATGACCACACCAAGGACTACATTTAAGATCGATGCTAAACATCCAGGGTCCGACCTTGCTGGTGAAACCGCCGCTGCTCTTGCTGCTGCATCCATTGCTTTCCAGAAATCCGATCCTCAATATTCATCTACACTTCTAGGGCATGCGAAACAGGTTTACTTCACTGCATGGCGTTCGTTCATGCCTTGCGCACGTGCACCTCTTTTATATGATTATATTTGAATGATTAACATTTAAAATCAATTATATATATTTAAAAAATTAAGAATTTATTTAAGAAAGCGGATCGACATATAGCCCTATTTGAATATTTTATATTTATAGTGGTATGTGGGGCTCAATTTGAAGCCTGATATATTTTGATAATGTTTTCTTCAACTTGTAGATCATCCTCACCAAAAATCATCTCATTTTAAAACTATTAGCCCTATTAAAAATTGACTCTTTTTCTCATGTTCACACCTTTAATTTTTAATCAACTTCGGATCAATTTTTTTATGAGACAAGAAATTTTAGAATGATATGATTTTGGTAAGGATGTTCTACTCATCTTGTAGATTATTTTCACAAAAAATCAGCCCTTAATTTCATTTTATGTAGGCCCCACAACTAATATAAAAATAAGGATATACACTGATCTAAACTTTTTAATTAATATCATTTTTCTAAATATATATTTCAAATGCATGCAGCTGTTCGAGTTTGGTCGCGATCACGTAGGTCTGTACCAAAGCAGCATTCCAGCAGCGGGGGAGTTTTATAAAAGCAGTGGGTACGAGGTAAATAAATATAAAATCACTGAAATTGCTCGTAATTTTCCAAAACTTAGTAATTAATTAATGTACATATGTAGTTATATATAACATAGTTAATTGGGATACATCATGTATACACGCAATGCACACTCTTTTGAATGATCTAGCTAGGACCGGATATGCACATGGGCCTTTGCCCAAGTGATTGTGCATGTGCATCTCTCCCATGTCTTGGGAGGTCTTGAAATCGAAATTTTTAGATGTGTGGTTTACCATTAAATTTATCTTATGTAATTATAGTAATAAATAAATATATATAGCTCGTTGGTGGCGGCTTCTATCATGGTTCAAAATCTCGTTTCGTTTCGAAATGTTTCGGTTGTTCGTTTCGGTATTTTAGCTTGCCGAAACGAAACATTACTTGAATTCGTTTTTTCCGAAAGTTTCGTATCGTTTCGAAATGTTTCGAATTGTTTCGGAATGTTTCGAAATGTTTCGAATGGTATCGGATTGTATCGGGTTGTATCTTTTATGAATGTTTCGAATAGTATCGAAATGTTTCGGAATGTTTCGAAATGTATCGGAATGTTTCGAAGTGTTTCGAAATGTTTCGAATTGTTTCGGAATGTTTCAGGTGTTTCGTAATTCCAATGTTTCGATATTGTATCGTATCGTTTCGATGAATGTTTCGTTTTTTCAACATACCGAAACATTCAATCGATACGAGATTTTGAACCTTGGTTTCTATATCCCTTAAATAGCGGTTCTATTGGTGATGATTTTGATCCTAATTTGATATTGTTGGTGGTTTCATTGTGCTTCTCAAATGCTTAATTTTGTATATTTACGCCTTAAAAAATATGTATCTTGGACAATAGTTCTATTCCTTTAAAAAAAAAAAAACTAGGACCGGATACTAAAATTAATAATTGGTCTTTAATAATTATTATTATCATTATTATTTTTATTTGTTTATTCTTAATTTGTACGTACTGCAGGATGAATTGTTGTGGGCAGCCATATGGCTTCATCGTGCCATAGGCGGTCAGAATGATACTTACTTGGATTACGTTTTGGAAGGTTCCGGGGGTGACACCAGAACCATGTTTTCTTGGGACGATAAGTTCGTTGGTGTCCAGTTCGCTGTTGTGCGGGTAAGTTTTCGATTGATCGACCGAAAATGTTCTGTTAGGTATTTTATTTTATTTTTTAAAATTAAGGTGTATCAAAGAATATTTCTGCGACTCTCTTTTTTTTAATTTTTTTAATCGATCAATCGCAGAACTTATCTGCGATAAGGCCTGTCGCAAATAAATTCTGCGTCGCAGAATATATCTGGGGGTACCCTTAACTCCTACACCCTCTATCAAACTACAGGATAAGGTGAGGGTTTTGGTGTTTAAGAGTGTCCACTAGTCTTAAAATTTCTTTGAGTTTAGCGTTTAAGAGTGCAGTGGCCTTGCCCTAATTGTCTCACTGCTCGCCTTATACATATATAGTTTTTGATTAAATTTTTTTTTTTGATTAATTATTTCTTCAGTACTATATAGTCTAATTTTGTTTTGTTGATTAATGATTCATTAGATTAAATTAAACATGTATATATAGTCTATTTCTTCAGTACTATATAGTCTAATTTTGTTTTGTTGATTAATGATTCATTAGATTAAATTAAACATGTATATATATGTATCCGTCATGCATATATGCGTGCAGGAATCACTGATTGGGGGACTAAACGGGACTGCCCCTTCGGAATATTTGGATCCATTTGTGGAGTTCATCTGCAATTGCATTCAGGAAGGCGTCGACAACGTACAAATGACGGACGGAGGTTTACTATGGTGGCAAGCCTGGAACAATCTTCAATACACCACTTCTACTGCCTTGGTCATTGCCTCTTATTCCGAATATCTAAGGCCTGCTCATGCCAATCTTGAATGCCCAGATTCTGTTACTGTTACTCCCGACGATCTAATTGACTTTGTCAAATCACAGGTATATATACATACATACATATGAAAGCTTCGCTCATCATCCATCAATCCATTATATATTATACGCGCGTACTTTATAGTATATATATAAATGATTTACGTGTTACATTTCGATGTGTTTTGTAATATATAGGTGGATTATATTTTGGGTTCGAACCCGAAAAAAATGAGCTATATGGTGGGAATGGGATCAAATTATCCAAAGCATATCCATCACAGAGGGGCTTCAATTGTGTCGATCAAGAAGGATCCAACACCCGTGACCTGCAAAGGAGGGTACGATATTTGGTTTTACAAGAACGCAACCGATCCAAATGTGTTGGATGGGGCTATCGTAGGAGGTCCTGATTTGTCCGACTCTTACACCGATGTGAGATCTAATTACCCACAAGCCGAGCCTGCTACCGTTAATACTGCTCCGCTTGTCGGTGTTTTGGCCCTACTCGCCTCTCGCTCCTCCGCCTAGCTAAACTTACTATGTAGCTACCTAGCTAGCATCTTTTTTATTGGTAGTATTAGTTTTGGATCCATATATCGATCAGTAGTAGTTTAATATTGAAGCAGCTTTCTAGGGTTTCATCTCATTGCGTGTTAATGAGAATAAGTGGGTTGATGATGAATGCATTATTAATCTTCCAAAGAAAAAAAAAATGATGAATGTATTATTAATTATCTGTGAAACCCATGCCAACACATATATGAAAATTAAGGAACAATAATTTGTACTAGCTAGTATGGATTCAAAGGAAATAAATGTTTTTTTATTGAGATAGGTGTTGCTTGTGCGTCACATCACTTTTTGTATTTATTTCTTCAATAAATCTTTTTGGCCCGACTAAATGATAAAACAAATGCCAGATCCTTATGTGGTATGGTGGGACCCACTACTTTTCCCCTCCTAAAAGTGTTATGAAGGGTTTTTCGATTTATGTGGTAGTGGGACCCACCATGCCACATAAGAATCTGACATTTGTTTTGTCATTTGATCGGGCCAAACAGCAACTCTCTTATTTCTTGTAAAATTTTTCTCCCTCTTTTCTTTTGCATTCTTCTTCTTCTAATAAAATTTATTTTCGTACAATCTCAATAAGTCCGATTTTGCTGCAACCCTTATTTTACTATAAGGCTAAGGGACCATTATATTCGTGCCATGGGAAAACTACTTTACAATGCCCATAATAATTTATAATCATCACCCATTTTAATAATTTCAATCCTTTCGATTTTAATATAAACCCTTAGTTCGAAAAAGAATTTAAGGTTTTCACTTTCAAAAGTTACAGCTTGTTTACTTATTTTGGCACAAAATTATAAAGGAGAAGGAATCTTTTGCTCAACATTGAGGATTTCCATTGTATACCCAACATATTGTATGACCCACAAAGAGATGATGTTAGGGCATATTTTATGTGAGAAAGCCTTTCTAAAAATGATAATCAAATCAATGGTAAATGGATTGCCTTGAAAATTATGTTATTTTACAAAAATGGTTAACCTCCAATTAACTTTTGATGAGTTAATAATTTAGGAGAAGAAAAAAATATGATATTGGGTTTGGCAAAGTTACCCTTCCTCAAGTATAAAAGCCCATTGGGCATTAGCCCACCAAGTTACCCATCGAGGAAGATCGAAGAAGGGGGAAAACAAGTGAGGTTACTTTAGTCATTTCACTAGGCCTTGATGTTTTTAGGGTTTGTCGTTCTGGGTAACGTAACGTGTGACGATAAGATCCATCCGTCAAAGTCAAAACGCTGTATACACCGTCAGATCACATGGCCTCTTCCGTCTATAAATTTAAAACCCCAATTACGTCTTTCATATCTAATTATTTCTTATAGGGTTCGTTTTTAGGGTTTCCTAAAGAACAATTCGTTCTAGGATTTCCCCAATTTTTTTACAGCTTTCTTCTCATCTTCTCCTTTTCCAGTCCTTTATTGATCCTATAGTTTTGCCGATCACGATTTGATCTATATTTTTCATAGATTTATTAAACATCAGCTGAAGAAATCATGGCTGGAGGAGGGAATTTCATTGGCAGAGTTATGTCTTACGTAGTTAACGAGCTAGTCGTTAATGGCCTAGCTAACAGGTACTTTCTGATCCTATCTGACTTTCAAAGTTTTCTCCTTTTAGGGTTTCTACAAACTTTGTTAGTTAGATTTACGCTTCTTTAATCTGGTCGACAGGATCTATTAGTTCCTGATCGACTCGTTCCCTTGAAGCAATACTTGTTTTCAACTGTTCTTTATTTACTAACTGCATTGAAAATCATATTACACTGCAGTTTGTGATGGTTGATAAGATTTAATTCTTAGCAAATCGTTTCTTCAGGTTTTTGTTTTTTTTTTTCAAATTTTTTTGCTTCATTATCTGGTCATTGTGGATCATCAATTCCTCTTGGCTCGTTCCCTTGAAGCGATATTTTTTGTGGTTCTCTTCTTTTCATACTCTCTTCTGCTCATATGGTTGCATTTGGGAACACTTAGGGCACCTAAATTTCTTCTACTGGCTAAGTACCTTGAATGATTTTTCATTTCAACTGTTAAGAGAATTCGTGTTTTATATGTTCATTCACTGGTTAAAATTAGGTTTTTATGTGTGTTTGAATGTCGATGATGACTCCATAGACCTGTAACGATTGCGGAGATGACCGCAAAAATTGAACATCTAAGGGGCTGAGGCATTATAACATCTTCCATTTTTTTTATGATTCACGTCTAAATCTTTATGATATAAGCTTCACTCTCTTGTATACATTCACGGAATGCTTCTAGGTTAATCTCATTCTAGTGGCATTTTTTTAGGTGAAGCAATAAAATTGTTGCCCTCGCTATCCAGTGCTTCCTTCATGTTGCATTTGGACGTTGGGTAACAACATCTCATACTATAGGATTGAAACATTTCGTTTTGCCACAAATTTTCATGGGTTTTAATCTTTTTCATTTCCAAAAGCTGAATCCAAATTCTCAAATTTTGTTGTTTTTATTGTGTAACAGTGTTGCATTCCAGAGGTTTGCTGTAAGGACATCAAAGAAAATAGAGAACATTTCAGAACTAGGTTTGTGCTTTGTATCTAGTAGTTATGAGTTGGCTACTTAGCTTCATTTTCTGTGGGAAATGTTGAATTTGATTCTAAACTATGGTATATGGCGTGTCTTTTTCCAGCTGCGAAGAAGAGGCAAGAACTAGCAGAGCAGGTGAAGGATCTATCTAAGAATTTTGAGGTGATTCACTTGCTCCAACTTAAAAAATTGGTTTCTAGTCTGTGTCTCATCCAGTCTCTCTCTCTCTCTCTCTCTTTCATAGATCTTATGTTTGTTTTCTCATTGGTTATTGTCTTGTTTGTGTTTATCTTGCAGTCTCATAAGAACAACTGAACAAACTCATTGAAAATGGAGTTGGTCTGTACATTGAGTTTTTGTAATGAAGCTTTGGTCCGGAAATTAGAAGCCTATCCTATTTTGGTTGGTGCTTGGCTGTAATTATGTAACATGTATTTGATCATCTAAAATTACTTGTATACTTAATCAAAGTTTTGGAGCAATGCCTTCATTTAATCTGGTGCAATAATTATTAGGCTGATTGATGGGTCGGAAGAACTACACTGTTCACTACAAATTTATATGTGAATTTTACCAATTGAAGTGAAAATGGAAAATGATCAAACTGGCCCTCCGCGTTTCCAAATAAACTCAGTATTAGTGCTAAACTGCTTACTGAAGGAGGTGTGATTTTACTAGATGGGTCTGATTTCTCCTTCACACCCCACCCACCACAAACAGTGACACTGCCACCAAACTAGGGAGAGATCAGAGAGTAGAGTAGGAGAGATTGAGAGGAAAATAGCGAGCTAAGAAAATGAGAACAGTAAGAAATGGTAAACAGTAAAAGTGGTTTGAAGTGAAAGCAAGCACGAGGAGTGCACAGGCGCAGTCCAGGCAACATGTTACAGCATCCATCTCTGGGGTCGCCTTCCTTTAGAAGGCAGGAACAAAAATTGAGGAAGCTCATGCATGCTTTCCTCCGAACAGATTGAGAAATCTCATGCTTACGTCCCAGCTGTTGCTCATGCATGCTTACCTCCCGAACAGAAATTGAGGAACCTCATGCTTACCTCCCAGCTGTGCCATACAACGATCACCCGGATACTGATACCAGGCACAGTTCGGGCTAGCTGCTACATGGAGATGATCTGTCAGAATGATATCTCCAACAGGTAGTTAATCCTCACCAAAAACATGTATCTTTCTGAGAAGAGGTAGTTAAAAACTTAATACAGTTTTCCCCCGAAATTTACTACCATAGAAAATTTAATGATAAAACGTATGGCTCAAAATTTCAGAAGAGTCGATTAGAACTTCGAGATGATTCTTGGTGGTGATGATGATCTACCTGTTCCCTGTGTCCACCCTACACTTGTCTAATGTGTGTACCAATTCTGCAGGCCAGAATATGGGGTGGTGCATTATCACTATTCCTTGAGTTGCAGTAGGGAATAGTTTTCTTGGCACTTGCTGTTTCCTTTCTCCGGTCATTGATGGCACCATCAAGTATATAACAGAAAAAGGACAGACTCTCAATTGTACAATTCATGAAATCGCATTTAGTCTCCTATTAT
This sequence comes from Macleaya cordata, assembly GCA_002174775.1. Lineage (NCBI taxonomy): Eukaryota > Viridiplantae > Streptophyta > Magnoliopsida > Ranunculales > Papaveraceae > Macleaya > Macleaya cordata. The sequence continues at coordinate 541,015 of MVGT01003948.1, forward strand.
ACTGTGGTTTAAGATGGTGATTTTACATCGTACATTACAATGTAGTTATACATCGTGCAACTAAAATGGATAAACTTCTGGTTCTGCCATCATGAACCCAACATTTTTATAAACTTGATTGAACATCAAAACTAAATAAATCAGATAATATCTATTGTAACTTTTAAATAGGGCAGTAGAAACCCGCCTTAAGAAAGTTCTCATTTCTGTACATCTGTGCCGCGGTTGGCGGTAGCAACTGATGTGCCGCATCCAATGTTATGTATTTCAAACAAAATCAACAAATAATCCCAAGAGAATGCAGCTGATCTATCTCGACAATGGCGACAATGTGGGTTCTTGGCAGCAACAAGCGCAAGAGAGGGACTGAAGATGATCTACCGACCTTGGGTTTAATTTTTTCTATTGTGGACTTAATCTCGAATGGAGGTGGCATGCCAAACCACTGAAGATACCAGGAAAGCACTGCACTCTTATATCCTCTGATTTGGGACCACTTTCCCCCATTCAAATAGTTAGAGAGGTCATCCCTGGCTCTTGAATACTTCAGGATTTCTTCAACCCGCTTCCTGAGGGATGCTATGAAGGTTATTTGAACAATTCCGCCCTTTGAACTAGTCAATCTCCCACTGATCAGAGCGTCACTGTAGGCTAGTGCAAGCTGCAAATCAAATACGGTTATGGAACAGTGGATGGTGACTCTAGATCTTTTGGCAACTTGAAAGAAGCTAAACACACCATGAAATGATTACAAACTTACGAAGAAAATCCAAAACACATGCAGGAGAAACCTAATAACAAACAACAAAATAGTAATCACACTAAACAATATTTAAGAACGTGACTCAACTATTATCAATATATTGTTAATCACTTTTTACCTTTAGTATGTTTACAGAGAACTAAATTGGAGAACCTACTTATAAGGAAAAAAAAAAAGAAGGGAGAAACTACACATGTAAATGCCATTCAACAGAATACTCTGAAAACATGAACGAGATTCTGGACCAATAACTACCGTACAAGTTCAAACAATTAATAAATCATATTTGAACACGGGACTCGTACAGCAGCACGTCAAAAAGAGATACAATGCATGTTTTCTAACACAAGTATTCGTAGCCAGCAGTTTCCTGCATATCTACCTCAAGGCACAAAGCAAAACTTTGAAGGTCAAGAATGGAACTCCTTAGCAATTGAAAAGGATTATATCAAATATTTAGAAAGGAATGGGTCAACCAATATAACCTGAAAGACTTTCCAGCAATTTGAGTCTTTTTCTTTACATATTTACATAGTTCATGCAAACTTTTATGACACATGTAGGGGTTTAGGTTATTCAAGGCTCAATTTTATATTTCAAGGAGCAGCAAAGTGGAGCATTAACAAAATTGTTTTCCGAAAAACAAGAAGCAGCTATTGAGAGAGGTTATAACTGAGAGAAATTTAAGAATAACCAATCACCTTTAAACTAGAGATGAAGATCGAGTCTCCAAATACAACAGTACTGCTAGTAACCTGCTCAGCCATTGATCCAATCATTGTGTATAATGAGAGATAGACCTGCATTCAATGCTATTGTATATGAGCATATAATGTGAAAGAAGATTTAAGATACTAGTAAGAGATGCAATAATTCATATCCCTTATTTGGTTTTACCAAGGACACTCTGATCTCTCTTCAAAAGTGAAACCATTATATAGACATACCAGACACACAAACACACTAGAACTACACATTACTTGCTGAAGAAAGTAGATGCTCAGACTAGTATAGGAATGCCCATCATAAAGGACAACGGTGCAGATTAAGAAGTTTAGGGTTCACAATTTTCTGATTCTACATAAGATAACAGAACCAAAAAGGAATCTAATCTGATCTTAAACATAACCGCCAATTTCTATATCGACTGTTTAGGATCTATCTTTTCACCTACAAACATGTGATAAAAGAATTGTCAAGAAAGGTTGCAAAATATCTCATGGATGCTTGATTCAGAAAATGGGCACCCAGCACCCAAAAACGAAAATTTGTTGAGCCAATATATGGAAACAAAAAAAGAGTTGTAAAAACCCTCAATCAACCAGTTTGAGAACTTGTCTCTATTGCACATTTGAAAACAACCACATGAAAGGACTATCCTTGGTGGGAAACACCTGTTGCTAAGGCTGGAAAACCTCATTTTATTGACTGACATTTTCTTTTTCTCTCTTAATCCCATTCAAGCTAAGGTTTTGGTACATTATTCCATTTTCTTTTCGCCCTCGTTCTTTCATCATATTCTGCCAGGCCTTTCGTCATGATAATTGATAAGGATCAAATGATAGGCCCAAATGCTTCCTAGGTGAAATCTACTACAGACAGCACAAGCACTGGTCGAGGGGATCGCAATTGCTTTGCTTCTGTTGCAGTTTTCCCTGTCTCCTTGGTCCAACGATAGGAGTCACATTAGATGCGAACGAAGAGAAGAGAAGAGAAGAAAGAGAAGGAATAGGACCAAACCACCTGAGTTTCACATTTCATGTCTGCCTCTTGCCAGAAGGCAAAATTTCAACCAGGTTTGACCCTGTAGCACCAAATGACTGACAGTTGTACCACACCAGGTACACCTTTTCCCTCGAGACACTTGATTCACCAATGCAGAAGCGGTTGACCATGTTATATGCATGTACATATCAGTGTCTAGTCATGGATTTATACATCAAAATACCTGTAAGAGAGCTGGTCTGTCCTTGCTCACACAGTCAAATAATACTTGCAGACAGAATTCCTGAAAATCAACATCAGATCTGCAAAAAGAATCAGTTAGTAAAAGAAAGTGTTGAAAGTAGAACACCACTGATGAAAGTTTCAAGGTAGAGTTAATGTTTCGGTATTATTTATACAACTGACAACTCATGCAATTTGTCCCTTATTCAAAGTTTTGGATCAGGTATTTCTTAATTAAAGCACATGCTTTTGAGCTGTACAAAGTTGGTATAAGTCCGTCAAAATTAAGTCTTATATAGCCCCTATAAAGACCTGAATCACTAACGCCCTCAGGTCTGAACCTCGTTGTCCTCCTCCAACGATTAACTTGAGAGCCACCTATTCTCTCGTCCACTTAGCATATTACTAATTATATTATGATGTTAAGCAAGGTAAAATCCATTAAGGAAACCACAAATTGTGAAAACTGAAAAACATATTAAAACAAAAGGGACTCATAAGGGAACTGAGAACAGACTAATACTCACCTACTATTCCAAGAAGGATCGCAGCAAAGTTGTGCAAATGCTATTAAGCTTGGATCTGATGAGAAGGTACTGACCAATTGATCAACTTTAAACAAACCGAGTTCATTGTTTCCATTGTCACTTTTGCTAGAAGCTCGTAGACTTGCCAAATCGCAAACCTGCCATAAAAAAGGATGTTATGAAGAGAACACTGATGTGCATGAGGGTGCAAAGTAAACTATGTGTCTACAACCTTGTGCATCGCTCGTGACAGCAGTGACTGGCATCCTATGGGGTCATCCACATAGGAACAAGCTCCAACTTTTCGCTTGATATAGAGGATACCACCATTAAATGGGTCACTTTTGTCTCCGGAACTCCACCAGGGTTTATCTGTACAAAGAATCAAGTATAACTACACAAAAGAACAATATTTAAATTTACAAGAAACATATGCATAAAATTGAATAAGAGCAGGGACTTCCACACCTATACCTTCTGGAACAAGTTCTATGACCTGAGGCCAATACCTGGGCCCACAAACGCGAACAGTCTTCAGCTGCAAGAAGGATCAGGTATTCTTGCATTAGATGCAAAGTTGTAGTTGCACTATTTATTTAATGAAACAGAAGCATTAAACATTTGTTTCTCAGCAGATCCCTGGAAGCAAGATATTAAGATCACATGTAGGAACATCAATGAATTCCATGCAACTTACAATAGCACGTTCTGGTAGAATACAAGGTGTGACTTCACAAAAGCTTGTCTCCGTATAAGATTCCGTTTCTGTGATAGTGACTTCAAGAGGGGCATAAACTGGTAAACCTGTGTCAACATCAATGGTTTGCACCCAGCGAGCTTCCGTTGCAAGGACATACAAGTGTCTGAATGCCTGGACAAAATGCGCCTTACAGCAATTTAGATACGAGGCTTATTATGAAAACAAGAAATACAACAGATATATCTTTAAGTCATGGTATGATTGGTGAAAGCATCCTCCATGCTCGTTCCTTTTACATGCCAGAAATGCAGGGGACTTGAACTCATTTGACCTCTCCCACATTAGCAAGGTATATTGAGATCCATTTATGTCTTGGGAATTCTATAGAACCAGATATTTGAAAAAGCAAAAAAGAAAAAAAAAAGGAAAAAAGAAAGAAAAATTGGCATTGGTTTTGCTACACAGAGATATGAAGGTATATGCAACTATACAATTTTTAATGCCTGAGCTGAGAATAGGCTGGTTATGGTTTTTGGACTACTAAAACATATACTATGAAGATAAAGATTCAATTTATTTGAGTTAATATAATGGAACAAGAAGATATATGTATTGTCTTGCTGGTACACTACAGCATGAGTCATCCCGACCAAGAAAATCTTCTAGGCCAAAACCAACTAGCATTTGACTGTAACCACCTACATGGATGTGTATCGGGATTATTCACCACATTTTCCCTGATGCTTAGAAATGATCCCCAATCATTAGGACATCAAACAGGATGTGTTTGGGCCCAAAGATCTCAGTAAGGAACACCAAAAACAACTTCTACAGATGTGATCCTTTCCACATCTTGATGTACCTGCAGGTGGCAACGGTTGTCATTTGGTCCAGTAGGCAAGCGTGGATAAAGTGTAATCAGCAAAGCAGCAATAGAACTGTTCGAAGTTGAAAAGGTTCGCATTCCTCCACCAAGGAACAAAAACCCAATGGCTAAACTTACCTGTAAAAAAAATATGAAGAAGCATAAACAGAAAGGTTATAAAGAAATCATACCCTCAAAAGAATGGAATCAGAAATTAAAGATGATCAATTTAAGAAAAGAAAGTAATATATACATGAGCATGCTCTATGCAATTGCTCCTTCAAGTTCAGAACCTGCTCAGACTTCATAATGAAAGGAACCAAAAATATTTAGGGAAGGGATGCAGCCATCTATTTCATCTCCCTATTTTGTACAACATACACATTCCTCTAGTTACTTTTCAACTATCACCTGTCTCCTAAAGCGGTGTTGTTCCTCCCTAGTTCTCAACACTGATTTCCCCAGACGTACATATAAATGTTCTGCCCTCGATTGAGACAGTAATTAGCAAAATGCTGCACTCAACTACTTTTATAATCGACAGAGACATGCTTTACATCTCCACTTTTGTGCATATGGTGAGGGTTTAATAATTGACATCCTCGGAGAGTTTCTAGATCATATTGTGGAAAAGGGAACCCTTAAGTCATAGGATTTGTTGCCCCACCAACAATATAGTGAGAAAAGCCTCCACAACTGGATTTCTTCTTTTTGAAATTTGAGGTGGAATACACGAGGTGTTCAACTACTTACAGGTAGGATGATTATTTGCCCTACTATTCCCATGATAACTAGTTACTTTGTAAAAAGGGGAGGGCACATGTATGCTTTCTCGTAGCAGACCTATAGTTTGTGCTGCAAGAGAAGTTTGTGTTTTGAGGCTAAACCGATATGTGGAAGTTCTTTCATCATTTTTCTGTTTATCTCAACTAATCTTTTCAGAGCTTCATATATTGGTGACAATCTTTCTCCATATTTCCTGTTTCATCAGGCTAAACATTCAAAGAGTCAGGGAGGTGGGGATGAGAAGTGTGGCCGATGGCAATAATTTGGACGACCGACAAGAAGGAAAGGTAATAGTCACCTACACCCGGTTTACCTTTTCAAATTCTGAATGAGTGTTGCATGAAAAGAAACTTATTCTACAGTAGAATATAATATATATTTTACATAGTGAAAACCAAATGGAAAAGAGTCGCTTAAGATAGTGGCGACACCTGAAACTTAAACATTTAGCATTCTTCCTAAAGAAAAGCAGGAATTTCTACCATAACAACTGCTTCGGTTTCACGTAAAGATGAAGCCACAAGACAACAGTCTTGTGATCATAGCATTAATAGATAGGTATATCTATAAAAACATGGTGTTTAAATGTGAAAATAAGAGACACTTACAGCCATTTGGAAACCATAATTAGCATGCCCATCCGCAGAGCTTCGACTACGAAGATATCTTAACAAACGAAAAGTTTGTAGATGTCCAGATCCCGCCATAACCTAATCTCACAGGATAGAAGCTTAAGAAACTTGGTCAGTTAGGTTGTGGAAACAGTCAACAAAACAAAGAATAACACAGAACAAAACAAACATATTACCACAGAGAGGGAAAGAACAATGAGATGCAAGCATATCTCCAATGTGCCCCGATCTACATATCGTGACAAACCCTTAGGTAATGCATTCACACTTGTAACGGAAACAGGCTTTATCTGCAAGATGAATTGAATAACTTTAACTATTCAAGTAACAGAGAACTAGAAGCAACATCAGAGCAAGAGTTGCACCTCATTCAGGAAGTAGATAGCATAATTATAAAGCAACTCCTGTGCATTCCCATTTCTGGTACCAGCATACCTCAACCCTGCCAACAATCCAATTCTAAATAAATCCCAAACTTAAACCAATTCAACTATAACTTCCACTTAGAGGTTAAAGCAATCGATTGTAATTAATAGTTTCCGTGCAATCTCGAAGGAAAACACAGGTAAAGATAACTAATAAGGCCACACATAGATGTCACAAAATTTACAAGTGCAAATTAAGCAATAAACACCATCTAGTTTCCAAAACTCTTTAGGGATGACAAAAAAAAAACTACAAGCGAACAGCTTCCTGTTGAGAAATTTATGGTAGTCTCTAGTTTGAAAACTCGTAATGACAAGTTTGATCTGTACATCTCCTTAAGCTACCTAAGTAGTTGCCCTGCTAACTGAACTCAAATGGACATAACTCATGCTAAAAAAACTGAACTGTGACAGATCTCATATTACACATTAGTAATACATTTTAGTATATACTATGATTCTAAAAAATTTGATATGACCAATCTAATCCGGCATTGGAGCTGCAGTTACTCGATGAGCTAGCTTTGTTATTAATCACAGAGTTTGGCATATCGTTACATATAAAGCCATGTCGATATGTACTACTTTAGGTTAACCAATAAGATAAGCAAGGGGAATTTTGATCCTATCATATGGAAGTATGGAACTGTTACAACATTTTTGTCCTTATCATAACAAATACAGCATATTGCAGGATACAAATCTCAACGTCGTTATCATTTATGTCTTTCACCAATATCAAAGTCGGCAACATGGATCCTATTTCGCCATTCACCTCGATCCTAAGCCATATCATCAGCCAAGGCATGTGGATTCAGATCTTTTTACTTTGCCATCCAACTCTATTCAGCTTTCCTTTCCTCCTTAACAACTCCAAGTTGCACCAAACCGCTCCTTCCCTCTAGTACCAGCATTGGTCTCTATCGTACACGCTCAGACACTCTCAAGACATTCCTCATATGTACTTGACTGATTTTGTCTTGGGACATCTCAACATCCTCATTTCCTCTGCCCATATTCTATGAAACATGCTGTTTCTTGACTGCCTAAGATTCTGCTCCATTATTTCTTGTCTGATTTTGACTTAGGACATCTCAACTCATTTCCTCTGCCCTTATTCTATGACACATGTTGTTTCCAACTGCCTAAGATTCAGGCATTCAGCTCCACAAAGTATCGCGGTTTTATTGTTGTCCAAGAAAATTTTTCCATAAGTTTTCAGGAATTAGAAACTAAAAAATAAGAAACATCTCAATGTATCAAGGAAAATACATGTACATGCCAAAATAAGAGGACCCACCAAGAGAAATGCATGCTCCAGCTAATATATTGACATACGCCTGAACTAGTGCTTCTACATCAATTTCATCACAGTCAACATTCTCATCTCCTAGGTTTGTAACACCAATCTTCACGATTTCAGGAATCTGGGATTGAATCCAATCTCTGGATGGCTGAACTCTACACGAAAAGAATACACATTAAGTTGAAAATTAACCTAGGTGTAGTCCATAGAAGTAAGTTGTATTATTGGGTCAGTTCATAACATAATACGATTACCTGCTCCACATTATCAAGTTCCGAGCAATGACACGAAGCATTATGAAGTCAGGCCTCACATATTGCAAATCAAAATGAGTCTGAGGAATAGAAAGTTTTGACGCTGCAACTCCTGATTCTGTCTGTAAGAAAAATTTGGTCAAGCGAAAAAGTATATTGGGACACACAATTTGGAGATTGTGAGATGTTAGAATGTTTGGAAACTAGATGTATTTGTACGCTTCACTGCCCAAAAGATTACCTTTAGAAACATTAGAGCTAAAGCAATTATAGCACCAGGTGCAGTGACATCAACGTTGATAGGTGTTCCATCCATCATCTAAGCATATAACAAAATAAATCCGTAAATGTCATTTCTGATAAAAGATACTAACTGGAGTTACTCTAAGCGATATCAGGTTAATTTGACCTGCCCAACACCGCGGTTGTGATCATCAATCGATGGTGCCATGATAAGGGATCTCTCCTGAGAAGGCAAAGAATACAGATGTTATTCAGAACTGTTAGACTTCAGTATAAAAATAAAAAATAAGTCAGATGCGCCCACTTGGAAAAGAACATCTTCCCTAGCAGTTAGGAAGAAAAAATTGCAACAACATGACAGGTCTTAACCCAAATTATCCCGAGACGAAATAAGTGGGGACCAAGATATTTGGATACAACAAAATTTCCCAACGGCATACATTATGAAGTTCCTTGCCACCGATGTATTGAAAAAGCCGATCCACCAAAGTGTCCATGAAACCAAGTGCATCTACCCCTCGACCTTCAGTTAAAGTTCACCTAAGTCAGCAGTGGTCGTAATATCTAAATAACTCACTCATTTTGAAAAGAAGAATACATACCCAAAGCTACGAGCCCCAGTGCAGATCCTGCAGCAACAGCATAACCTTCTCTTTCAAGTACATTATCACCTCCACTTCTACGCCCTATTTCACCCTTTAAAGAAAGTTGACAAACATAAATTTCTTTTGCCATCCTTGTGGATCACCTCTAAAGTTACAGCTGGGAGTTATTACACACGACGTTGAATAGAGTAGCTATCTGTTTACATGTGCATCTGTCAGTCGTAGTGGGTGTTCATCACCAACAGTTGGTCACCGGAATCTACTTGTTAGTATTATATATTGTTAGAAGTTTATATTTTAGTGTTACTGTTCACGTGAATAGTGTTTCTAGTTTTAGTAACTTTCTAAGATTAGCTATTAGTTAGTTTCCTATTTTGTTTAAGTTTCCTAGTTTCATTCTAATTAGGTTTCCTAGTTGTTTCTATTTAGGGTTCCCTAGTTATTTTGGGTTTCTTATGTTTGTCTATAAATAGATTGTATTAGGGACTTTTGATTATTGAATTAGGAATAAGATTTTCTTAGTTTTAGTTTTTAACTTGGTATCAGAGCACTTTGATCTTTGGAGTTTCCCTTGCCGACGGCAGCATTATTGCTGTCCGCCGGACCATTACTATTCTTTTTTTCCTTCTCTTTGGTTGTTTTTTGTTTTTATTAGTACTGTGAACAGTACTCGTGAACAGTACTTATGGTGGATAGTATTCGTGAACAGTATCCAAGCAATTTTTAGTCCATCTCTTGTTTCCGACTTGGTGGTTGGGTGTTTTTAACCATCGTTCTTTGAATGCATCAGCAGTAAAGGTGTGATTTATGCAGATTTTTCTCCAATAAAGTGTGGCCCCTTCTCCAAGTGGATCTTCATCATTGGTTGGTGTTCGTTTGCTGTTTTTGGATCACCTACAAGTAGGTCTACCTCATTAAGTTGTGTTTGTTTGAAGTTTTGGATCTTCTCCAAGTGGTTTTGTGAAACCTTAATTTTTGGGTTTTCATATTTACAAAATTGGGAGCCATCATCATCAACAACCTATACCCCCTAGAGATTAAGTTGCTACTTGTTTGTTGGTTTGGATCAAGTCTCATGCAATACCATAGATCTTTGTTCCCCGTTTGCGTGCCTTCTCAAGTTGAGGAGCAAGTGTTTATGCCAAAGTAAGTGATACTATTGGCCGTTGGTTGTGTGTTATGCCCTAGTAAGTGATAATAGTTGGCTTTGCCCGAGGCAAGTGTGCCCGTGGCTGTTTGTGTTTGTGTGTTTGGGTACGAGATTAAATGGTTGTTGCTTGAAGCTTGAAGCTTGAAGGCAATTTGTTTTATTGTAAGGGGGAGTGTTGGTAAAGGTGTTGGAGTCTAGTGATGTGGTTTCGTTTATGATTTCGTTTATGATAAATCCATGGTGGCGAATGTGAAGATCAGTTGAAGATATTCATGTTTATGAAGACGGTTCAAGTTTCGGTGTATGTGAAGAACAGTTCGAAGATATCGACTAAGTCTTTTGCTCGTGCTCAATTTCTACTCATTATGGCAAGTTGGGCATGTCTAACCTCTATGTTCCAGCTTGAGGGGGAGTGTTAGAAGTTTATATTTTAGTGTTACTGTTCACGTGAATAGTGTTTCTAGTTTTAGTAACTTTCTAAGATTAGCTACTAGTTAGTTTCCTATTTTGTTTAAGTTTCCTAGTTTCATTCTAATTAGGTTTCCTAGTTGTTTCTATTTAGGGTTCCCTAGTTATTTTGAGTTTCTTATGTTTGTCTATAAATAGATTGTATTAGGGACTTTTGATTATTGAATTAGGAATAAGATTTTCTTAGTTTTAGTTTTAGTTTTTAACTTATATTTATCATTGTGTGCCATTAGTCTATTGCTTTCTTTTATGTTCTTTATGTTGATTGGGCATTGGGCCCATATATCTTACATACATGTATGGGGGAGAGGGCGCGCCTAGGTCATTAAGGCTGTACTCTCCTCTCTCCCCCATCCCCCCATTTTTCCTTCTTGCTGCTTCTTTTTCTCTTTTACCTTTAGCATACTAAATGTCTATCTTACTGCACTTCGATTCTACTTAGGACATATAATTTGAGCAAATGGCCAAAATGCTTAAACAATTTAGAATTAAAAAGTTTGATGAAGGAATAACAGAACACAAAGTAAAAATGTACGAGGGAATTTATGCAGATCTGTTTTTCAAATCAAATGTAGTAACTAGGACTTTTAACAACACTGCAAGTAACGTTTGTTGAATAGTTGGAAATACCCAAGGTGATCCAAAACTCTAATAGTTATTCATCCATAGCGTGATAACACAAGGCAGATCATTTCTACTTATGAGAACGCATATTAACCAAATGGAAAATAAGTACAATATTTCTCATTCAAACTAAAATAATTGTCAGTGAAACTACTTGGAACTACTCTAGAAGAAGGAAACAGAATACCAGAAGAATTTGCAGAGTTTGTGGATGCGCTGATCCTTCATAAAGAATCCCAATAGCCATGAGTGCTGCTGACTAGAAAACCGACGAGAAAAGAAAAAAAAAACACTAAAAGTCAAATTTGTCTCATACATGATAGTGGTGATAAAAGTTTACTAATTAAAGTGTTGGTAACTCCAAGAGCTTGTTACCTGCAAAAGTGTTGGTAACTCCAATTCTGGAAAGGTAGATGGATGTCGAGAAGGAATATGAATATAAAGAGACTGCAACGGGACAGTTGTTTGTTCAGCAAATTATTATCTGAAAAGAACACCTTGAAGGAAAGCTGACTGGCCTTATATTAAGCATGAACGAGTTTGCAATACTATATTTAGACAATGGTTTTTATAGCAGATTTCTAATTTCACATGCAATTCTAATCGATGATCAGTTTTCTCTCCAGAGCTACACATAAGGGTGTCAACGGATCATTTCCAACTTACATATCCAGATCATAACCTATTAAATATGACGGAGAAGGTTCCTATTGGTTCCAGCAGGTGGTGCCAGAACTGGAACAGAGAAATAGCTGACAACCCATAACATATCGAGTACCGGCATACAAAACAGAAGTATAAGACTTGGAAGGAAAAGCTATTCCTAATAGCAAAGACAGGATCCCTTCGTGAAGACTAACGGAAAATCATTTACATTTTATTGATGCAAAGTTTTGCAATCCTCGACAAGGATCCTTGACTCTTGAGGAATATGAGATTAACCATTAGAAATATTGCAAAATTGAAGAAGGGGGAGATGGCACAGTGATGACAGCAATGGCCACGGTAATTTTTGAAGATTGTCTTGGAGGAGAGGAAGGGTTAGGACTTCGGAGAGAAAGAGGAGATAAGGATATAGAATTCATCTTGCAGTCTAGGAATTGTGATGAGTAGAAGATAAGAGGCATGCAAGTGGTGCCAAATGTCACATTAGCACAGTAAAATATCTGGAAATTGCATAACCTGACCCAAAATGTATCCAAAGGGTACAATCAAAATTAATCCAGTCCAAATAGGAGTGCAACTCGGGCGGGTTGGGTCGGGTTTGAGGTTAGCCCGAGCCCAACCCGAAGTGTAACATACTGGGCCCGTGCCCGACCCTAACCCGACCTCGGGTTCGACATATAGAGCCCAAACCTGAGCCCGAAGTAACCCGAAGAGAAATCTGATTCTTCGGGTTGACGCACGTTCCTAGTTTCAGATCTGGTAGTCATACTTCATGGAGGCTTCTGCAAATCAAAGAAGGAGATTCCTTGAACTATAAAAGAGATTTTAATGAGTTCCTGTCCATCATTTCATTCTCAGGAGATGGAGGAAAGGACCTTTGCAGATTTTAATGGTAGAAGTAATAATGAATTAAGAAGTGTTTCTATGTGTTTTTGGAAGGAAGTAAACATTCAGATGTGTCGTGTTTGATAATCTGGGGTTTGAGAGGTTACCTTTAGAACGATGAAGAAGGTGAAAGAGGATAAAGCTTTAGAGTTTTCCTTAAACTTTTAAAAGCCTTTTGGAAGTGATAATGTGTTTCTCCACAGATACTAAAGGTGTATAAGAGAATAGGATACAAAAGATGCCTTTTGGATATGATAAAAAATGTTTCTCTATATCTAAAATATGTGTAGAAGAGTCTGTTCTATGATTATACGTGTATAAGCACCGGGCTCGGGTTACTAGGGCTTTTTAACAAGTTAACCCGAACCCAACCCAATTTTCCATCGGGTTCATATTTTGGAACCCAAGCCCGAACCCGAGTACTAATATCTTAAGCCCAAGCCCGACCCAAGATCGGGTTTAGCCCGTCAGGCTCGGCTTGGGCCCACCCAAGTTGCAGCCCTAAGTCCAAATGGGTGAATTCGATTTGAACCCATCCCAAAATGGGATCCACAAGAAATTGATTCAGAACTGATGGTTCCAGTTGCAGTGGGAGTGGGTAATTGACTAATTGCCTACTATAACTAAAAAGCAAAAAATGTATATATTTAGATTGCAATTTACAAAAACAATTTGCATCTTTTGTCAGCTATTCAAGTTAAAACAGACCACAATTTTGGCAGCAACTTTAAGAGGCAAGCACTAGAATATACAGAAATGGACACTATTCCAGTATCAGAAACAAAGCCCTATTATACCAAACCTCTAAGAGAAAAAGTCCGGCCTACTACATGGAACTTCTAAATCACCTTTAGAAGGTCGCACGATAAAATTTCCATCCAGAAGAAGAAAGCATAAAACTTTAGAACACCATAAACACTGTTATCATTAACTAAAGGGGTCCATTTATGTTGAATTCAACCATACTCTGTAATCTCATCACTTCAACTTTAAATAAACAAAACCGTACTGTGACATGAGCATAGAGACTACGAGCACGATTTAACATGTGTTTACCTTTGATATAGCTGGTTGCATAGTCCCCCTATGAGATGCTGCCAGACCAAGCATCAACCCTACTGTCGTGGTTTCATGTTCCTGTAAAGCAAAACATTAGGTAAAAAATTCAAAAACAAAATAGTAAAAAATAAAAAAGAGAAGAGAAATAAAGTAAGAAAAAAGAAGAAGAAGAAGAAGCTAAAGTTAAAAACTTAAGCGACATGAGAGAAAGCAATAAATTCCATACACATTTATAGAGAAAATAGTGATAAACCTTCAACTCAGAAAAGCTAGTAGATACGGTTTTGATAATGCATGAACAAACATGCATATGTTCCTTCATCTTTTATTGGTGTTTTTTTCCTTCTTAACTTCTTTTTTTTATGAAGGCAAAACTTTATTGATACTTGATAGGCCGAAATAGGCAAAATAAATACAAGAAGACATGAAAGAAATTAAAAAACTACAAAAACCTAACTAAAAACACTGGAGAAGATCTCCAGCCCCTCCTTCCAAGAGAATATCTTGAGGTCTTTATAATTGGTTTCCTCTGTATTATGTAGTGACCGACTACTGTCCTCACCCAAGAAGACGATACATGAGAATGGGCAAATCCTTTTGACTGTCATAGGACAAATGGCATGTGACCAGAAACTTGTACATGTATTAAACTCGATTCAGAGCAAACAATAACATCTTGTAATTTAGACCAGATCCTGAAGGAGAAACTTAAATGCTCTTTTGCATGGAAGTTAACATCATGCAATAGTTCAAGAACACATCGAAGAAAATAAAACAGAAAATAATGGGAAAGCCAATGAAAAACAAACATCATGAAGTGGAATACTACACCTGGGAAAAATACTGGTAAATGTCAGTGATAGTTAAAACACGCAACTGTCCATGCAGTCCGATTGCAAGGAGGAGTCCTGCATGAGTTTCATTTGGCTCCTCTGTTTTGTTATACGTTATCCACGTTCTTGACATTTTTCCCTGCCAAAACAGGACAAGATTTGGATTTGTTACAGATCCGAATGTAAATCTGCATGAACTTGTCATATTACAAAAGAAATGTTTTTGAGAAATGGAACAAGATAACAATGGTTCATCAAATGTGTCTGCAGATAAATGTTACAGACTAATACTATGCATAGCATTGAGACAAATAACGAAATAAGATCAACCTGTAAGGGGGCCAGTCTTAATCCAGCAGCAACGGCATTATGAAACTCTGGCCAATATCTAAGTTCCTGAATATTTCTTATATTTGGATCTAGATTGACCTGGTTAAGGGGGGGAAAAGTAATTAATAAATATACAAAAAGCAACTACTTTTGGGAAATCTGACAGAAGAAAATTAGAAATCCATACAAGACAGCACAAAAGAGAGGCAAACAGATGAATAGAGTCATAGACTAAAAGAAAATGAGTAGAATGTTCAGGTTCGATAACACCCATTATCGATCATGGTCCACATTTGTGGTATACAACACATGGATGAGCAAAATAAGAAGTCAGCATTTTACAATTATGTTCTCAAAATTAGAAATCATGGATCAGATTCGTTGCCTGGAATTCCATGAAAGGGTGAAGTACCATATGCAATATATTAGCATTCCTCACAGATCATGATATCTACCTTTAGCCATTGAAATTTACTTTGAAGCAAATATGGTATCCCATCAAAATCTACTCCCTTGTCCATAAATATACAGAATGCATCACATATTACACTTTTATTATCATACAAAGAAATCATTTATGCTAGATTAAAGTTACAATGTCAAGTCCAACAAATGTTATTATTCAATTTGCTGAGTACAGCAATTTGTATTGGTAGTCATGCAAACAGTTGTTGAGCACGATATCTGAACCAAGAGACCATTTTGCCTATCTAGGTTCAATTATCCAGAAAGAGATAGTGATTGAATGCGGTGATGCCCATAAATTGAAGTTTGTGTGGTTAACGTACATATGCGCTTCCTGAGTGCAACGTGGCATGTGACATTCGGAGAAGAGGGGTTGAAAGTTATCATACAATTAGTATAGCAGAGAAGTAGTGAAATGGAAATACAACGGAAAACAAAACAAAAAACGAGCGCATCTAAGAGATTCCAGGTATTAGAGTATAAAATAATGCCTCGATAATGTCATCTCTCATTCCAAAGAACCCAAAAAACAGCACGCGGGAGAAGCTTCCAAAGAAGCCTTCCTATTCTCCAATATTTAATTCTTATACACAAAAAATGTTAAAAGTTATAGAAAAATCAATAGAGAATATAGATAATTGTAAGCCGGATCTGGATCCTATCGTTTCAGTTGCAGTTCCATCAGATACCCAAGTACCTAGAACCAATTCAACCAAATACTAACGGTTCTGATTCCTAGAGGTTTCAGTTCCAGCGCTAAAAATGTGGAACCACGAACCAGAACCTCAATTCATTTCCAGGGTTAACAGGTATCCATCTGACACCCCTAGCGGGAAAGGACAAGAAGGCTAAAATACATCCTGAAGTGGCTAAACGAACTTGCATTGCAGGAAGCCCTAACGACCATAAAATCTTAGGATGTAGACAAAGCTCTAGGCATGGTTGGCTTTACTTTGGTTTAAAATTTGTCGAACATTCTCAATAAAGATCTTATGAGACTGTTTTTTGAATTCCATGAGAAAATGAGACTTAAGTAAAGCAAACTTTACTACTCTAATCACAAAAAAGGTGTCTGCGAGTTTTTTTTTTTTTTATCCACTAGCCTTATTCGTAATGGACATAAATGTCATGAAGGTTGTACTGTTAGTCATCTAAAGGAGGTTATTCGAAGTGTCATGGAGGCCGACCAGGTTGCTTTTGTGTGGGGATGTACATCTTAGATGACATGTTGGTTTTGTGTGGAAGCTATAAATGAGAAGTTAAACAGAAGCTCTCAACACTGTCAAACATATTAAGAATTTAAGATTGATGGATACTTGAGTGAGTAGTTTTTGACTTCTTTTTCTTGCTATGTAGTCACTATCCCTATCTGCTAGGGTGGTTTGCACATTGCTTTTCCATTCTGTTAATATGCATCACAGTTTACTATAAAAAATATGTACCATATAGAACCTTACCTAGGAATCACAAAGCATTAATAAAATAGAAAAAGTGAACAAGAACATACAGTTGCATTCTGTTGTGCCGGCAAGCGACCTGCCAAGACAAGCTTTGGAACTACAAGTGCCTACAAATTTCAACAGAGTCTATTAGAAATAATAGCATATAACCTAGGCATTCAATCATATAGCATCAGTCAGAAGCAAACAAGACAATTCACAATGATATCACATTATCACTGTTATTAGCTCCATTGTAATGGTTTTGTAGATCCCAGATTCCCAGGAAGAAAATACCTCTGTCAAAAGAGTGCAGGTTGTAGCAAGTGTAAATGCTCCACGACCGAAAGGGAGAGCAGTAGTCCTTTGTGCAAGATGCCAAAGCTGAGCCTTCAGCAAAGAAGACAGATGAAGAAAATAAATGAGAAAAACTGCAGAATAACAAAGTTTTTCCAGCAGCTAAGAAAAGAAACAGATTTTGGACCAGATAAGAAAGTTCCATCCCTATGTTTCACAAGCACAGCCTAGGTTTAACTAACCATTTAACATATTTTCCCCAAGCACAATGATAGAACATTCAAGGGAAAGTAAAGAAGTGCTTACTTGTTGGAGGTCCTGATCAGATGCACTAGGATTGCCAGATGTTTGAACTGAGACAGGTCTCGCTGAGCACAAAAGGCGCCTAACCTGGGGAACAAACAAATTACCTAATATGCGATGTAGACTAAATTAAAGAAATTATTGCAAAATAACCTAACTAGATCTTGTGGTATTGTACTATTGATGAAAAAATGCAACACATGATGCAAATGCCTTCAACAAATCCATCAATGCCAAAATAATATGTTGTTTCGTTCCCATAATGAAACTAAGTGACAAGTTTAATTAAAAAAGAAACAATGACCAGACTAAGAATGGTAGATAAGATCAAAGAATGTCCAACCACATTGATCAAAGATTATTCCCATAATCTGCTTAAAGGGGTGATCCTGTTGAGTGTGCTAAAGTAAACCTTTGGAAGAATAACCAGATCATAATATTTCAAGAGATTATGCATCCAAAACAACCATATTATATTGTCAATTCTGTCTTCACATTCTTAAACATTAAGGTGGATTTCACGATAATGCCACCAATGACCAATCCGCCCTGAAACGCATTTTCTGAAACATAACATACAATTTACATCAGAACCTATACATGACTTAGCCCAATAGCTTCATCACATTAGATACGCTCAAAGGATGGCATACAGTACTCATAGTCATAACTGCAGGCCAGCCCACCATTTCATCCATTTAGATGAGCTCCTGGGGCAAAAACACATCCCATCGAATAACCAGCTCCTTTTGACCAATTCAGTGTGAGAACATGACAGTTCATAACGTAATGCATTCTTATGCTTCTCTTTAAAGTTTCCAACAAACCCAAAAAAAAACGGAAAAACATGCCTAAATTTGTGAAATTACATGCACTTCAGAATCTGTTGATGTTTGCTCTTTCATCAATTGTATGTTCATCAGGGATGCAGATTACAGAATACAAATGTACATGCAACCAGTGTTCCTTTTCTCTATTCTTTTCCTCCCTTTTTTTTTTTCTTTGAATAACTCTATGCATGCGCTTTGAGAAATTAGTTTCTCATCTAGTTGAAATTATTGGCTAATTAAAGAGTTCTACCTCATTCAACCGCAGATCCCGGCCGTACCGCAACTGTGTGCTAGAGTTGAAGATATGCTCCATACCATCTACTGTTGATCCCTCAAGGGAATCTGCGTCTTCAATCTTGAAACCATCCAATCTCATCACATCAGAAACTGAGGAAGGGGTTGTCAAAGGATGCAGGTGTAGCATGTAAGGAGTAGATATAGAGATTAAGTTAAAACTCGTTTCCGATCCCAGTTCCTTGGATTTGCTCGAGTGTTCCAAACATGACAATGCTAAATCTTCTCGACCAATAAGCACATATGCAGCTGCAGGCCAGCCTGTGGGAGGCGATTCTCGGCATTTGTCCAGAGCCTATGTATTGCAAAAGGAAATGATCTCTTTAATGAGATGATGAGCCAGAAGATGCAAAAGATTATAACTATTTAACTTAATTCTATTATGTGAGTGAGCCTGTGCGCAATATTCTTACTTCAAAGAAAGCTAATGAACCTACATAACAAGGAAATTCCGCCTCTAAACATTTTCATGTCAAAGACAAGCAGAGACATCCCTTCAAACACGTGATAATTGGACCAAAGACTTTGCTTTCAACAACCTCATCGTTCAAAATTCAGCATGTTTCAAATGCTTTGTTTCGGTCTCAGTGGTGAGAGGAAAGAAACCGTCTCAAAATTCAGTGTTGCATTCTATGCTAAGATCTACTTTCTGCATACCTCAGAAACTCTCTTCTATTATTACTAAAGATATACGAAAGCCGCCTCACACTACATTCTTAATAACAAACTCACATGTCGCAAAGTAAGAGATACACCAGCAGGTAGTAAGTCTAGCTGTTGAAGTCCAAATCTTTCCGCGACCATTGCCAAGACAGTAAGCTCCTCAGAAGTACAGAATGCTCCTGTGGCGATGTCACAATAAACGCCTGAAGAAAGCTTCTTGCCAACCCTTTCAGCCCCCAATAAAATACTATAAAATGACACTATCTTCCTGGCCCAGCTCACCACAGAACATCCATCTTTACAGATTAGAGGTGGAAGATCATTATTATTAGCAAAATGACAGCCATTCTGCAAACAACACTCAAACCATCTGAATAAGCTCGGAGGGGTTCTAGGAGAAAAAGAGGTCTCGCAAATCTCAACTTTTTGACAAAGATGAGGGAAATCACGGATATAATAGTCCACATAGCTTTCCTCCCCCAGAATAGCAGCTATATCACATAATAGAACAACCAGAAGTCCCAAGTCCCTGTAACCACAGACATGACTGTTCAGTTCAAAATATGGCAAAAGAAAACGCAACTGAATGCATCCTTGGAAGTCAAACCAAAATGTAGCTAATGTAAGATATCCAATTAGGTCATTGTTCGGTTTATAATGTGCACCCAAAAAAGGGCTGCAGAAAAAATTCCAAGCAGCTATTGAACAGCTAACTGAAATTGTTGAAGAATCGACTGACAGATCAGCTGCACCTTAAGCTGAAGCATAGCTAAGAGAAGGTTTCAGTTAGATCTCCAGCCAACACATAAACAAATGTTGCACATTCATGTGTCAGATTCCCTGCATTCTGAAATGCCAGGAGCTTATTTGCCAAGCTGATCTCATAAACTTCAAAGCTTCACACACATAAGTACATGACCATACAGTTGATACACAATGACACGTTAATCCAATACATAATGAATTAGAGCTTACTGTTTACGAAGATTATCTAGTTTCAAACTTTCATAGAGAGCATGCAAGGCATCCAAAGTCTCCACCAGAAGTTGTGCATAGAATGACTTCTCTGGGCTTTGTGTATTCTCAATGTTCGAACTAGAACCATCAATATCCAGCAAGTCAAGGTATTGTGCAGAAGAAATCCCAGTAATACAGGTATTTTTACAGTAATTCTTGTGAAACTTGCTGCTAATAAGAAACTCCCATGATGATAGAAGCATCTCATCAGAACTCTTTTGAGGAATGAACTTTACTTCTCTACTCATTTGCATTATTATATTACTGAAAGCCTCCCACTCTGAATCGACACAAGAATCAGCATTGGACAAATATGCAGAGTCACCATCTCCCCAAAGAAGAACAAGAAAATGATTGTAAAAAGTAGAATGGACCCCCTCGGCCATTGCCGTGATGCAATCATTTGCCAAGGAAGAAGAAGGGCTTCTTCGTAATGCACATCTAAACACCTGCTAAGAATTACAGAACTAGTCATAAACATAACCACCAAGAAAATAAGAATAAAATGCACATATCTCAAAGCGCCATCGAGAAAATATGACATTTCCTTAGGTACTTCTAATACTCAACAGTTGGAGTAATAGGTCAGATGGGAAGCTCTCAAAACAGAAACCAGAGACCTAAAAAAACATGGACTGAAGTAATGGGAAATGATTCCAATACAATCTAATGGGGTATGAATTTACCAATCAAAAAGAAAAATTTAATGGGGTATCATCTTGAATAGAACAGACATGCAGAAAAATTATGTTGTTAATACTGTAGAGATAAGTGGCTCAGGCAAGGACGATGAACCATGACTGTATGTGCTAAGTATCCACACTAAGTGACTAAAGAAGAACCATCATGACTTCATTCTTGAGAAAGAGAGACCTACTGTAATGTGAATTCCTGATAAAACCTCAGAATTATGGATCCATGAACAAATGAACCAGAAAGACTACCTCTTCTAGAAACAATACATGTTGTGGCCTAAAAATATGAAGGAGGCCTATCACTTGGTAAAATTATACATCAGATGAGTTCTATTTTCTACTGGAGCATGGAAAGGAATAACACACCTGACCATTACTGAGAATTATATTAACTCGCCCATCAACAGCATCAGCCAATCCTGTAATCTTTAAGTCATTGCAAACAGCTGATGATTCTGAAGAGTTCAGACAAGATGAACCCAGGCCTTTACCTGGACCAGATGGCAACAAATACCTACACAGGCATTGCTTTCCTGACTGCAGTTTTCAACATGGAAAACGTACACAAATTTTATAAATTTTACTGAAGTATCAACAATAACCATTCAAAAGATAAACAAAATAACCACAAGAGAAGAAATTGGTATTCCCCAGACAAAAGTTTTTCAATGAACAGCAAAGATAATTTATAGGTGGAAGATTTAAAAGCGTATTCACATTTCAAAGTGGTTTTGTCAAGAAGTCTGATGTGGATACTCAGTTTAAAAGATGACTTCTCAGCCTATATAACATTTCAAACAACAAAGAGACAACTATCAAAATTTGGGGAAGAGAGATCAGAATTCTTTCTCTTGGAACTTTGGTTTTAGAAGGTTCTTAAACTATTGGGAAAAATCTGACCCGAATATCTTCGCTTTGGGAGGAGGAAGGTGATAAACGAATATAAATGGACGATGTCGCAATTATCTAGTGCCTTTCTCTAGCTAAACTGACATAGAACCACTTGGAAGGTTCTCATGCCATTTGCAGTAGGGAGAAATAGCAAAAACAATCACAACAAAACAAATGGTAGATAATCCAATAACTAGCAGTGATTTTTTATAAGCTATTAGTAGTGAATATTGAATACTGAAGTAACTGAACCACCACTTTTTAGCACAAAAATAATGGTTTCGCTCGCAATGGCATCACCCTTTTTCTGGTTTCCAAGGTGGTCTTAAAATTGTCTACAAAAAAGTTGGGTACATAAGGAGAGTCTTCTTTTAGAAATTGACTGATAAACACAAATTAATCCATAAGTGTCTTCAATCTAAAACCGCCAAGTCACACAACTCTAACTGAAAGAGATAACTTTCATAATTTTCTTACTATTGAAAAGAAATGCTTGGATAATATTCAACCACAGAAAACTAGAAAAATAAGCATACAAGGGAGACAACTCACATAAAGAAGAACATTGTTTTCTGGAGCCAAGACAATGATGTCCGCAAACGGCAGCAATCCAACTTTGACTCTGCAAACAACATTGCATGAAGGCATGCACAAGATTGGTGAACTAAAGGAGAAACAAAAACGATATCCTTTACCTTGGCCTTGTCACAATTACAGAAGCAGCAGCAATTGCAGGGATACTCCAGCTCATATCAGGTTTAATATCAAAGAGAATTTCATTGTTTATATCAACAGTTTGCAGTCGTACCGAAAGTAGTATTTTTTGTTCTTGGAGAAGAAAACAGATTATAGGCACCCCGTCAACTTCAGTCGCCAGAAAAACCTGAGCAAGTTGATAACGGAAGGCAACAGAAAATGAAGAGAGCTACTGATCCAAAAAAAAGTAGAAGATGAACAGAGCTGAACGCTACAAGTAATCAAAAGAACAGAAAATGAACATCATTAATACCACTAAAAAGTGTCATGGGACACTGACTGTAAACATAACCTACCGAAAATGGGTAAGAGTTGTTTCGTATCCTGACAAACACCTAAATAACTCAAAACAAGTGTACTTCTGGAACTAACAAAAGTTTTCCGGTTTCAGTCTGACTAGACGAATATGGTAATATTACATACAGAATCTTACCAGTTACACATGACATGCGTGTTGGGATCCAATGGCTCCCAACAAAAGAGATTTTCCAACAAAACTGACCAATCGGATGATAATAAATTTATAATACATGACAGTTCAATAATATGCTATTTTTTCTGCACAATTAGAACACAAATGTAAATCTTTGGCACAGGTTGATCTGATGGGTTATACTGCTAGTTCTTGATCAATTTGGAGTAAATACCAGTGTATAGTTAATAGGCATAGCCAAATATTTATCAACAGGGGAGAAAAACCTCTTTGGTCCTAAAAAATTTTAGAAAAAAAAAATTGCCAGTAAGAAAATAGTGACATGAACCAATTATATAGGTTAAACTAGCAACAGATACTTTGTCACAGTATCAT
This sequence comes from Macleaya cordata, assembly GCA_002174775.1. Lineage (NCBI taxonomy): Eukaryota > Viridiplantae > Streptophyta > Magnoliopsida > Ranunculales > Papaveraceae > Macleaya > Macleaya cordata. Next base: position 564,541 of record MVGT01003948.1, read on the forward strand.
AACAAATGATACGGAAGCTTCCCGAAGATTGAGAAAAAATTGGCATAATCAGAATGTTGCTCATAGAAAGACAGGGAGAGTCAGTCTACATATAAGCAACAAAAAACAGATTTGAAAAGATTGGCCGAGGAAGACTCTTCTAGGCTTTCACGGTAGACAGGGGATTATTTTTCCTATACTGTTGTAATTGCAAAATGTGTTTTCCCTCTCTCCTCTTTCTTCCATCAATTTATCTACATTCCTCATCTTGTTCCTTAATCAGGAATTTAGTTAAATACATCGAAGTATCAAACAACTAAGTGAACTCGCACCTCACTAGCAGCAAACTGGGCACCCTTTCCTTGCCATATCCTCCGAAATGAGAATTGCTTTGACAACACCCCATCAGGAACCACTTCAGATAAACTTGCATCGGCAGATTCAGGGTTGGAACTAACAATTTCGACCAGCCACACGGAGTGTTGCATCTTTCCTATCAGCAGCAAAAAATATGAAGAATATTAGATTACATCCACTAAAACTCAACTTAACTTTGATCTTAGAAAGAGGGGGAGGGGAGAGGAGAATAACCTTTATTGTATGATGCCATCAGAGGAATAGCATCACTAGTCCAAATTGTTCTTTCATCAAAATCCTTCATCATGCTTAACTGGCCCCTTTCTTCAACGTAGGTTGCCTGACAAGGCAATATATCAAACAATAACTTAAATCAAATAGATAATGAATCATGTAAAGCAATCATCAATTTAAAAGACAACAAACATAACTAGCTAGCTAAAGATCCAAGTTTTGTTATAAAACCAGATCAGGTTCTGGAATCACAAAGAATACAGTTCCATGAACATATGCAACCCAAAAGCTCAGGCTCTTTTGAGCCATAATTTACACAAATCGTGATAACAGAAAACTTCAGTAAGTTGTTGTAACCAGCAGCGGAAGTTGTCATAGATGTGGATTAAGAGCCACGAACTGTACACTCCAATAATGTCTTCGCATATCAGAAAGAAGCAGATTCAGAAAAAATAAAAATAAAATAAAGCATAATTAGCAAAAGGACAAACCTGTAAAATAGGAGTCATCGAGAGGACATAATCATGCATACCTGAGGTTCTTCCAGCAGGTCTTTCAAAATCAGATGAGATGACAGTTTCGTCACATCCCCCTTGACAAAGTTATCAAATGAATTGAGTGTATTGGGAATATGTTGTGGACTGTACCCAAGTTCTCTTTTTGGACGGGATAAATCTCGTGCATTAAACAAGGGGCTTGAAGAAGAAAAAGGTACATATGCTGGATGGCTTCCCTCAGCTGCCTTTTGGAGGATTAAACCAAATGGAAGAGGCCAGATTGATGTGATGGTATGAGGGAGTGGCACCCGCACTACTTCACCTGCATAGAATTGAATTGGTCACTAACAATTTGGTAGAAGGAAGCTGGCTTGAACTTCTAAGTATCTAATAGAAACCAAAGAGAAATAGTTGACACAAGGAAAGTTGTTATTTTCTTAATATCAAATGCCTAAAGTCCTTAAGAAGCGGCAAAATGGGAATGCCTACTCACCAGAGGTGTTGTAGATTGTCAAAGTGTCAACTTGTAAAACACAAAGATCTGGTTCTGAACTAGCACCCAAACGACACCAACACGCCTGAATTTAAATTTCAAATATTCATTAGAGTTATCCATAGATGATGATGATGAGATGTTTTGTATCGCTAAAGAAATTATTGACTTATCAAAATTAAAGAGAATAATTAATTGTGAATGAAAATCAATCAAGATACCATAATGACCGGAGAGGGTGAGGTGTATCTCTTTTGAACACGTGAACCTGAGCTCCATATTATCCTATTACAAACGAATCGACGAAATTAGATAAAAGAACTAACCAGAAACAAAAACATGCCTTTGATAAATCAAATAGAAACTGATTTTGTAGCCCAATCAGTTACACATGGAGACAAAATTCAAACCATTCGATCCAAAGCAAAAGTGTTGAATTTCTGTCACGCACTAAATAGTTACCCCCAGATTTACTAAATCAATAATCTATCGAGATTAATTAGTCGCGTTGAACAAAAGCGATCAGAATTCAGAAAACTAAGATGAACCGAACCCTAGAAAATGAAATAAAGTTTGAAGAATTTGAGTGAGCATAAACTAAGTTAAACAATCTGATACCGGTTTCCCCGAATAAAGAGCTCGTGGTCACTTCGATCGCAGGAAGAGGAGGCCGATGAGTCGTAGTCAGAGGAGTCGTCTCTTTCGCGGGTGATTTTGGGATCAAAGAGGAAGTAATCGTACTTGTCGTCGGAATTTTCGACAGGCTTCCCATCAAGAGCTTCTGCAATTAGACCGAACGGCTTGAACTCGCCCAGTACTGTCAGATGCCGATCTCTGATTGACATTTTTCCTTTTTGAGTTCTTAACGGGCATAAAAATGAAATGCTTACGATACGAGCATATCAGGAAGGGGAGAACACAGGAAACTCTCTCCCGCTCTTTTTTTTTCTCTCTCTGTTTTGAGTGAGGGAGAGAGCGCGCAACCTTAAAACGGTTAACACTTAAACCCTAGTAGGTGGGTTTTGGCTCTTGCTATTGTCTAGCTGATGATTTAGTGGAGTCGAAGGTATTTTAATTAGCGTACAACGCACGGCAGCACGGCTCGGCTCAAAATTAGCCAAAATTGAGCCGATTTCGTCAGTTATATCTCCCCATAAAAAAAAACAGCATACTTCAACACGTTTCTAAATGTTACACCCACGTGGCCACGTTTACTACACCAATAATACTTTTTGGACCCATAGTTTTGCAAAAGTGGTGTCAATTGCTTATGTGGTAGGTAGGGACCGACCATGCCACATAAGCATGGGCCACCCCTTTTGTAACTTGATCTTTCCAAACAACACTACTCTTACTACACTTATAGCCTGTTTATTTTTTTGCCACTAATTCGTGGCAGACCCACACGAAATAGCTTTTATTTTTCACCACTGTGGTAATTAAAGACAAACTTTTAATTTTAGATTTTAAACACATCAAATGGTAGTAAGTGATTCTGGAACCTTAGCATAGGGGTGGAGTGGTATAGGGTTGACGCGCGTTCCCACTTTTACTCCGTACTTTGGTTACTTAATTACTGCACCAATATGTAGAGCCCGCTGTCCACAGGAAAAAATAATCCCTCTCTCAATACAATTCAGGGTAAATGTTAGACCCTAATCACTTGGCACAGCGGCATGACGCGACCGACAGCGACACGGCACGCGAACGCAACGGAGCGGACGCAACATGACGGACATAGGAGCCAGTCCTAGACGTCATGGGCATGAGCATGGCATGAGACTTTGCCATGGCACATGATTGGCATCTGGTTTAGGTGCCAAGACACTGGTGGCATGGGGACACTAGTGATATGCCGAGTCAGGCATATAGACATTGGCATGGGACTTTGCCAATGGTGTCATTAGCATGATGGCACAGCAACAGCCATGAAGGATTGGTTTGTTGGCACACTGGGCATTGATTGTACAATGCCAATGGCAAGGATCGGCACGTGCAACACAGGGAATAGTTGGCACGCACTGGCAGCACGACCTTGGCATGGACGCGGACACACATGTGCGCGGGGCACGTCCGGACAGTCACTTGGCATGAGCGCGGGCACATGGCCAAGCAGTTGGGAGACTCACGGTGCATATGCGCGGGGCATATGGCACAGTGCATACGCTGGCATATGCGAGGGCATATGGCACAGCGGTACGCGCGGGCATGCACGTGAGGGCATGTCGTGGCGCGTGGCTACGCGAGCACGTGCGCGGGCACGAGCGAGCACAGCACGAACGTGGCGAGTTTCACGGCGCACGTCAGGCACGTCCGGGACGGTTACAGGCGCGTGCCAGGACACGTTCACGGCATGTACACACTTGTGCCTAGTGGGCAGAAGTGGTGGGAGCGGTTACGGGCGGTTACAGCGGTTACCAGCCCATGTTCCTAGTGGATAACTACCTGAAGACATGTGGCACATCTACAGAACAGCAGTTGCAGGTCGGTTGGGCATGTTCTACTTAGTGGGACACGTGCCAAGGCATGGCAGAGTTGGTTACAAGTAGTGGGTCAGTTCATGGGTGGTTATTTGTACATGTGTACTGTAGTTAGTTATGCTGTAGGCTATTTATAGCCAACCCCTCCATTGTAGGGAGCAATGGGAATACCCATCTGTGAATGGGGAGAGCCATGTATGTATGGTTAAGGGTGTGAGTTTGTAATTCCCAAAGTGTGCAGAAATAAAATAGGCTTCGGCCTTGATACTTGTACGGAGTTTACTTGTATTGCTTGTGTGTGTGTGCCAGAGACTAAGTACCTGATTCAAGAGTAGGAGGCTGAACTAAGGAAAAAGGTTCCTTGGTGCCGGTTGCAAGGAGAACGAAAATTTACATAGACGCTTCCGCATAGTCGAGGGTTGTCCTTGTGACAGTAAACATGGTGCGTGAATAAACTTCCCATGTCAAAAGAAGTTCTACATAGGTAACTGATCGTGTAAGGTTTACTGCTTTTATACCGCCGATGCATGTCAATTACGTGTATAGACATTCCTCATGTTACATCTAGTGGACTGGCATGTGGGATGGGTGGGTAGTCCCGACTTATGAGATGGTAGAGAGAGGGAAATGTGATGCAGTAGATATGTGGTGTAGAATAACAGTGAGTTGGTTTGAGTGACCTGTTGTTTTCCAAATTAGAGTGATGTACCATCACCGGTTTACCCTTAACACACCCATTATAGATAGGATAGATTGATGAACAACATATACAGTTCTCTGTCTTTCTTCTAGACAATAGGATAAGAGTGCAAAATAATAACCAAAAAAATTCATAAATTTGCTCCAATAAAACATATTTTATAGTTTAATTAGTTAAGTTGCTCAAATAAACCTATTTTATAGTTTAATTATCAAAGACGAGCCCCCACTAGATCAAACATAGGCTCGCTTATAATTTAAGCACCCCCATTTTGATTGGGAAATGTCGGATAACAACAAAAGGGACAGGATGGTATTCTCAGTGTAAATCATCTTCTATAGGTGACTCCTCTTCAATCTTCAAGAGATCTCTCTATCTTACAATTTATCGTACAGATCCACCGCTGACTTCCTCGCCAAATGTTGGGGCTTCTCTAATGCAGTGATATCTGATTCTCTGCGTAATCACTTGCTTCATCGGCTGCTCTTGGATCTGAATGACCAGAGAACTTTAGGTCCTTCGCCTCCTACTGCACCTGACCAGACAAGGAAATGGGAAGAGTTAAAACTAATATTTAGGTAGAGAAACTAGAATTTTTCAGTGTGGACATTTCCATTTTATTTGGTGCTGAAAAATGAAATACATCTGGAGGGATGAGGACCCACCATCCAATGGGTCCCACCTACGAGACCACTCGCCCCATATGGGTCCAAAAGAAATAAAAGAACATTCTGTCGTGATCAGCCAAATAAGTGCCTAGAAGATCTTGTTAGTGAAACCAGAAAATGTTGGTGGCACTAGCGCTAAGCGGTCAAGCAATTCAGTTAGCAAATGGAGAATGTATGTGCAAATGTGTGGAAAAACTTACTGGGAAAAGACGCACAATCATCAAGAACAGAGAAGTATATATGCATCTTCACTTCACTTGTCCACTTCTTCAGGAATCTTAGCTTTTCCCAGATAAACCTGTTGCATCTCTTCTCTCCAGATCTACATACGTAGCATGACCATTCTGGTTAATTATATCCTTCCATCTTCAAACAAGAAAATTTCATCACAAGATACAAGTAAATCAAGAGCTTTGACAAATGAATATTGATCTAAGCAAGGAAATCAATCCTCAGATCGACTAGTATGATGAAGATATACACAAAGACATACAAAGGAAAGCGTTAGCAGTGTGGTATTATACTATTATTTAAGTGGGACTCACAGTTCATGGTACAATAAGATAAAGAATATGTTCAAATTAATAGCAGAGTCAGGATAGGTTCGCACCTCATGTTATATAACAGGGTTAGTGCATTACTTTCATCATAACATTACAATTTTTCAAAGGAAGGGTTTAACTAACAAAAACATTGATTATGGAGGAAAACCAAAATTGAGCGCATACCGTATCCCGGAATTCTACCCTGATATGAGGTACATTCGTCTTGTGGATATCATTCCCATCAGGACCTCTCTTGTAGTATGACTTCCCAATCCAGTGAGACTGAAGAGAGAAAATTTAACAGCTCAGATTCAACAGTGAGAAACTTAAGAAAACATCATCAGTTACAGAAGAGTAACAAGACACCCAGACTTTTTTATAATTAATAATAGAAAAAGGTTTTAATTTGTGCTCATCATACAAAACCACAATGAAAACAGAGGACACAATGGAAATTCAACGAACATACAAGTTGTCTCATCGTGGACCTAGTGAAGAAAAATAGGACTTCTATTTACACAATCTATTTTGATTAGGCCAGTACTGTACTAGGTCTCTTGGAGTTTGTGAGGAAAGTTTTCTATGAGAATATTAAACAAGCCAACAAGGAACATCAATGAAATCTGTGACAAGGGCTTGAGGGAACATTCATTCACTATCAAGTGGCGCAGCCAGCCAAATACCCCATTTTTAACATCACCCAAAATGGAGATCAACATATTACTGAGACATCACCTCATATTAAGGCTACATACCTTCAGAGCATGTGAAAAACCTGATTGGTAAACTGAATTGCGTGCAATCTCACATAGATCGCATGAGCTTAACTTCCACACCTGCAAGTGAAGGAGATAGTTCTTAACAACTGAATAATGAGAGAGAGAGAGAGAGAGAGAGAGAGAGAGAGAGAGAGAGAGAGAGAGAGCACTTACTGAAGCTGCTATACTGTATTCTTCCACCAACGGTTCTTTTGTTAAGTGGATTTGTAGAGGATCATCAGTAGAAAGAGAAACATTTAGGCCTCGAAGAAAAAACATTGGAAAAGGGTTTCGGTGATAATCCAGAAATAAGGAGTTGTTGCTAAGCGGAGACATAGCCAATCCAATCTGATTTCCAAAACAGATATCATGTGTAGTTAAATAGAGTTCCAACTGCGCAATTCAAGTAATATAAGCTAAAAACTTATTACCCATCTATGCTAGGATAACACCCTGAACAGTATGGATTTAAAATTTGTGTGAGTGAAGTATCTGAATGGATAAGTTTACAAGTTACACATATAATATAAATGTTTTTGTTGCTTACCTGTGCAAGGTAATACAAATATTGAAGGACAGGAGATTTTCGCAAATTGATTCCATGAGCAATATTATGGCACGTAAGAAAGGTTGCTGCAAGGTGGTCAATGTCCCCTGCCTGAAAATAATAGAAACATCAGATACCAGATAGGCAAATCGTAAACTTTGACAACCTTGCAGGATCATAAGAGCCCCAGTTACCTCGCCAGCATGTGGACGAAATTTGATAGTTGTCATGCCCTTCGACTCACGGAGCTGACAAAAAAATTTACAGGTTAGGATTCTAATGCATTTTAAAGCTTGAGCAAAAGTATCTAAAAAGCAGAGCATAATCGCAAAGTTGAAATATTTTGTTTGTGAGGAGTATCAGGTCAGGATGAGAAGAGGCTGGACTTTCCGAGGACAAAGAAAAAAAACTCAGATTACCAAATCCATTTCATCTATTGCATTCTTCTACCAGCCAAACCAAAGAACAAATAAACTGTCTAGACAAAATGGTTAAATCTAATTAGCAGATCAATTTTAGAATTTTAAGGATCTCCTAGCTGCCACACGCCCAACGAAGACGAAGAAAAAGAAGAAAAAATAACTACTGCCAACTACTAAGTATGCAACAAGGAAAACACCACATATCTAAGCATTAAAAGTATTAGAGATATCTTCATAAAAAATAAAAAAAAATTTAAAAAGTAATAGAGATACGCAAACCACCTTATTTAGCGTGTAGAGGTTCGCATAACAGTAATATACGTAGTATGAGAATGCCGGATTAAAAATATTGGTCCATTGATCAGGTGTGGGCATGTGTTTTGTCGGGCGTCTTTCAGGCTTACTTTCATCATCCACCAAATCCAACCCAACAACCTGAAAACCAAAAAGATGAACAGAATTCAAGACCATATCTAATAAATCTTGAACCTAGCAAATTCTATGGCGGCCCAAGAATAAAACAGGTTATGACTAAGAGAAGCATAACATGAGATCTGCTAAATGATTGATTGTGCACCATCAAACTTGTGATGCTCTTTTTCTTGTGTTACTGTAGCTTTGAGATTTAATGTGTCTACATTAATAGTTTCTTTTAGTCTACCAGACTCATTAACCGCTCTGATTTCCCATGCCCTTCAATTGTTCACATTCCTATCTTATCTTGTCCTTGCAGCGGCACTATGCTTTTCCTGATAAGAGATGCATTACTCTAACGAGGCAATCTGTTATTTACTTATTTCCACGTGAAATGAATTGCTGAATCATAATCTTCATGAGATATACAAATTGAATAGGTTCTCTAAAACTACAAACATAGGGATCTTTCTGGAACAACTCTGAAAAGTTAGGCCTTAATGTCAATAAAGAGCTACGAGTGTTGCCTGTTTGAATTGGGATACAAGAGTGTTCTTGATGAAGAACAGTGTAAGACAAATTGTAATCCTATTCTATTTTTCATCAGTTGTTACATGCATATCTATCACATAGATCTACAGTGCTCAACCATCCATGGTGCATCCTGGGTTTGCATAATGAAACAGGCAAACAGCCTATGTTGTTTGTGAGTGTTCAGCTTGCTAAGGTAAATAAACACAATGCAAAAGAAATTTCCTTCAAGTGGAATCAAGATTATGGCCAAATTCTCCAATGAAGAATGACAATATGTACACTATACCGCAACATTGCAATAATTATGGTACAGAGTGCAGCATTCTCAACCACATCCACATGTTGCTAAAGCTTACAAAACCACACAAAGTGCAAAAAAAATTTGCATACTGAAATGGAATAAGAGCAAACCTGTTTCAAAAAAACATGCAGTTGAGGGTGTGAATCTGGATCAACAGTAACCTCAAATAGTGGAAGAAAGATATTGTCAAGCATGTTCTGGAAAGATGTCACAATTCCCATTTCTTTGTACACATTGTACAGTCGCGGAAGCTGAAACAAGAAAAAGAAATGCAAGATTACATTCAAAGCATCTTAATTAAAAAAACTTACTAAGATAAAGAATTCTTCTGTTCAATAATTCTAATATAAAATCATCAATTAAAATTCCACAGAAATGGGGAACAATCTGTCAGAATACTAGGACTACAAGAAGAATCTCTGAAGTACAACAACAGTAGAAGAAACTGAATTTGCAGATTATTGGAATCATAAATACTTTTAACACAAACAAAACTAATTAACAATAGTATATTTCAACCCCTCTAATGTATATTGCGCCAGAAATATGGCTTAAAAGAAAACGTTATGCATTTAACTGAAGCAGCATTGCCACTATGTTCAATCATTTGAAGCTGAACTAATCAATCAAATATATTACCTAACAAATTAGAAGGCTCAAATACAACATTCCTGTTGAAAATGTTGATCGTCAGCAATGAAGTACTTGTGAGCAAGGATGTCAAATCATGAATCGTATCGTGAAACGTTTTAGGTCTTAAAAATCGTATCGTGAATCGTAAGATTCTTAAGATCTTTTAAGTTGACTTAAGAAATATATCTGGATGTAGATAAAATCAAAATTAAGAAAGATACTTGTAAATATATGCATTTTCATTCATTTCTATGTGATATACTAAATTCCCATTTTCTTTACATGTTAGTAGTTACTTACACACACACTTACAAAAAGTAGATCATTAAACTATCAAGTATAAAATTCCCAACTACAATCCCTAGTTTCTTACATGTATTTGCTTTTAGAAGCGCCAAAAAAGTCGTACTTTCCGAAGGGATCTTTCTATCACTTTTTTTTAGAAAGGACAAAATTCCCAATAAGACCAAGAAAGTTTCAGTGTTAAACACATCCATGTCGAATCGTATGATTCAGTACGAATCGTAAGATTCAAACTTGAATTGTAGAATTTTGTCTAAAAAGGATTCAGCGCTCAAATCGAATCGAAAACCTTAAGATTCAAATTGTGAATCGTAAAATTTAACATCAGTGCTTGTGAAGATGAAAACGATAAATTGTGTATCAAGTTACACAATATACAGGCAAAACCATTGTATCTTAGTATGGGTAAGGTAACAATTCAACGAAATTTACTAACAAAATAATCCACCAATGAATTTCCAAAGCTTGAAACAGAAAAAATACCTGAATTAGCCAAACAACATTCTCACTGTATAGATCATTATTCACTATCCAACTGGCAAGTTGGTCCCATTCACTCTGTTTTCGACCATATATTGATATTCTGTACTCGGCCATCTGCAAACACAATGTTGAGCATCAGTCCTCTAAGGAGGGAAAGTAAAAATACTATGCACCGTAACTAAATAATATGTGCAAGAAATAAATAGAAAATACTAAGCCTGATAACACAAAAGACCTCAATTGTTTACTGCATGTAGTCCTTTCTAAAATGCAATGTTATGATGGGCCTCAACTTTAACTAGTTGATATATCGATCATGATTTACAGGTCAAAATAATTGAGCAAAGTAAACCCTTTCTCTCCCCAAACATTCAGCACGCGCTCAGAAATTAGTGAATTAAGCAAGATGCTTTTCTTTTGTACAGAATAGGCAGGTCAATTTTAAAAAACATCGCAATTGTGAAAAACTTAAACAAATTAGAATCATACAGAGACTATAATAAATAAATAAATAAAGCAGGTCATTTATCTGCTTGACTAGTCAAGCATGGGCTACTTCATACTTCATAGATCTATGATACCAAGGGATCAAAACATTACAAATAAACCAGATGTTTGGCATGCTGCTGCAAAACATAAATGCAAGCATTACTGAGCTTCCGAAGCCTGCTACAAATTGCTTGCGACCCCTAGAGGACCACCATAGAAACAAAAAATAACTGCTTCCAGCTTTATATATATAGTAGAATTTTGTTGATATAACCAATTGGCAAAGAAAAATACAAATAATTACAAAGGGGAGAAAGGAAATAAACGCAAAAAAGTAGATCTATGAGCTAACAAAAATAATATATGACCAGAAATCAAGGAAGCACCTGGTATTTACTCGCAGACAGATCAGAAAACACTTGCTTTGTCAGCTCACCAAGAAAGCGACCTGTCAGGCAGAAAACACGAATTAAGAATATACCCTGCCGTATGGAGTGTTCTCACAAAAACAATAACCTTCAGCATCATTGACCATTGAAGTAGATAGCAATAAATCAAGAAGTAATACAAATCCAAAAATATGAAACAAAAGTTGTAGACAAACATAAAATCCACGCGTCCCAAATACAGTGGCTTCATCTGTCGCTTTTCAGTTTCTTTTTCCTTACTGTTTGGTCAAGACATAGAACTAGGAAGTACATCTAAAAGGCAAATATCCAGAGAGCCGAGACATAATTATTGGATATTATATTGTGATTACACTGCAGTCGTATACAGGTATTCATGTTCCAAACTGGAAATATATTATTAAGAGTATCCTATGGTAATTGGGTGCTAATTCTATTGACTGCTTGAGGATGTTGTCATCCGCATCTCAGCCACTTCTATGTTCACATCTAAATGTCCAAGTAATATAGCAGCAAGATTTTAAGAATGGAACAAAGAAACACAACAATCACATGGAAAGAACTTGTTAGAGACTAAGTAACAACAGTTTAGGACGTTAATGAATTCAGAGGACTAAAGTATCTTTGGCATCTGGATTTAAGTAGATTGAGATTGCAAAGCAGCCTACCAGGCCTGGGCCACGCTAGGCCAGAGTTGGACAACACTTACAGGTCCACCAATCTGAGACCTTTATATAAGCATGATATGGCCTTTAATTGAAGTGAATTGGTACATGAAATGTGTTCAGGACCAATTGGTAAAGTCAGTAAGTGTAACAGTAACACTTACTGGTGGTCATAACATAAGGTTTGAGAGATATTTCTCAATGTAACAGTAACACCAGAATTTCCCTATCAGAATATACAACATACTTTTGGCCATTTACTTATAACCAGGGGCGGAGCCACATTGAGGCAGGGGGGCCATGGCCCCCCAAGCTTTTGGCTCCCTCCCTTGTTATATCTTACACATTCTCATAAATAAACAGAAAGTTACATAAGTTAATTTAATGTCCCCTACAATACAAATTCAAACCTTAATACCGTGCTAAACGAATAATAAGTTTATAGTTGGGAAGATTCTACATGAAAATGATCCAAGGATTGATTTTTTTTAGGATGATCTTCTCACCATAGAATATCCTCACAAAGAATCACTTCTTTTAAATATTTTTCACCTCTTCACAAGTTTGTTGAAATTTGTAAAATGGATGGTCCAAAAACCTTAAAATTTGAATTAACTTTTGGTGGTGTTGAAAAATTTACAACGATGTGAGTTTTTTAGGAAGATGAAGAGACCACCCTCACCAAAATAAGAAAAAAAAGAAAAGAAAAAAAAATCATCCCTTGCATCATCAGGGCCCATAGAGTAGGTGTAAACAGGGTGTAGAGTTAGTAGAGTGTTATGTTACTAAAAAAGTGGGGTGGAAGTATAGTTGGCCCCTTAATGATAACTTCCTGGCCCCGCCCCTGCTTATAACAACATAATCAAGGTTTAGGAGGACAAGGAAAGTGGGGATTTGCCAAAACATATATATAAATTTCAATGCATATGTTCTGCAGAAAACAACTTAAGTCAAGGAGATAAGAATCCATTGCAAAGGTTGTGTCATCAATTCGGGACAAACCCATTAACGGAAGAAAACTAACTCGACTTACAGTACCTTGGATAAGATTATCTTGCTTAAGGAAAATCTCCCTCAGTCTACTTTGACCACAGGGATTATACTTGAGATTGAACTTATCAAAACGATGAAATGTACTCTTGTCTGCATGAACATCAAGCAGATCTACATTGAGATCATACCTGTCCAGATACAACCAAGGCAGGAATTTATAACCAGCATCTCAAAATAATGTAAAATCAAAGAAGTCAAAAGAGGAAGGCATCATACCCAGTCAAATCCAAACTCTCAAAAACTTCTTTCAACGTCAGATATGTTCCATCCCTGAATATCACAACCTGAAAAAAAAGCATATGCACAATAGCAATTCAGATAAATAAAAATGCAACTCACTTCGCAGAGAGAATGCTAAGTTAGGATGTGATTCTGTGGTACAGGGTGCAAGTGTATTTTCAAGTGGTAAGGAACCTTGTCTTAGGAATTCGGAGATAAAAAGTTTAACTTAGTGAATCCTAATGCAAAACCACATGAATTGCTATGGATAGTATCAAGAAACAACTGAAATAGTTACCTCGTCTGGTTCTTTCCTCAACTTTGACTTTATAAACCTTAGAAGATGTTTCTGATTCATGCATGCAGAGTGATGAACATGGGTATCAACTTTCCTAACATTGTAGAAGTCACGATGTGGTGCACTTTTCTGAGCAAGGAACTCTCTATCCGCATTAAGCATCAAATGGAGATTGAATTTCTGATTGGAAGTTGAAGAACAATATCAAACACCACTATTTAATCACAAGGAATATCTGAAGGAGTATAGAAAGTTCATGTCAAGTCAGCAGTAGCATAATTACTTGTTCCAGAAGAACCAGCCGATGATAACATAAAGTTCGAATATTCCCTGCAGCAATTATTCGAAGGACTCGATGCAGATCGGTAAAGAAGGTTGTTGCATCAGCTACTGGAAAAAGTTTTTCTGTCGCTGAAACACAAAAAAAAAAATAAAGACATAATAAACTCAACCAATGAGCAGAAAGGCGTTCTCGAATCGCAAAGATAGAGGAAACAACCTAACCACAAAAATGAACAGGTCAATAACTTACAATCTTTATTTGCATAGACATGAACAACGCCATCTTCCATCCGAAAATAATGCTGAAATTGACAAGAGACATTTCAATTGGATCAGAAAACACCATGGAATCATGAGTCCACTTACAGGGAAAAGAAAAGAAAAGGAATTTAGTAAAGGACTAAAAATAATTAAATGGCAATGCAAAAAGGCTCAATTATTAAAATAACTGAGTAACAGAGTAATAAACTCACATCAGATTTTGCCTCCGGAGAATACGAAAATGGATTTGGATCAGGCTTTGGCGTACTAGGATCGGTAATAACTTCTTTCTCCCAAGGAGCAACTTCTTCCCTGAAAAGATATCTTTCTCGCAACTCGAGACATTGTTGAAGAACCTGATAAACCTCCACTTCGTCCGGAGATGGTACCTCTAAATTGGTAACAAATTAAAGTAAAAGAAATCAACATTTCATACCCCAATGAATAAATTACATTACGTTAGATGCTTCAATTTTTTTGAAATTCTCTTATGGGTAAATTTCAAATACTGCACCTTTAGTTTTGAGTGGTAAATGGATTTATTAAGCCAACAAAGGAGGAAAACAACGAAAAGTGACAGAATTAACAGGAAAGGAGGGGAAAGGTAACAAGAATAAATGACATACTAGATTCACCTACTAATCAATTAAGCTAAATATTGCACATCGTTTTATGAAAACAATTAAATTACACAGAAAAAGAGGCTAAGGTAAATCTATATGACCTAAACATAGTTTTATCAGCATGAAACATCAAACAAAGGGAAAAGAGGGAAAGTATACGTGCATAGCTCGGTCTATCAAAGGATGATTTAGAATCTGATAAGGTGATGTCTGATGGAATCCCATACTAGGGTGAAAATGATGTTGATGACCCAGAGACTCACGTGCACATACATGCTAAGCCGATGACAAGACCCATCCAGACACAAATTAACAGTTTTCAATATATGGAGAAAGGAAATAAAACAAAATTACCATAAACCACTGAGAAAAGCATAACATTACCAGTTGGGGTGATTTTAAGTCGTACAAAAGTTTCTTGCTCTGGCTCTTTTCTAAGAATGTCAGCTGCTACGGGGTCAGGTTGGACACCATGCAGGTCACCCGATACACTATGAGAACGGATCATGCTAGCTGCAGCAATAGGATTTTGCTCCACAATGGCATTAATGTGATCGGGCATATTTTGGAAGAGGCTTTTAGAATCTGTCCCCTGGCTCATGGAAGGTTTCAAATATGATTTCATCAGACGCTCTAACTAATACAGAAATATCCAGTTGAACCATAGAACATAAAGGACAAGAATGAGAGAGAGAGAGAGAGAGAGAGAGAGAGAGAGAGAGAGAGAGAGACAACTGTATATTAAAAGGCAATGTCCAGCAAAAATTCAATGTTGCAGGACAAACTTACTGCATCTCCATTAGCAAGCAAATAGCTGGTGTCCAGTTTAGCGTTATCAGTCAAATCCTCGTCATCTGATCCTTCTACGCTTTCAAACGCACTAGCACTAGCAACAGGAGACTTGGGAGAAGCTGGTCTGACAATGTTTCCAGCTCTCATGGTTGAACTTCCCCGACCAACAGGTTGTCCTGAAACAGTAGGAACTTTATTGTCAATCCGCACATTCACTCCAAAATTCTTCAATTTATACTCAAAATCCACCTTTTTGACAGTAGTAAGTAAACACTAATTGGTGGCTCTTCTTGGAATAATATGAGTCTAAGATAACTCTACACACTTAAATCGTTACACTCAAGTTCATAGTGAGTGGTTAATATGACATCAAACATCTTCCATTAAGTACTTACTTAAATTACCCAATTACCTTAGCGTTAAACTGGTTAGACATCTTCAATACATTAACTGTATCAACTTGGATACTGCAAGCATGTTTTATAGTTGCAAAAGAACTCACTTCCATCTCCAGCTTCTTACAGTGGGAAAGGATGAAATGCAACTTCCACGAAGTGTGAAAATTAAGTGCCAAGGTCAAACAAGGTTCTTCCAACAATGAAATTTTTTGTGCGTAGGAAACTCTTGTTTAAATCACTCCAAAAAAAAAAAGTAACTCCAAGAAGTGGAAATTGTTAAAACCATATTTTTCTTGAATCACAAGTTGAAACTCCAGATGTTGCAATGGATTGCAATGAAGTGCTGAACATACCACAGATGAGATACTTGGTCATGCATAGTTGAATTGGTACACAGAAGATATTATGAATTGCAACATAAACTAATAATGTGAAAATTATTTATAACTAAGTTTTTCTTTTTTTTAATAAGAAACCCCGGAATCCATTCGCTTATAGTCCCCCTACAAGCAAAAGTCCAAGAGAATCATATTTAAACCCTTGGAAAGCTCTCCATTTCTTCCATTGCCTTTGCTCCGGTCAGAATAGGCCATCTTCCAAAAGAAAAAATTAACTGGGGGAAAGTAAGGATTAAGGAGTTGATCTGAAACAGGGTTAGGTTGTTCCTAGCTAGGTCTCTCCTTTTTTCCTGTCATCGATGGAGCACTCGTCAAATCCTTCCACATCAAGCATTTTCACTACAAACTCCTTTAACTGATGATTAGTTCCAACTTCCAAGACAAAAAAAATCCACGCTCCCCAGTAAATCAAGAGCCCTATTCATAGTCCTCGCAGTAATCAACAGGTAGCTGGCTGATAGCCAAATATCTTCAAACGAGTGATACAAAATGAACATTTGAATTACTCAATACCGGTACATAAGAATCGGATGTGACTTTAATAACTTAAGCAATGTCAGTCAAACTTCTTTCACATAACAGATAGCAATAGGAATAAATCTAATTACGCTAAGTTCAGTTCAGTTCGGTTCACTCCGGAGAGAAATCCGACAAGTTCATACCTTCAGGAAGTTTGCGTAATCGCGGCAATCCCGCCGGAATCAACCGATCATCAATCGATAACGAACCGTTCTGCTTCTCTTCTACTTCTCCGGCGGTGGCAATCGTCGTGACATCTGGCAACGAATTAGATACTCGACGATAATACCCGTTCCCTTTGCGCCGTCCATGACTCCTTCGTTTATCAACATACTTCTTGAAATGCTGCGGCGAGTCGTCTTTTTCCGCTTCATTCTCATCATCAACGCCGTTTTCTCGGTCTCTTTCTCTCTCTACCGTCTTTGCGAACTCAAGTAACTGAGTTAGGGTTCTTCTGTGCATGTAGTAAGCCGAAACTGCAACGAAAGAAGCCCCAACAAGAGCCGCCATGGCTAGATGCAGAGCATAAGTCTCCATTGATCAGTAAAACTCTTTTATCTCACAGTTGTTATTGATGTTTAAAGATGAGTTTGATCAGAACAGAAACCCTACTGGTTGCGCGAACACTAAAAATAGACGAAGAGAAATGTTTTATTCAGGAGGGATTGTGAGGTTTATTATTTATAGGCTGAAATGGGAGAACATGCTGTCATATTCGCTCCTGTAATCCAGAGTCCAGAGTGAGCGACTTCTCTTTCTCTCTCTTCTTTCTCTCTCTACGGGAGAACTTGACGGGCATATACGATGGTGGGAAAATCCGAAAATGCTATCCGTGCTTTTTCCTTCGCAACATCACCGCCACTTTCCAAGTGGAGTCATGATCTCATAGTCTCGGCTGTAGCGATATTACAATACAACGGGCATTTTGGCACTCCAAAATGCTAAGGTCGCTGACGTCAGATTCCGAATATAAAACGCTGGCAAATGCAGTGAGTTAATGTGTACCGTACTAACTTGTGTCTTGGTTATGATAGCATTAATGCTTTATTTGCTTTGGATTTTTTTCATTAATGTACAATAATAGTAACTAGGGTTTCTTTTTCTTATAGTGGAGTAAGTGGGCCATGTCATATGGTATGTGGGCCATATGGCTCGTACAACTTAATAGATTTTGTTGATAAGGGGGGAAGCGTGGAGTTGGAAGTGTGGAGTCTAGGGTCCTTATCTTTAGGAAATTACGATTTTATGAATGTGAGTGACTGCGCCTCTGTTTTTACACATAAAAAATATCAAACAGTATTGGCATAATATATACGCCCAACTTTTAATTAACTTTTTCTTACACTTCTCTAACATCTGCTTCAAAAGCAAGCAATAGCTGTGTGGTTTTGAGAGGATGATATTTTGATTGTGCAAATTATTCTGGCAAAAATTTACATCCATCTAAAAATTTTACCCCCACCCACTCCACCAAAAGACAATGAACTAGTAAGTTTTTATTAAATAGTTTTATTTTTAGTTTAATGAGGTTGAAACGCAGTAAATTTGTGGAAGGTATGCAAATGTATTTAAAAAAAAAAATGAAGCAAAAAAGCAAACTGTAAATAGATGACCCCTATTTACTAATGTCTCCAATATTCCCCATTCCATTAGTACTTCAGGCTGGCAAGAATCCGAACATTTTGCAAATTATTAATCAAAGCTTCATCTTGTATTAAACCGTCTTACCATAACCCTAACCAGTTGTGAAGTCCACTGATTAAGTATATAACCATGTATATGACAACTCTCCAATAAGATATATTTTTTTTATTATTTTTCATTTTTTGAACTTTGAAGGAATAAGATATATTTCTATTTGATTGTCGTTATCTTTTTATTAAACGACTAGGATTATAAAAGAAGTTTTCTTAGAAATAGCAAATACAATCTATTCTTTTGTGATGACATGATGAGAGAGAAAAAATTAGCTTCATATCTACTTTCGATTTTCATTATGTATTTTACTTGTGAGAGCTTATAAGGTGCAAAGCAAAAATAAATTAAGTGGATTTTTACCCTCTCTCATCATGTTATTGAAAGAGGAGATTGTATTTGCTATTTTTCATAACAATAAAGTTTTTTTGGACCTACTCTTTTATAAAATTGGTACTAGATGCATATGTGGTAGGGTGGGACTCACCACCTTTTCTATCCTAAAAATATTTTAAAGGAGTTTCCAACTTATGTGACAGTAGAACCCACTATGCCACATAAGCGTCGAGCATTTATTTTGTTTAAGTGTCGGTCCAAAAAGTAGCGCTCTTCTAAGAATACTTGACATAACAAAGTCATCGTGATTGTAAGGCTATGTTTGATATCCAACGAATATTTACATCATACAAATGCTCGGAACGGTATAGTTTTATTAGTTTTTTATGGTGTATTTTCATAGTTATTTGGAGTTGGCCTGTAAATATAAGGTGAAATGGTTGTGAATATTTACATCACTTTCAAAACTTGAATATTTACAGTCATTATGTATCTTATTTGTCAGCTCGCTCTAAATTACCAAAAAAAATATACAAATAAAAAGTAAAAAAATAAATAAAAATTGAGACATTGCTCGTATTTGCATAATGCAAATATTTGTTGGATACCAATGAGAGCCTAAACATAACATGCCGGTGAAGACACATCCAATGGATCAAGTAAAACAAAATCAAAACATGGCAATTTGCTTAATTGATTAAACCACTTAAAATAGTAAGGTGGTGTTTGTTTTTGTTTTTGTTTTTTTTTTTTTCTGAAATCTGAATCTGAAATCTGAATCTGAGACCAACTGAGTCATCTGGATCTGAGAGCATTTAGATCTGACTTGTTTGAATTTAAGTTTGTTTGTTTTTTCATCTGAATTCTTTTTATAAATGATATCTGACAAACTTTTTGACACTTTTGTCCTTATTTAATTAAAATATATCCCTATTAGTTTAGAGTAAGTTATATTAGCAAGCTCGCCAATCAGGTGGCTCAGATGATAGGCATCCCCTCCAAATTGGGGGAGATCGTGAATGGAGGATCTCATGTAATGTTAACCGTTAAAAAAAACAAGAAAAAAAAAGCTCAATTTTTAGAGGACCAAACAAGTTAAACTGTAAAAGGATGATTTTGTCATTATAATAAACATTAGAGGACAAAACTATAAAAAAGACGAGNCTAAAAGAAAGGGAAAACGACGTTCGGTGAATGATATACAAAACGAATTTATGAAAATAAAAGTCGTGCATATGTACTGCACGTGTCTTTTAACTAAATTGAGTACCAAATATGGAGATGAATTGGAGGAATTTTCTATCGAAATCACAATCTACCGTAGATGCGTATTATTTTAGGATGAACATTTCCTATGTTCTACCAAAATGTAATTTGCAATTATAGATTTGCTTTTAATTTTTTAATTTTTTATTTGGTAGATGAGACTATTGTCCAAGTTACATTAAAGGTGTAGAAACAAAGAAATGGGCATGTAACTAGCCATGAATATCTTCACCAGGAGAGGAAGAGAGGTCGCCAATAAATGTACGAAGAAAATGCCACTACCAATAGGCCGAAAAAAAAAAAACTGCCAACAACGGCATATGCTTTATTAATAGTACCTATAATACCATATTACATATGATCGATAAGTTTTGACCATAAGATCTCCCACAATCAACGTTTTTATACTACGAATGCACACCCGTTGAGCCAAAAACTTATACGTAGATAAATAACAAATCTCTATTAATTTAAAAAATCACGAAGATATGTGAAAAACAGTTCCACCATCATATTAATTTTTAGTATAAATTTATGTAGAATTTTACTAATATTTAATATTATAATCATCATGATTTCCGATCATCCTACTCACGTGCCCCCACAGATGGTACTGTAGCAGGTTAAACTCGTGAAATTTTGCAGTCATCGTAGCATTAGTCGTTATTTAAAAAATATAATAATAATAATAATCATAATCGAGAGGACACTTGTCTACATTGGATCTTTCATCGACGTTACATAGAGGATAAAAGTATCTTTGGAAGGATAAAACCCACAAGGCCACTATGGGGAATGAGACGGTATCTCACGCCACATTAAATACCCGACCCGGTGAGGATTTGAATTGTTAATTGGTTAAGGGTTTAGAAAATTTCATAAATCAAAATAAACAAGCCCTTCGCACATCTATTACACAACAAATTAGAGTGACCACTTACGTTTAACTCTATTTATGATATAAGAGCTAACTTTGATTTATACAACGAGAAGATTATTTTAATAAAAAAAAAAATTTAATCTTTTTATCATCTCTTCATTTGAACCCCACATAGATGTAAAGGGAGTATTCAAAAAAAAAACGACCCCCACTCAAAGCAAATTCAGTGGAATCCCTAAATTCCATGTTAAGGGATGGGAGGGTCTCTTGCGGGATCCCTACACCATCAAAGCTGTCCCAAAATCCCTCCATTAAGGGATCCTTAAGGGAGCGATAGAATGATCTCAGCTAGGGGCAATAGGATTGTATTAATTTGTCGCATCAAGAGCTTTGGTCCCTATGTAAGGTATATTAAGACAAATATTCTAACATTTAACTTTCATGTTGGAATCATATGTTAATGTCACGCAACGGAATTTCAAGTATGTTGTGTGGAGTAGTTGCATAGAATCACATTCGATCGGAGCAAGAATACAAGAATCCATGCAGGCAACAACTAGGATATATATATATATATAAGTCCGGATCAGAGTACAGTTTTATTTGTACAATGGCATGTGGAGCTCACATGCTGTTAATCTAAGGGCTAATATTTTTTGATAATGTTCTCTTCACCTTGTAGATCATCTTCACCAAAAATTAAATCATTATAAAACGAGTAGTCCCATTAAAAATTGACTTTTTTTTTTCCTCATTGTTCATTGTTCACCATTAATTTTTAATCAACTTCCCATTAATTTTTGATGAGGTTAAAAATTTTAGAATGATATGATTTTTGGTAAGGATGTTCTACTCATCTTGTAGATCATTATCACAAAAAATTAGCCATTGGTTCCTCATCATGTAGGCCTCACAACTAATGTAAAAGTAACGATGTACAAATAAAGATGTACACGGATCCGTTCTATATGTATATATATATATATGTGTGTGTGTGTATGTTTATATTTTTAAAAGGATTCTGTAGATCAAAGTTGGCTGAGGATAAAAATCGATCCAAATCGGATCATTCCCGAAACCTACGCAAATAGGTTCACTGCTCCAACGGTCCAGTCATGAGGATAAGATTAGTTCAGTGGATGCGGGAGATGGAATATATGCGACTGTATTGAAAATGGAATCCTAAATCCTAATGATTTGGTATGTTGTTTCAGAATTTCACGAAATCATTTCGGATGTGAAATTGTGTTTCTTTTTCATTGGATTTTATTATTATTATTATTATATTACTACTATTTTTAATGGGTGTTGTTAAAGGAGTTCCTCAAAA
Organism: Macleaya cordata; assembly: GCA_002174775.1. Classification (NCBI taxonomy): domain Eukaryota; kingdom Viridiplantae; phylum Streptophyta; class Magnoliopsida; order Ranunculales; family Papaveraceae; genus Macleaya; species Macleaya cordata. Next base: position 586,800 of record MVGT01003948.1, read on the forward strand.
TGTTTGGAGGATGGACAAGTTAAATAGACTTTTCTCCATCTAAATTATTACTCATTTTTACTAATGGGGTGATGTGGGTGCAAACTAACCTAACACCCACTTTCTATTTTTGCCCCACTAAAATTAAATAGTACACCCCAACCTTCCAAGATCACCGTGATCTTCATCTTCACCACTCTATCAGCACCAGCCATTTCTTCTCTTTTTCTTTTTCTGATTTAGGGCAGACATTCCGGAAGAATTTTTTTTATTAAGTGATGATAAACAGATTGAATGAATTCGATATGATTTGATTCTTTGCATGGATATAAAAACCAAAAGATAAGATCAAAGCAGAGTATGTAATCAAATGCATTTCGAATTTTGATTCATTTGCTTCAAATTAAAAAAAAATTAGTTAAACCTAATTAAATTAGTACGAAATCGAAAAGTTAATTAGGGAAACTTGAAAGAAACAGAGTAATCAAATAGTGATTGATCATGAACAGATTTAGAGAGACAAAAAAACGATTCAAAGTATAATGGATTCATAAAATCTTTGATGGCGAGGAAAAAAGCAACGATCACAGAACAAGTTAGAGAGAGAAAGCAGTAGTACAATTTTAGAGCAAGAAAGAATAAGTGGCGCTAATGGCCGGAGGTGGGAATAGTAGGTATATTTTTTGTTGGGGTATTTTTTTAGGGTTGGGTTAAAAAATATCAATCTATTTTTAGATGACCATCCTCTAAGTAAAATTAAATCCATCCCTCCAACCAACTTAAATAATCTAGTCCACCCCCTAATTTTGTCCATCCTCCCAACATTTTAAGGAACTCCTTTACCAGCACCCATTTTTAATAGTTTTGTAGTTGAGCACAATTATATGACATAAATACAATCTTTGCTAGTATGAATAAGGAATAAACATAACAATAAAGCTTTTTAGCCCGACCAAATGACAAAACATATGCCAGATGATGATGTGACAGGGTGGGACCCACTACTTTTCCCCTCTTAAAAGTGTTATGAAAGGGTTTCCAACTTATGTGGCAGTGGGACCCACCATGCCACATAAGAATCTGGCATTTGGTCGGTCATTTGGTCGGGCCAAACAGCAGCTCTGTAAACATAAAGACTGCCATAGACATACACAAATCATATATATATATATATATATATATTATACTTATTTGATGCTATACGAAATTGGTTTTTGTATTATATCCTTTGGTTTATACCAATGTGCATATGTAAGTGAGTGCAGTTATGCACATATGTTTGCGTATATGCTAAACTCAGACCAATGCAGGAATTTAAGATTTTTCAGCATATAAGGTCAAACTTAAGGTGTACGAAAGGTCAACATTCAAACATCGGACTAAGGTGAAACTTCTTAAGATTATATATATCAGAGTCTAATATAATTATTGCAAAGAGCGGAATAACATTCAAACATTTATAACTTAAAGAATCATTAAAACTCATTCATATGTCATTAAAACTATTCAACTTATTCAAACTATGTCTTAAGCATTCATTGTATTTTTCAAACTACTAAAAGAACTAGAATATAAGAAATCCAAACATTCCATCAAACATGAAATCAATCAAGTAATAATATCCCTTTTCCCAATGTGATCTATTTCTAATCATCATCCTTCTAAGTTCTCAGAACGATACGTACTTCTAAGTAACTCTCTTCTCAATTTTAGGCTCTACTTTGAGTTCTTATTTTTTTAGTCCTATAGGGGAGTAAAAACATAGGGTAAGCAAAGCTCAGTAGGTACAACTGTACACTTGGTTAATTTTAATAACGGATAGAGAGATCCATGGTTTTTGTGGCTGGTCCCACAAGTCAAGTAGAACCCACAAATTAAAGTGAGGTTGTGGATATGCATTATGTCTCCCTTGCAAACCCATTTTTTTATATTTTATCCTAACTTCTCAAGAATTCTATAATTAAACAAAATGTGGTATTCAAGAACAAAAAAAACTAACTTTCATTAAACAAGAAACTCTATAAGAAAGAAAATAGTTTTTCTAATTTTAAAGAGGGCGCACAGCACGTCCTTCATTCAACCATCAAGTGTTCTACGATCAATTTGATCCGCCATCTATTGATCGCACACCATAGCTTGCTGACTCAGATCGAACTTGGCCATGGCGGACCATGCTAGCCACAATTGCGCTCGACTCGTTTTGGATTCAGCCAACTCAGTCTTGACTAAACTTACTCACCTTGACTAAGCTAGTTTATTTTTGCAAAAAAAAAATTGCCTTAGTCTAACGCGCCCTGACTCGACCAGTTCAACTAGAGCGACTTGAGTTTATTTATGTTCTTTTTTTTTATATACATATATTTTTTGAGTCATTGTTGATCAGCCTGGCTCGGCCAAGCAGGCCAGTCCGACTTGAACTCAATCACCACCGACTCAGGTCAAACCATGCTCACAACACGGTTCTTAAGCAAAATGAGAATGGGGTTGCCTAAGAACCTACGTGCTTACTGTTAGATTACTTCGAGTTTTGTGTTAAGAGAATGGAAGTCATCGGAAGGCATCAACATGACGCTTTATCCAACTCCCTGCCTCCGTCATGTATATTTTCGAGGAAAACGGGGTCCTCCAGAATCCCGAGTCGAGCTACAACCCGGTCAGTCATAGGACTAGTCAAGCGGTTTCTGATTGTGTCGGTCCGATAACGCCAATTGCAACAATAAAAACAGAAAAAATTAGGAAAAAATGCTAGTATGCATTTATCTTGCACTCTATTTGCATCTGACCTGTTAAGGCCACTTGAGCTCTTTAGATTGGATCATTTTAAACAATCACGTCTCCATAAAATTCAATTAACATTTTATAAGGTTAAAAGACTCGCCGTTTTGTGAGAATATCATCAAGATCTACATGATATGAAGATCATCTCTATAGATAACAAGTGACATACACGTGCTGAAAAAAATGTATATTTTTTCAAAATTCTTATATATATTTTTAGCTTTTTTTTGCTTTCAATAATAATAATAATAACAATATTTGTATGTTGAAAACTATTTTTAAATATTATAGAGTGATTGAAGTTTAATTAATGTTATTTAATATTTATAGTGAAATTGCATGGTGCTTAGTATTTATTAAATACTAATTATACTCTTTTAATATGTAATTTACAACTTTTACCATCCATTTTGCTCATAAGAAAATAATAACAAAGATAATTTCATAAATTTATCTACAAAGGTTTCACCGCAACTCAAAATATTTGCATTATATAATAGTATAGAATAGATACAAACTTACATCGTCGCTTGCATGTATGGGGATAGTGAATAAGTGGGATGTCAAAACAAAATGGTTGGTCTAGTGAACTTTCACATTTGAAGAGAGTTTTTTTTTTTTTGCCAAGCCTCCTTGCACCTCTTCTTTCTGAAAACTCTTCACTTTTATTTATTAATATCCCACTTATTTTTATGCTTCGTTTACATTGGTCTAAGGGATGCATTATGAGTTGATTTTTTATTTTTTATTGTAAATATGATATTTCACAATGTAAATCATCTTCACAATAAGTCACATTCAGTATAAAACTTTTTACCACCACTAAAAATTGGGTTAATTTCAAGAATAAAATAAATAATTTAGATTAAAATATAAGTTTACTTTAGATGGGGTTAAAATTATTTAAATGACATGAATTATTGCTAGGATTATTTAAATGGTTATGAGACTATCCTAACAAAAAAGACATTGTTGGATCAGTTTATGTAGGCCCAACATTCCAGTGTAAACATACAGTAACAATAAATTGGGAGTTTTTGAGAAGACTGTTGTTATTGACATTTCAGATTTTTATTGGTCGTGACCTAAGTTGATTATTTTTTATCAACTTAAGTTTTACCAAAAACTTGCGTAGGGGTGCCTTTCTAATATTTTTGTCTCTTTTTTTTTTTTTTTTTTTTTTTTTTTCTGCTGATGTTACGAATCCCACGTCATCAGGGACATCATCGCCACCACTAACATTTAACGCCGCCACCATCCATGCACCACCTACACCTATCTCTTCTCTCTTTTCCATCTCTCTTTTTTTTTGTTAGTTTCACTTAGAACCTACTAGTCTTTACATTTAGTCTTTAGGTTGGCTTTAAGATCTCTACCAACTTGCTACCTTTTAAAGCTCAAAAGTCCGAAAACCTTAGTCTAATTACTACTTGGGCAGAATTAAACTGAATTGGTGCTAACAGGTCCCTTTCGGTTCTCAAAGAGGTGGATCTAAATTTTAGTTAATCAATTCTATTATAATCAAGTATATGGGGTATTCGATTTGGTATTCACAATTCGAAAACTAGATCTTTTTTAACGATTTAAAAAAAGTAGAAATTAGTTGAAATTAAACATAAGTTTTTCAGATCAGTATCAAACTTAACTCCTACAAAACTCATTCTCTCATAATTCTCTCTCTTGTGTATCTATCTCCCTCTCTCTTTCTATGTTCTTTTTAATCGGATTCTCTTTCTTCCTATCTATCTCTTCTCTCTATTTCCATCTCTCTCGATCTCTTTCTTTCCCTTTTATCTCTCGATCGTTCTTTCTCGGGAGAGATTTTTTCAATGGTTAGGTTTAGGTTAAAATGTACATTTTTTAAAAGAAAACTTATTTTTTTTTACCTAAGATATCTCCGATCAAAATATGGGATAAAAGTGATCAATTTAAGGATACCCCTAAGTCACAGCCTATAAAAAACTTAACTGGTAATAACAACAGTATTTTGAGAACTGGGGGTACCACAAGGTTTTTTTTATTTATTTTTAGAGAGCTGCAAGTGTGCAACGCCGTTAAAGGCAGTGTTAAAAACATTTCACGCAAAATATACTCGTTTTTTGTTCATCGCTCTCCCGCAAAATTTCCCTCCTCCTCTCTATCTCTCTCCCTCTCTCTAAGCTCTGAGCAGATCATAAAGCTTCTCAGAGATGGCGTCTGTACCGAACAACATCTCACCGATAAGATTATCGACCCGTAAGGCAGGCCGTCTTGGTGCGTCTTCAGTTTTCCGGCCGGTTTCTGTTTCTCTCGGCAGTGAGTCATTAGTAAGCTTTAGTTTTGAATTTTTGAAATCCATATCTTCTTTGCCCACGTACAAGAACCCTAATGAAATTAAAAATTAACAACTAAACTTCATCAGGTCGGAGACTCATAGTCCGAGCAACTGAAACTGAAGCCAACAAAGGTTCTCTCTCACACTCATATTCATTCTATTAACTTAGTTTTAAGCTTGAACAGATTAATATGATTTGGTTTATCTAGGGTTTTGTTGTTTTTTTGTATATCAGGTAAATCTCACGCACCGGATAAGGCGCCGGCATCCGGTGCTTCGAGCTTCTACCAGCTCCTCGGCATCAAAGGAGCAGCAAAAGAAACGGTAAGTGTTCTATTGGACTGTGAATTGAAGACTGTTTGTGCTTTTAAATTCTAAAGATAGGATAACTCAAGTGTAGTTGAATCAAAATGATAGGAGTTCAATTCTGGTATCTCAAGCCATTTCTCTACTGACCTTAATCGCCGTGAAATTTCGGGATTCAAATACTTGGGTGGAAAGTTCACGAAGAGTGAAACAGAAACCACAAAAACCTATGTCTGCCAACCGCTACAACATTTTGCTATAGAAACCTAACAGGGTAAGAAAGATCATCTGATTGCTAGGTTTTAGAAACCTAACATGGGGTTGTAATTGCATTGATCATTTTATCTGTTTGTAACATTTCTTTCAGCTCCTTAGTTTTGCAGCAACAATATAATTCACTGTTCTTTACTGCAAAACTGCATTCTTCGTAGTAAACTGTAAACTATAGTGTTTTTGATCAAATTACGTGATAATTAGCTTTCAAAGTTGCAAGCCTAGCAAGTGAAGTTAAACTAGATTTTGATTGTTAGGTTTTTGATGTACAGAATATATGGAAGGTTCGACTTCAACTTACGAAGCCTGTTACTTGGCCTCCTTTGGTTTGGGGGGTGGTCTGTGGAGCTGCTGCTTCTGGTATCCTTTTTGCATTTTTCGTGGAATACTATGCTTGTATTAGCTTTAATTGACTTATACAAGTTGATGTCTAAACTTACACATGCTCATTGGGCCCATGTCTAGATGTGTTTTAAACTGACATTTTGCTAGGACGATCTAGTACCACAAAATGCTAACTCAAACTTAGGGGTGAAATGGATAATCCACACAGCTCTAACTTATGATTTAGTTCTAGTTGGGTGAAAATTTTCTAAATTAGCTGAGTTTATGTGTTGATGATCTCTTTACCATGGAGTTCATCTTCCCGAAAAAGCGAATTGACCCTATTCATTTTCATGTAGGCTCTAGGGTCATGTAATATTTTAGACCACACGGTTCCATGAATCGGTCAATTCAAACCACACATACTTTTAAATAAATTTGCATCAAATTTCTGTACGACTCCATTTCTTTCATTTGGTTATGGTCCTTCCACCTAGAAGAAAGGTTGTTCATCAAATGGGTAGTGTCAAGCTTATAATCTCTGGCTGACGTTTGGCCACGTACTATTGTAGGTAGGACCATGCATATGTGTGGTCTGTTACTCTGTTACATTATGTTGTTCCTTGTTGTGGCCGAGAACTCCAATATCACTGATATTTTAGATCATCTATTTCCATGTATCTTGGTTTCAGCATTTACAACTACATCTGATTCAGCAATCAGAATATCATATGTGCATCTAAGGGGAACTGTATATGGATGTTACAATACGCAATTAATACTATGATGCAGAATAGCGACTTCTAGATGATTTTCAATCTTGAGGCTATTTATCTCTCTGATCTTGTTTGCTAGCTTTCCCGATAAAGTATTTCAAAATCCTGTTTTCTGGTTTTGTTCCTGCAACTTTTGTGATCAGGTATTTTGACACAGGAAACTTCCACTGGAGTGTAGAAGATGTTGCTAAATCAATTGTTTGCATGATAATGTCTGGCCCATGTCTCACGGGCTTCACACAGGTAATGTTGGTTTTGCCAATTTGGTTATGCTTTATTTACTGGCTCCAAGTCCAAATTATGTTCACTAAGTGGATCAAATCATGTATATTCTTTGCATTTGTAGACACTCAATGATTGGTATGACCGAGACATTGACGCTATCAATGAACCTTACCGCCCAATTCCTTCTGGGGTGATATCTAAAAACCAGGTTTGTAATTTAATTGACTGAGTAGTTATCAATCATAATAGTTTCAAAAAAAATCAATCATATTATGTTTCCTACTAATATGACCTCCTCTTGAAAGGAATTGAGGCTTTTGCTTTTAGTTGTTAAAATGATTTTGTTATCCTCTCAGAACCTGATCCATGTTCATTAATTTTGTTGTGGTATGACTTTTATTTGGTTTTCTGTTTCCTATGTGGCGATAAATGGTGCATTTAGCCAAGTACATATACGGAACCAGATTGCTTTCTGTTTTGAAGGTTCAACCTTGTAAACATGAAATAATGATCTGTAAATGAAGTTCACCTGATTTCTATTAGAACCTGTTGCTTCAGGTCATTAGCCAAATTTGGTTTCTGCTTCTAGGAGGACTTGGCTTGGCTGGTTTACTGGATGTGTGGGTAGGTTTCTTAAACAAGTGACATTTTGTGCTAAAATTATTTGACATAAATGTCATCTCCTAAATCTTTGTCTCCTTTTAGGCAGGCCATGACTTTCCTGTAGTTTTTTACCTTGCTCTGGGTGGATCCTTGGTGTCATACATATATTCTGCTCCACCTCTAAAGGTCAAGGCATTTCCTTAACTCTGTCATGCTACTACAGCAATTTTAGTTTCATCAATGGTTGATCATGTAATATTCTTAAGCCTCAACTGACATTCAAATATGTTGCAGCTCAAGCAAAATGGGTGGATTGGGAATTCTACTATGGGAGTGAGCTACATCAGTTTGCCATGGTGGATATTGTTTCTTGTAGTTTCCTTTGTTAAAAGCTATTGTCTATTGACATGATTTTATTGGCCTACTTCATCCTTAATTTTATTGCTGACCATGTGGTGTGTAAATCTACGGTATCTTTAGGTAGGCATTAGGACTGTCTAGCAAATGCATTCTGGTACATTTGACTGAAGCAAGGTGCTGGGATCTTGTGATTATCAATCTGATTATTCATGTCTATAGGTTTTCCTTTCCTCATCTGTGTCCGAAATTTTTACTGATTGTCCGAAAATATATTTGCTTTTGTGGTCAAATGAATCAAATTTAGTTGATTTGGTGCATAGATCTTCTAGGTGGAATGGAACTGATCAAGTGGTAGGTCATACAAACCTGCATCAGTTGTATGAATAAAATGTTTTATAACCATACGACGAATCTGTACAGGTGCCTGCCTTTTTTTTGAACCTTATTAGATGAGTTGCATGCCCTTAAGCTTTTGCAGTTTGTCATTAAGGTGTTGGGCATCCTGGATGGGCGATCTTCATGGCGTATACTGTTCCCTTTATTGTCTAACTACGGCTTCCATGAGTTTCTTCTGTTTATTTATCTGCTCTTAAGGTTTAAGTAGCACTCTTTGGGATCCTCATGTTATTGCTAAAACCACAGGTGGGCTGGTCAAGCTTTATTTGGGACTCTTACATCTGACATAATTGTCCTCACACTCTTGTATAGCATAGCTGGGGTATGCTCTTCACACTTCATGGCAGAGTCCAAAATATATATGACCTGTCTCTCCAAAAAAAAAACAAATGATCTGACAGCTAACATGACTTAACCGCTATTAATGAAAATTTTCCTTTGCCTTTCAGATGGGTATTGCCATTGTAAATGATTTTAAAAGTATCGAGGGGGACGCAGCATTGGGATTGCAGGTCTTTTCTCATCTATACTAGGTTTTGGATTTTGGATGCTTTTTCATTCAAAATTGCAGTAAATGTGTCCTGATAGGCAGTTGGTATAACAATTCGTATGCGTATGCTTTTTGAAACAGTCAATTCCTGTGGCTTTTGGCATGGATACTGCCAAATGGATTTGTGTTGGTGCCATTGACATAACTCAGATAACTGTTGTCGGTAAGTTTATTTTGTTCATGCAGGATCTAGTTTTTGTTCAAGTTCATAGTTAATTTCAGGTTTGTTTTTGATTTGCAAACTCTGTATATCAATACACTACTATTGATGCTTCTCCATTTCAGTTAAGATACGGCGCTTCACGTTTGATATCATACAAATATCCCATTTTTATCATGGATTCATGATTGTATAGTGACATTGATGCGTCATATATTTGTGGATAAATAGGATTTCACATTATTTTATTGTAATTAGTGCGGTTTTAATTTATCTTTTTGGCTCTTTTATAGAAAACACATTGGCTGCACAATTTCAAGAAAATTTTTAAGTTCTTTTACATGGTTGCTGCTTCAGTGCTGGCAGGACTCACTATGTGGCATAATGTTTTTGTTTTATGTTGGTGATTGTTGCAGGTTATCTGCTAGGTGCTGGTAAACCATATCATGCATTAGCCCTGCTTGGTTTGATAATTCCGCAAGTATTTTTCCAGGTAAAACGCATTCAAAATCCGGTTGCTTCAATTCGGAATATCGTACACATTTTCAGTTTTCCAGAATTTATACATGTTTGTTTATTAAGGTTCTTGGTCCTACATCCGAAACAAACTTGATGTCAAAATCACGTTTCTTACATGCTTAGTAATCAATCACACTTTAGTCTTTTCTATTATCAGCGATAGGACACTAATCCCTGACTTAAGTTCTTTCTGTTAGATCTCCGTGTTCATGTGGTTAATACCCCATGTGGTTTGTGTATCCTAGGTCTGTACTCACTCTAAATCGCTAATGCTTCGGCTGTTATAGCAGTTTCAGTACTATTGGAAGATCCAATGGCTCTACTCACGCTAATGCTTTTCTTATTTATTGCAGTTTCAGTACTTATTGAAGGACCCAGTTAAATACGATGTCAGGTATCAGGTAAGTCCTTTTTATGCAAGAGTACAAACATCTCACTGTTCATTAAAACCGAGTCAATCCTATCTTCAGTCTTCTACTAGACAATTAACAAACTGACTAACCAAAAGGGAACACAAACGTGCAAACATCCCAAATGTGTTCTAGTGTGCCGTCATTGGATGTTCCATGCACAAAGCAATGTACATGTATATGCCTAAGGCCCTAAACCCAGTCATCATGCCTGAAGGCCATGCAAGTGCAGGCTCGAGTCGCTGAGCATTTTTCTCCGGCTCCTTCAATATCATTTAAATAGAAGGATAAGAGTAGTCTGAAAACTCTGAATTACCGAGTCATGGGAAAATTCTTTGACAGTATCATTGGATTTGTCTTTCCAGGCTAGTGCGCAGCCCTTCATGGTGCTGGGCCTTTTGGTGACAGCATTAGGAATGAGCCGTTGATCCATCATAAGAAAAAAAAAAAAAAAAAAAATCCTTTGGGAGATATCGAGATCATACTATTGGACCCCTTGCGCAGCCACCAAGTAGTTGCTGAACACTAACACGTCGAGGGAATCGGGAACAAAGGCTTACAAGAGTTATGTAGATCATCTCAAATCACGTTGTATGCGGCATTCACATCTAGAACATCTGCACTTTGATATCTTAAGAAGCCAACATTCGTTTTTATGCTGGTGTTGAGTCGTGTCTAATTCCATTTTATACGTAATCAGAAGACCCCACCATCTGATTGCTTACATGGTCTATTTGTAGACCACGTCTAATGTGGTGGAAGACTCTACCATTTGATTGGCTGGGAATCCTGGGATACAAAAAGATGGACTTTACTGTCCAGTCTCCCCAGCTGCAGGGGAATGCTATTATGTGCACCCATTTTAATGGAAGGTGCACAGAGATGGTGCGCAAAATGCCATTATTTGGACTACTCTAAAGGGCTCGAGGTGTACAAATCACACACATCATAGGTCACGAAGCTCCACCTTCGGTATGTCCTTTTGATTTGAGGTACTGAATTGGACAGGATTTTTTTTCGAATTACTACTAACAAAGACATCCGAACCCAACGAAGGGATAAAATCGTGTACAATATTTGGTCATACACTCATATAGGGCGTAATATGTCTTATGATTCAGACTGAACCATGTTTGATACTGCGAACCCGTCTTAACAGGAAAATTCACCAATCAGTTCAACGATTTCATGTTTCTACTAGCACAGGCCTCTTGAGATAAGTCTTCTCCCAGAAGACGCAATCAGAATTGCACGTGATAAAGAAAGGCGTAATCAGTGGCGAAGTGGGTCGGGGAGTTTTGAGGGGACGAGAGAGATTTAATTGAACCCCAAGATAATGACCACCCAAGTGGGTAGATTAGAAAGTTTCTTACCCATGGCTTAAGAAGCATGGACATGCGACACGATACGGCAAAATTTCAAAATGTAAGACCCGGACACGATTAGTATATTTGTTCAATTAATAAAATATATAAATAATTTAATTACAAAAATATATAATTAATTAAAAATTTATATTTTTAACTACAAATATTCACATTTTAATTTTATCACAAGTTAAAATATAAGAGACAATATTAAAATATAAGATGTAATAAATCATAAATTTACGAGGCTCCAACCTTTACTAAAAATTAGGATTTTGAAGACAACATTTTAGATTTGATACAAAATGTAATTAATTTAGATGCAAATTAATTTTTGACAATAAATTTTCAATCGGGCCCTGAATGATCCTCCGTTGATCGAGAGCCAAAATGGAAACAGGACAGCATGCGACAAACTAAGAAACCGAGTGGCACAGGGCGTCGACGCACGAAAAACGTTTAGTGCACTAGATGATGTGGTACTAAAGACGTTTAGTGCACTAGATGTGGTACTCATCGTACTACATTGATAGTCTGAAAATAAATTTCATGGTTTTGAGTGCACTAGATGTGGTATTGTACTACATTCCCATTCGAAGAGGTTGCCTTTGATGACGTGTACGCATCATTCCGTGTTTTTAGTCTCTTGGAAGGGTGGAATGTTAAATCATCGTGCTTTCACTTCCACCCTAGTAGACAGAATTTTTAATTTAACTCTATTTGAATTTATTACTCCAGTAAAAGCTGTTAGCAATTTAGATGGGGAAGTTAAACCGTGGGTACGGGTGGAATTGACTTGGTTAAATCCAAATTCCATGAAAGAAACCAACGTCGCTATAAGATGTACTTACTTAAACCACACATAAAATTAAAAACCTAATTTCTGCATTGCAGTTCATTCATTCCTACTACATAGTGAGACATTAACCAACAGCCTCAAAGATGAGGGCCGTAAAAAAAAAAAAAAACCTAAATTTAAACACTGCCAACCTACGAACAACATTTGAACCAGCTACACAACAGAGACGCTAGAAGCCAAACCACCTACAATAAACAGATAAGAAAACTAAACAATAAAGCTTTTTGACTACCTACATCATCATCTAGCGGCCACCTCCGCTAGTACGGAACTTGGACTCGTCAATCTCAATCCCTTCCTCAGTGGCACGTTCACCACCAGGCTGGTCCATGGTGCTCAGCCCACCCTTTCGACCCATCTCCTGGTACCCTTCCGTCCCCAGCTGCTCCTTCCTCGTCTGTCCCCCACGGCTACGTCCTTCATTCAAATTCATTCATTAAACAACTCTCTCGATGATCACTAAGTTATATAAAATCAAGAACAAACATACATAATAATGAAATTGATGATGAACAAGTATATTATAATTAATAATTATTACCCTCAGCGAGATGTTCCTGAGCTTCAAGGCTCTTCCCCCCGGTCCCACCTGGGATTACAGTCTCACCCTGCCTTGCCCTGGCGTCAAGCTCCTCCCTCTCCCTCTCCCTCTCCCTCTCCTGTCCTGATGCCATCTTAAATAGATATATCTCTTCAAAAGTAGTTGGAATAACTAGCTTACAAAAATCTTCTGGGATTTCTTTCTTATATTTTTGGTTGTTTTTCGGATAATTATACTTCGATGTTGCTGTTGATCGATGCCAAAAAAGCCACAAGAGATGCGTATTTATGGTTGAATAAAATGAGAAGGCTTCGTTTGCATGGGGGGTGACGAGGCACGTAATGGTAGACGCGGCGAGAGAAGGAGAAAGGAGAGCTGCTTAATGGACACGTTGATGATGGAATTTGGTTAAGTGTCGCTCAAGAAGCGTAGAGAATGACACGAATGCAAATCTGTAGCAAAAACAAAGGTGAGATTTTTAACTAAATTTTTAACTAAATTAGATTAGATTAGATTAGATTAGATTCATCAATTAATGGTATGTAATTGTCTGACACGTCTAATACCACTTTTAGATTAGATTCATCAATTAATGTTGTCTAGTCTAGCTTCAACACCCGCCCGGCAGTATGCCTTCATTACCAGCTGTCTGCTGACGTGGGCTAAAATAGTAGGGCCGACAGACCACTTTTCCACCGTGGCATCCGCTGATGTTGTCGTATAGTCTTTTGCGGTCAATTATTTTAGAGGAGTGCTATTTAGACCGATCAATTTATAAAAGTGGTGCCTCGATGCTTATGTGACATGATCGATTTTACTGTCATGTAAGTTGGAAATCCTGACGCCACTTTTGTAAATCCATTGATCTAAAAATTACCCCCACACAGCTGCCACGTCATGTACTGAAGATCCCGCGTGTAGTCAGAAAGAGTGGCATGTCCGGTCTTATATATTGGGGGGCAAATTAAAGAACATTGGGTCATTATTGAAATTGAAAGGCTTATTTTGATTTGCATGTCATCTGGACAAGTTTAACTTTTGAATCAACCTCTTCCTATAAGAAGAGTGCAAGATATAGGTGGAATATGAGTGTAAGAATGAAACGAGTGGTGGCGGGGACATGTAAAAACGAAAGTAGTACTGAAATATCATGCCCCTTTTGAAAGGCATGAATAATAAAGGTTGGTTGAGATTCTTGAGTCCAGCGCCTCATTGTAATTCCACCAGTTATATTATATATAGTAGGCACTCAGGGTTGAAACTGAGCTGTAGGTGAATCGGTAGAATTAGAACCCAAATGTAAGTACAAATTCCAACCCATGACCTCCACAAATTAGGGAAGCCATTTGGTAAAGTGGTATTTTGCAATGATAATAAACTCTTTATTTCGAGCCTTGTGTTCAAGCCTTTTTGAAGTCCATTCAATTTTTAATCGATTAATTCTAAATTATTACTTTCATTTATTTATAGGTGCCTCTCAGTTGAGATCATAAAATTGTATGGAAGTTTATTCCATTACTTTGGGCTCAAAACCTTTGACATACTAACAATATTAACCTTCACTGACTTGTCTTACGGATTAAAAAGAATTTATGACCTTCACTTTGTTAAGAGCTTTTAGATGGAGTTCCCTAGTGTCATTCATACAGGGTTTTGGAAAAAAAGTCCCCGTAAAAAAAGTTATTGTATTTTTAATTATTTTTTTTTAAATTTAGTCTTTAGTTTTGGATATAAAAGTCATAAAAGTAAGGATTAAATTTATAAAAAAAAGATTAAAAACACAATGACTTTTTTTACAGGAATTTTTTTTTACGTTTTCCATAATAAAATTTAATTATTAATTTCATATACAATTAATTGGTGGGGGTAGCTCTTAATTTTGACCCGGTGCATGTCTTGCGGTGCATGTCTTTTGCTGGTCTTATTTACGAAAAAAGAATAAACAGACAAAAAGGACATGAGAATTGACCTGTAGGAGACCCAGTTTTCTATTGAATCCAATTACAATAGATCAGTTTACACTTTACAGGGCCAAGGATTGGGATTTATTAGATGAAGTCAAATGACTTCATCAACTTCAAAGACGAGGTCGTCATAATAAAGAATGAAAAATGTTGGGTCTGTTTGTATGTTATGTTATGTTATGTATGTATCTACTTGGGTGCTTCATTACCAGCCAATTCCTCATGTCATCCATCTAGAAAAAACTCTCTTTCTTGAATGCTTCAAACTTATATTCCTACCTCATAAAATTCCATCACTAAGAAATATACTCAACTGCTCTGTTGGGAGATGACAGTAACTATCTAGCTAGGGTTATTTTGGTGATAGCAAATACGAGTGACTCTTTTTTATAGGATTAGAAGTTTTAAAGCGGATTTGATTTTTTGGGTAGATGACTTACGTAGTGATCAAGAAACCTTCTTAATAAAAAAATTAACATTTAGATCATCTTATAACACAAGCAATGCAAACGCGTGTAAACTTTTAATTTTATCAATTGATTAGATCATTTCTCTTATAATATAGATATTTAAATATACAAGCAATATTCAGGTTAATTGCCTCAACCTGATTACCCTAGGCCTCCATGTAAAACTAGCTAGTCCTAGTTATGGTGTGAATGTTGATTTACCATGTGAATATGGTTATATTAGTTTCGCAGTGCAATCAAAAGATATTCGTCAGTTGCTTTGAGGTCTTTAATTATAGAATGATATTTGACTTGACTCTTTGACTGAGAAGTCCAAGAAAATTACTCAGATTCTTTGAGAATAAGATCTGAGGAGTGGGGGGCCTGATGTTATTCCCTTGTTGATTTGTTGGTTGTAATTAATATACAGCTACAAATACCAAACGTATTTTAGAATCTAAAGACGTATAGTCGGTGTGTTCTTCTGTTCATAACCACCTCTGATTAATTAAATGCATGATTGACGACTGTGCCCCCATTACTTATTTAAGTTCAAAGATCTTATTATGTTTCACACGGCCACAAATAATTTTTTTTAAAAAAAAATAAAAGCTCTGCGTAATTGGTATTCTGTTGATTAATGCAAATATCTAGCGGGGCCAAAGAAAGAAACTTCTCCCACTGCTTCCTATACATTTCCTTGTTGTCTACATCATCTCTAATAATTTTAAGATGCTGCACTGCTATGTGATGGGGATATTGCACTATTGCACAATTATTAGGTACAAACAAAAGTATAAGAAAAGAGAATACCACCACACAAAAATACAGCAATTGTTGGAAGTCCGACACACAGAATTTGTTATGAATGACATGGTTTTTATTAAACTATAAAAATTAATAACAAACCACTAGTCAAGAATTTTAATTCCAAGATCTCTCAAATCATGGGATGGGTGCATAATCGTTGGACCAAAAATCTATGTGTCCCTTTTGTTCTATTGAATAATCCTAACTTAAAAAATGTTTTAACCCCTATCTATACATAGCTGTCAGTTGTACTGGCAACGAGGTGTCTATCCAATGGTTATTAATAGGATGGGCTTAAATTTTTTTTTTTTTCGAAACTCAAGCTCGTGAAAATACTGAATCAAGTAAAAGTGTGAGCATATTTAGGAATGCAAATATATGAATCCCGTAGCAAGTGGGTAAAAGATAGAGATCAATGGTCCCAACCCTAAGATTTTGATATAAACTTTTAATGATATCATCAAATGGCGCGGCTCAGTAATGTCAGTCAGCCAAAGTGATTTATTAACGGTCATCAACATCTATATTTTCAGAGATTATTTAAAACGAAAGACAACGTAGCTGCAAAACCAACGGTAACTTTTACTAACCAGTTAAAAAACACCACGTACCAACACTTAATCTTCGGTTCGAAGATAAAGACGTTTGACTTTGACTAACAACCCACAAAAATCGTGTTGAAGTTTGAACAATTAAAAGCAAAACGCCGATGGAGAGACTTTAAAAATAAAAAAACTGCCAGGAAGGCTACGCTTTTTACACGGGACCCTCTTTGACTCCTCTGCAATCCTCCTTTAAATCTCTCTCTCTCTCTCTCTCTAAAACTACTACATTTATCAGAAACTCAAACCAGTGAAAGGAGTGAAGAAAAAAAATCAAATATGTCTTGCACCGTTGCAGTTGGGAATTCTCCTGTGTTTTCACCATCTAGGGTTTCTATTTTCTGTAAAACCACGGTTTCATCTCCTGAAAGTCTAGCAATAAACCACCATGGATCATCGTTAGCGTCTCCTTGTGGTTCTTCTGGTGGTAGGCCGTCTTCACCTTTTAGGTTACGGCTTCAGAAATCTCCGAGTGGGCTTCGAGTTTGTAACAAGGAAGAGTGCGGTAGTAGTACTAGTGGTTTTAATTCGAGTTCTTCGTCTTCAGCTGCGCTTTTGAAGAGGAAAAGACCGGCTAGGATTGATATTCCGGTTGCTTCGTTGAGTTTTGCGGTACCGGAAACGTCAGTGATGGAGGAGATGGAAGTAGACAGAGAAGGCTATTCTGTTTATTGTAAGAAAGGAAGGAGGGAAGCAATGGAGGATCGGTATTCCGCGGTTGTCGATCTTCAAGGGGATCCCAAACAGGTATGCTCTCAGTTAGGGTTTCTTCATTTTGATTACTTTTGGAAATTAGGGAAAATTTGGAATTTTATGGAATTGCGAGAAATCATTAAAAAAATTGTAACAGAAAAAAAAAAATTAGGGGCGAACATTAAGATCAAAGAAAAGGAGGGGAGAAATGGTAGATCATTTTTGAAAGATTTTGTTAGGGGCGAATATATTGAGTTTTACTTACCATGGTTTTGGGTATAATTGCAGGCTTTCTTTGGTGTTTTTGATGGGCATGGAGGTGCAAAAGCTGCTGAATTTGCAGCAGAAAACATGGAGAAGAACATTATGAATGAAGTGACAAGGAGAAGAGGAGAGGAAATTGTTGAGGCTGTGAAAAATGGTTACCTTACAACAGATTCAGAATTTCTGAAAGAGGATGTTCGCGGTGGCACTTGCTGCGTGACTGCATTGATTAGGAAAGGTGATCTTATTGTCTCCAACGCTGGGGACTGTCGTGCTGTAATGAGCAGAGGAGGAGTTGCAGAGGCCCTCACATCTGATCACAGGCCTTCGAGGGAAGATGAAAAAGAAAGGATTGAAACCCAGGTAAAGCCACTCTATTTTTTATTCCTTAACCTCTTTTTGATGTTTGTCAACAACAAATATATGAAATACATTTTATCATTTCTGGATAGAAACTGAGAGCTCATTTGAGTTGGATCTGATGAATTCTAATCAACTATCTTTATGCAGGGTGGTTATGTGGATTTCTGTCATGGTGTATGGAGATTACAAGGATCTCTTGCTGTATCAAGAGGGATAGGAGATAGACACCTTAAGGAATGGGTAGTAGCCGAACCAGAGACGAAAATTCTGAAGATTAAACCAGAGTGCGAGTTCTTAGTCCTAGCCTCTGACGGTCTATGGGATAAGGTAATTCCAAACTTGTCCATCTCATTTGTTTATTTCTAAGTGACAATTTTGTTTCTTCTGTTCTGTTCTAAAATTCAATATTGTCTTTCTCTCTATTCCAGGTCACTAATCAAGAGGCAGTAGATATTGCTCGACCTTTATGCATAGACACTGTTAAGCCAGCGCCATTTTCAGCCTGCAAAAAGCTTGCAGAACTGGCGGTAACGCGAGGATCAGTAGATGATATAAGTGTCATGATAATCCAATTGGAAAAGTTCGTTTGATTGATATTTTGGTGTAGATTGTAGAGAGAATGATTCTAGATTACAAAGACTATCAGGAAAGGAATTTATTACCCTGGCAAATTGATTCCTATTCTTCTCGCAAGTATTCATTTTTTTCAAGAAACTTGCGGCCACAGACCGAGATTGGTCATTTGCTTCGATTATGCACCTAGCTAATGGGATGATGGTTGTAATGGGAAAGGGAATGCTTTGATGTACTGACCATTTTTGCTAGAATTTGATTAACTTCATTATGGAAATGAAATAAAAAATGATAGATCAAAGCCTTGAACAAAGTTTTCTTTTACTTCTCTTCTTTATGGTTCTTGTAAGTAAATGGTTTATTTCGAGTTTTAATTCAATTTTCCAATTGTTTTGCGCTTTCTTTTGTGTTGGCAATATGATGCTTGACCAAGAAGGATAACTTGCATAAGTTTGCACACTATATTCCTCATCTCAACAATCGTTTTACTTCACGAACTGTCTTCACCGTTATATAAGAATGTAACCATTTCCTGGGACCAAAAAATGCAGCTTTAAGCTTGACCAAAATGTGTACAAGGAGATTCAAAACTAATGAAAATTCTCACATAATTTTTGGACATGCATACCTGCATTGTAGACTTGTCATCATCATCACTATGTGGTATCGTAGGTGAAAGAACAGTCGATGGATTATATTGATAGATACAGCAATCTGAGCTGAGAGATAGGTTCAGTTCTATTGAAAATATCAACTAAGTAGGTGGTGTCGTGCTTATATCATATTTGATAGTATTGATTTATGTGATCATTAGCTATTACAACCTACAAGACCAGTAGATTCAAGGAACATAATTCTCAAACTTCAGAAAGAGGTCAGAAATGGCTTCATAATTAGTCAAGTTTAGGCTTGGACTACAGAGTATAGAATCAACTATTGGGGTTCTGCTTCAAATGTCTCAGTTGACGGAATCAACCAGAAATACTTGGAAATTTGGACTCACTCACCAGGTTAATTGCTGCTTGAATTTCCTGTTTATTTCTTTAACCCGTGTTATACTCTAGAATCGTGCTTTGATTTATATTAATGCAAAATACACCATGTTACGCATTATTCCAAGCATTTTAACGTCGATGGAATGTGATTCCAATTCGATCCTGAATCCAAACAGAGGTAGATTTGCGATTCTCATTCTCTCTGAATCATTTTATGGATTCTCTCTGATTCATTTATAAAATTTTATGTGGGTAATTTAATCCTTGAATAAAACATCAAAACTCTATCTTTGGAGTGCCAATCCTATACAAACCAAATACTAGAAAATGGGATTGTGGTAGAATTATTATTTTTCTTTCTGGTTGAACATGTTTTGCTATCAAAAGAAAGTGATTTGTAGGGACCATTTCAAGGGAAGTGTTGTAAATAAATATGCTATAATGAGAGAGCACATGGTGTTTTCACATTTTGAGGGAAGATTTTGTAAATTGTGCATCAATTTAACGTCTGCCCAGTCATTTTATTCACATTATGCTTTAAATTAATCAGTTTTACAGGGGGGGAAGAAAAAGCACCACGTCCATAGTTTGACGCTAATAATAAACTTTGTATAATTCCACCTGACGTACGCACTAATCCCACGATTATTTGCGAATCACCTTTGCTGGCTCTGTTCCAAAAACTCTGCCCTAAGAGAAAGTTTAACCATTAAAATTTTCTGAAGTACTGTCCTTGGTTGTAATTAGTTCTAGAAATGTATCCTTTAAAATAATTTCGTCAGAAAAATCAACGCAGACAGAGCTGCGTTAATAAGAGGCATGATGCCACTGATGACAGAACTCCTCTCTCACTCCTCTCACTTTCTCTCACTAGAACTAACTACCATCTCTGAACGCCGGAGAAAACGAAGAAGAAGAAGAATTTCTTGAAAACGTAATTTCTTCTTCTTTCGGTCCAAACCCTAATTACTTTTCTTCTGAAAGTAACAAACAAAAGAAATGGGAGAAGAGGATCAGAAATCGAATCATCAGCAAATCAAGAAAACAATCCCACCTTACGTGAAAGCAGTTTCTGGTTCTATCGGAGGGGTGGTTGAAGCTTGCTGTCTTCAACCTATCGATGTTATAAAGACGAGATTACAGCTTGATAGGGCCGGAGCCTACAAGGGTATAATTCATTGCGGCACGACTATATGCAAGACTGAAGGTGTACGGGCTTTGTGGAAAGGATTAACCCCATTTGCTACCCATTTAACCCTAAAATATGCACTTCGAATGGGATCCAATGCTATGTTTCAGGCTTCGTTTAAGGATGCCGAGACCGGAAATCTTAGTCATCGAGGGAGGTTGCTTTCCGGATTTGGTGCTGGTGTTCTTGAAGCTCTTGTTATCGTCACACCTTTTGAGGTTTGGTTGTTTGACATTTTGAGTTTTGGTTATAGTTCGATTGCTGTGAATTGAATTTGTACTGTTAGCTCTGGGTAAGGGTATCAGGGTTGTCATTTTCGTTTTGGATAATCTGTTAGGTCTTTTAGTTGAGGTTTGTTTTGTTTATATGTTTTAATTTTGCTTTAAGAACCTAGTGCTCTGGAGTATTTCACCATTTGTAGGTCAATTACCATCGCTGATTGAAATATGAATTTAAATCTTTTCATTCTCTGTTTCTTTTTTTTTTATTTTCCTTTTACTTTGTCTGGTAATGTTTGAATTATCATGTGAACTTCCTTATAATTAGGTTAGCAGCTTAGATAGGTGTGGAAATGTTTAAAGAGGACAGCATTGCATAATTTGAATTGGAGTGTTGAATCTGGAACAAGAAGGAGACGAAGAACCTAAATTGACTTAAACCCCCCTTAAGTAGAGGAAAAATGGGCTACCAAATAGCTCTTTTAGAATGCAAAATTTCCCAATGAACTAATTTAATCTTTATGGGGCTGCAATCTCAAGCATAACTCTGCACCTGAAAATCTTTAGAAAAACCCAACCATTAAGATCACTATAATAGAGACTACAAGACTGAATACTCGGGGGTTCTGACATCCTCTCTTCACTATAGTTGATAAGGTATTTTCATCAAATTAAGGAAATCATTTGACAGTTGCTTTCTTTATATGGACAACCATGGTTGGTAAGGTGAAAATGGCGGATCTATTACTAAAGAAAGGTTTTGCTTATGCAAATAATACCCATTAATGGATCATTCTGAGGGTTTGTTCCGAAGGTGATCGCTTGTTTATCCATTCCTTTGGTTCCCTGGATATTGTAGGTCACCCAGTTTCAAGGTTTTTTTATAATTGTAATAGTCGGGTTATGCCTAACAGGCGATCATCATTGTTGGACGGTTGGTCCATGAGTCCATCTTTCTTCTATTTGAAATGTGGTCGAACCTTTGTAACGAGACTAAAAGTTGCCTTTCTTTTTTAGGACATAGAATGTTTGAAAAAAACAAATCCTTCTTAAAATCAAGGATTTGATATACTTGTGGACTTCTAGCCTAGTAACCTCCAAAACTTTTGATGATTATATCTTAGTTGGGACAATTATATACGGTCTATAACTTTTTAATTTTTGGAGGTATCTTCAAAGACTCTAGTTTTTGTATCTCATGGGTTCCCCGCGTCTCCAGTATAGTCCCTTTTCACCTTTGTAAACTGTCCCTTCGTTTGGTAGTCTGTAGGATTACTGTTCAAGATCCTAGATCAAGAAATTGAACTCTTCTTGGTTAATTCAGTTGGTATCTGCAGCATGAAGAATCTAGGCAGACCATGTTGTCTGTACATACTGCTAATTGATTTTGCCTCCCAAGTCAATTCACTTAAGCTACTCTACCAAGTGGTCCAAGTCTTAACAACCTGCGTAAACTCCTGATCAGGCATTTCGATATAAACCTACATCAATTTTTATAGGGTCTGTCTGGTCCTAGCGTTTCTGGCACTACATAATTTTTTAAGGTACACCCTAGCAGCTCATGTTTCGTTTTTGTTATATGATTGAATAATACTAGGTAGCTTCACATGCTTGCCATCTACCGTGCCGCCTTGTTGGTAAATGACAAAGAATTGAAATGACCAGTACCTGTCTTCCCATGTGGAATACAATGTTCAGTCGGTGGCTAATGTATGTGCCTGATCGATATGATTTTCGAGCTATGGGTTGGAATGTATATTATCTACTTATGAGTTATTGGGTACAACTGTGTGCCGGACAGAAAATGATCATGGCCTGCTCAAGAACACTTCATGTTGGGTTTTATCGAAGTTTCTTATTCTAGTTATTATGGTGTTTCATATTCTCTTTATTTGATATTTAGTGATTGTTTTCCTTTACAACTCTCACTTGACATTTTCTACCAATCATCCTATCATCACTTTCATAATTTGGTTGAAGGAAAAAAGAAAATATGCTCATAAGTTTCTTATGGATGTTGAGTGCAGGTAGTAAAGATTAGACTGCAACAGCAGAAAGGACTGAGCCCTGAGCTCCTCAAGTATAAAGGCCCCATACACTGCGCAACCACGATCGTTCGTCAGGAAGGCCTTCTTGGGCTGTGGGCAGGGGCTGCTCCTACCGTTATGCGCAATGGGACAAACCAGGCTGCCATGTTTACAGCCAAGAACACGTTCGATGTGATTCTGTGGAAGAAGCATGAAGGAGATGGGAAGGTCCTCCAGCCATGGCAGTCCATGGTGTCAGGGTTCCTGGCGGGAACTGTTGGTCCTGTATGCACAGGCCCCTTTGATGTCGTGAAGACAAGGCTGATGGCTCAGAGTCGTTCTGGGAATGATGTGAAGTACAAGGGAATGTTCCATGCCATCAGAACCATATTTGCAGAGGAAGGACTGCGTGCATTGTGGAAAGGGTTGCTGCCTAGGCTCATGAGGATTCCCCCTGGCCAGGCCATCATGTGGACTGTGGCAGACCAGGTGTCTGGCTTCTACGAGAAGAGATACCTACCTGATCCCTTGTAAGTCCCGAGATTACACCTGCTCTTGTTTTCTGGCTCTCAATTTATTCTCAAGCACACATATTTTCTATTTCCTTTTAAATCTTCAATTTGTTCAACAAAGTTGATCTGGGGCAAGATTCAAGTTCTAGATATAAGAAGGCAGGGAAGCTCAGTTATAAGTTTACTCGCCAACAAAAAAAAAAAGGCAGGAAGTTTTCACATTAACCAAGTTGTCTATTTTGTTAATTCTCCAACATTCTTTGGCTTGTTTAATGAATTGAAGGGTTGACATCCGTTCTTGTACCTGTCGAGAAAAAAAATTACAAAATTGTTAGAGAATTTGACCAATTCAATCAACTTAATTTGAGACATGCTTATCGATCTGGGTTATACAACTATGGTCATTTCAGGCCAGATGCAATAAAGTTGGTCCATTAATTGTTCAGATTTTGTTTTCTTTCTTATTACTCTGATTATGGATCACCTGTAGGGCACAGTTTAAGGATAATGAACTGTAGGTTGTAAATGGGCTGTGTGGCCTTTCAAATTGGGCTCCATTTCGGCCGTGCAAATTTTAACTTGTTGGCTGGGTTCTAGTTTGCACCTGATCCAGGACAGGGTTGTTTGTATTTTATAAGTTTAGATACTCAGTAATCCTAGTGAGCCGAGGAGGTGCGGGGCCTATTCTGGCAAACAGCATATGCTCCCAACTGGTACGGATCTTAACAGGAAGTAATGTGCTGGTTTAGGTTTCAGCTGCTTTAGCCATAATTCAGTTGGCCAGCCCAACATGTCCTGTTGGCACACGCGGTATTTGAGAGAATGGATTACAGTGTTANGGGTTGACATCCGTTCTTGTACCTGTCGAGAAAAAAAATTACAAAATTGTTAGAGAATTTGACCAATTCAATCAACTTAATTTGAGACATGCTTATCGATCTGGGTTATACAACTATGGTCATTTCAGGCCAGATGCAATAAAGTTGGTCCATTAATTGTTCAGATTTTGTTTTCTTTCTTATTACTCTGATTATGGATCACCTATTGGGCACAGTTTAAGGATAATGAACTGTAGGTTGTAAATGGCCTGTTTGGCCTTTCAAATTGGGCTCCATTTCGGAATTTTGGGTTTAATTTAAGAAATAGATTTCCTAATTTGCTGTAAAGGGTCTGGAAATTGCAACTTCCAAACTTGTCATCAAGGTTTGCTCTTCTAGATCCTCCACAATGTTTTGGTTGTCCAATAATATAGCTAGCGTTTCCGATCAAGAAAAGATCTCCAAAGACGCGGTGTTCCTCTATTTAGATTTTAGACAACCACACAATAATAAGAGGACAAGTAAGGATTTGTCAGATAGTAAATTAGAAGATGATCAAAACGCACGATCAATATAATCTGTCCATGATCACATCACTTTAATTTGATGCAAAAAAATAATAGTGATGCGACACTTACTGCAAAGTATACTACAAGTTATACTGCAAAGGCAATTTAGGAGGGTATTTGCCTTAATTGTGAAATGACGCAAATCATGAGGGATTTGAGATTATTTTAAAACCGTGGGATGACTTTTGTAATAAAGTTTGCGGTAGGAAATGCAGTAAGTTAGGAATTTTCTAAAAAACAAACATGCATACATTAATTGGGTCCATAATCAATGCAGCAAGTCAGGGCTAGCATTGCAAAAGATTCATTATCGTATTAATTTCTTTATTTATTATACATCATGAAGAGAGTGGAACAACACTAAAGCCTATCTTCTTCATCATCATTATCATCATCCCTCCTTGTATAGATTTCCTTTGAATTCATCACCAGCAGGGAACAATTGAGATCTGAAATCAATGATGTCTTAATTCACAATAGCAGCATCCATCATCATCCCCCTCCTCCTCCAATTTATTATTATATTTGATTTTTGGTGATTGATTTCCTCTTCACTCAGTCAGAGTCAAAGTACTATTTTTGTTTTAAATTCTATTAATTATTCTTTAATTACTTAATTAGTGTACTAGTACTACTGATGATTTATAATTTAGAGCTCTACATTACATAACATCCAGTTTGTGAGGAATCATATCTTCTTCTTCTTCTTCTTCTGTATTCAGATTCAGAAATGAACCAATCATACTTTTTGTGAGAGCACCGACCCGGCCAACAGATTATATTTTTTTAATTATCTGGTTTTTGTTGTGAAGGTAAGGTTCCAAGAGACTTCTCGTCTTCGCAACTTCATGTCCCAAATTCAACTGAGACATTACATTATCACCTTTACAGCTGGGCCCACCTTCATATTATCATTAGGTGAGATTCTTTCTTCTTTTTTTTTTGTTTAATTTTATTTTGTTTTATTTTATTTTAAAGTTGAACTGATTTTTTATTATAATAGGAACACGATGTTAACCCAAATTGAATTTGAGTCTATCAATCAAAATAGAGACTCGTCCAAAATGACAATAACTCAATGCTTTCGATCATGCTACCATACACTTTTTAACAAATGGATTAAATATATAACTAGAGCAAACAATAAACCTACAGTCTCGAACCCAAGACCTACCACATATGGTACAGCCACCTGATGTGAACCCAAATCAGTCTCGATTATGTTAGTGATCGATTTTATATATTATGAAAAATCTAGAAAAAAAAAAAAAAACATAAAGGATAATAAGGAAGGCCACTTGACCAAATTACGTAGTAGTACTACTCATGCATACCCATGATGACCTTGTGCCGGATGTTCTGCTTAATTATTAGTTGGCGATCGCGAGGAATAATATCTTCAAAGATAACGCCGCGCGCCCTTTAAGACTACAAAGTCATTAAGTCTAAATAAAATAAATCTGTTCATATATAAAACAAAAATTAAAAAATAAGGTATATAAAGAGGACATGAAGGGAAGCTGCAGCTTCTGTAATATTTAAGGAAGGAGATTCAATTAAGTTCCAAATTAATTAATTAATTTTGGACTTATATATAATAGTTTGAGGAGTTTTGCTATAATAACACCAGAATTTGACATCAGAATATTACATCTTCCTTTTAAAAGTGGTATGAGGGGCTGAAATGGAATTAATGTTTTTCAATAACTGTTATGATTGGTTTCCAATCAATAAAATAAACAGATGTAATCTTTGATGTCAAAATTTAATGTCCTTAAGTCTTTGAGAGTCTCTAGTTCTAGTTTCAATTACAATACCAATACATAGTATTAAGACCATATTAATTGAGATCGATCGATATGGAATGCTACCTACCCACATAACACGTTGTTACAATATTGTTTTTTTTTAAAATGGGAAGTGTGGTCTTATTTAATTATTTTATGATACACATCCAACTTGGAGGTGGCTGGTGGGGTCCATCATGTTGTATGTTGGGGTTTCAAAATCAAATATCTCTACAAGATCTACGTATAACAACATATATCACAAAACATGAAAGCTACTGATAGATCATCCATCGATCCAGTTGTGTAAAGGGAAATATATCTTCTTTTAGTCATGTAAGATTTTTTTTACAAAATTAACTTAATAATAATAATAATAATTGTAGTTAATAGTATCTTAATATTGTCAACGTGACATATCATTGCATGCCATGTCATCACGTTGACAGCCACATCATCAAATTTGCCACGTCAACATGGTGATGTTAATTATATATATAAAATATTAAAATAAAATTAGTTAATGTACACCCTTGATGAGACGCCTTCACTAGGCTACCCTCACAAGGGCGCCTTCACCAACCTACCTCACAAGGGCGCCTAAGCCATCCTTGTGAGGGCGCCTTGCTCATCTTGGAATGTGTATCACCAATCACCAACGTGCAATATACACCTTGTACATCACCAAACCTCTTTGCAATGTGCACCTTGCACAT
Source organism: Macleaya cordata (assembly GCA_002174775.1). Lineage (NCBI taxonomy): Eukaryota > Viridiplantae > Streptophyta > Magnoliopsida > Ranunculales > Papaveraceae > Macleaya > Macleaya cordata. Next base: position 614,089 of record MVGT01003948.1, read on the forward strand.
CACCAAGCCTCTTCGCAATGTGCACCTTGCACATCACCAAGCCTCTT
>MVGT01003948.1:622253-659756 GCA_002174775.1 Macleaya cordata
AAAAAAAAAAAAAAAAAAAACAGAAAAAGAAGAAAACATTCACTAGCTCTCTCTCTTGCGTCTATTTCTAGTAGCTCCAGATCCGTCTGTCTCTCCTCTCATATACTCTGTGGGGGTTAGACTTAGAAGCCTAGAAGGATTCTTCGCTGCTTCAGATCTCGCAGCGATCGAAACAATTTGGCGGTTTTGTAGTTCGTTTTCCTTGTTGGTGGAAACCTTGTTCTGAACTAGGGGGGTTTGGATCCTCTCCTCCCGAACCAGTTTTCACCGTTTTGAAGTGTCGATCTAGGCGCCATGGCTGCTGCAAGCGCTCCGATCGCCATGAAAGAGGCATTGACGGTGAGTTCCATTTCCTTCGCTTATTCCTTGATTTGTCATTCTTTTCTGGAATTCAAGCTGAATTATATCAATGTTTTTAGTGTTTTTGGACGAATTTAGTGGTTTTGGTGATTAAGAAGATCTCAATATTTGTGTGCTTTTACATTATAGTTTAGATGAAACTAGGTGAGATTTGTTTTAACCGGTTCGTTGATTATCGTTTTACTGGACATATTATTATACCGATTCATTTAGGGATGTTTGTGGTGGTTCAGTTGTATCGAAGCTTATCAGAAACGAGATCCATTTAGATCTGTTGGATAGCTCTTGATCTGATTTTTGAACGCTGTGTTGTTATTCTTTAACGATTTGAATACTGAAAATTTGGCATTTGATAATTCCATTTGCTTGATTTTATGGTCTTGCAGTTGCCGAGTATTGGAATTAATCCACAATTCATCACATTTACTCATGTAACAATGGAATCGGACAAGTACATTTGTGTTCGGGAAACGTCACCACAGAATAGTGTTGTTATCATCGATATGAGCATGCCTAATCAGCCATTGAGAAGGCCTATCACTGCTGACTCAGCTTTGATGAACCCTAATACCAGAATTCTTGCTCTCAAAGGTATGGGATACTGTTTACTTGAATGATTTGCCTCTCGTTGCATTCTCAACTTCTGATTCACCGTAAATTTCATCAAGATATTGGCATTCATTCAATTTGCAGTCTGCTGATCTAGTCCTTCACTTATGCCTGTTACGCATTGGGTCCATTAAGTTTAGTTGGAGATTTTTACCATTTGTTCTTATTGTTCAGTATATTTCTGATTCAGCACTAATCCACATTTTATTTCCGTACAAATCCTCACAATGGAACAAAATATAATGTGACAGCTTTCCGTTATTTTTCCAATAAATAGAGAAGAGGTGAAACTGTTCCTATAGGATAACAATGTCATTGCTTGTAGTAGTTTTTAGTCGTAGGATTGCACCAACAAAAATTTCCTTTCATTAATTTATATATTGTTGCTTGTGCTTGTATAAGTCATAAGTGGATCCTGAACCAACATAACAAACATGCATCGAAGTTTCAATAAGTTTAATTTCCCATAATTCCTTTTTTCTTCTTATTTTGGTATGTTCCATTTTTCATCTATTTAATTATACATGCAGCTCTATTGAGGTTTCTGGAACTGATAAAACTTATATTCTTTCCCTTTCTAGACTTTCGCTAGTTATACATCTCTAACATTGGCTGGTTTTACACTTTTATGTCCAATTTGCTGTTCTTACCGTCAGTTGGCCACTATTTTATCTTATGCTCTTGTGTTCTTTTTAATGCTTTTATTTTGGTAATCCACGAGGTTCACTTTTATTCTGCTTTTAGTGTTTCCTCCTCCAAAATTTGGTGTATTTTTATTGAGGCTCAAAATTAGAACTCAACAATATGGAGGGGGTTCAACCTTTATTACCAGACTTGTATGTTGGATACACACTTTAATTGGATAACAACGGCTCTGTTTTACCTATCAAAAAAAGAGGAAAAAAAAAAAAACTATGGCTCTCAGGCTCTGTTTCTGTATTGCATTAGCCTTCATTTTTTCATCCTTTATTATGTAAGTTCTGGAGTTTCTTGTACCTGGCTCATGAATTTTGACATTTTTCTGAAGCTCAACTTCCGGGGACCACCCAGGATCACCTACAGATATTTAACATTGAAATGAAAGCAAAAATGAAATCGCATCAGATGCCTGAGCAGGTAATAATTTTATCCTGCATACAGCATTGGCAGTTCTGTTAAGCTTTACTTGTTTTGCAGTATGGAACTTTATTCTTGCAGTCCAATCCACTTACCTTTCTTTGTGTAGATTGTCTTTTGGAAGTGGATTACTCCAAAAATGTTGGGCCTGGTCACACAAACCACAGTTTATCATTGGTCAATTGAAGGTAATTTACTTCTTTTCTACTTGCTAGATATTATGCTACTTTGTTTCTTTTCAAAATTTCCATGGTTTAATTTTTTTCTGCGACATGTTTCCTATCACAAATAAATAAATTAATTGTTTCTCACATTTTATCTACTTTGTCTCAATCCCAGGTGACTCTCAGCCTGTGAAGATGTTTGAGAGAACAGCTAATTTAGCAAGTAATCAAATAATTAACTACCGATGTGATCCTTCTGAAAAGTGGTTGGTCTTAATCGGTATTGCTCCTGGCTCGCCTGAGGTACGTGATAACATTGCATGAATCATGTTCTCTACTGTGCTCTTTTTGAAAGTCTGGATAATAACACCTGTAGGAAGGGCTTGTAGACTCTGTTAGCAAGTTCATTTATTTGCTAACTAATTAGTAGGTTTCAAATGTTGTATCCCTGTCACAAGATGTCTGTACTTATTAGCAGATAGGCATTGACCCTTTTAAGGAAAATCAAGTTCACATTCTCCTTGACTATGTATTTTATACACCCGTGCGTAAAGGTACACACATTTCTTGGGAAGGTAAAGTTCTTAAAAATTAACTATAAAAAAACCACCCCTTCAATTAAAGAACTTGCAATTCTTCCAAAATTTATACAGTTACAACAAAAGCATTTGGTAGACTTCCAGTGAAAGCAAAAGCTCCTATACTTGTTTCACTTAAATCTTAAACACTACAAGAAAGACAATTGCGGGGTGTTTATTAAAAAGCTAACATTATCGAATACATATAACAAGAAATGCACTTCAATGCATGCCTTCTGAAAGATTGAGTATTCTGACTGTTTATGAGAGATTATATCTGTTGAATCAGTTGATGAGTCGTGATTCTGCTTACATTTTTGCTTGTTATAACAACCAGCTAATAAGTTTTAAAAAGTGCTTTTTATAATGCGTATCGGGATCGCCTGGTATTTTTTGTGTTCATCATCAATACGTTTTCTTACAAAATCTTAAGATTTTCTTTTACCCATAAAAATTTATTTAGGAATATTACCGCCTGACTGTTCAAATTTATGCGAATCCTACCATTTATGGTTTGATCATCCAATTCTTCTTTTGGAATATCGTATGTAGTCATATTTATGGGCAAGTACTTTCTAATTTTTAGCTTCCAAGTGTTTTAAGAAGCATTTGGTTTATTATTTTAAGTTGTCTTTTATAACCTTGAGGTCCTTGACAATTACACTTCTAATTTTATCTCGCATGTTCAAATATTGTTTGTAGAGGCCTCAACTGGTCAAAGGGAATATGCAGCTCTTTTCTGTGGATCAGCAGCGTAGTCAAGCCCTTGAAGCACATGCTGCATCATTTGCCTCGTTTAAAGTGCGATTCATTTCTTCCACTTCAGCTTGTGTTCTTATTGTTGCATATATAATTTTGATGCAGTTCTTTAATTTATATTGAGGCATTATATTTCTTTTGATGTTATACACAGGTTCCTGGGAATGAAAGCCCTTCTATTCTTATCAGTTTTGCCTCAAAGACTACCAATGCCGGACAAATTACATCTAAGTTGCATGTCATTGAACTTGGTGCCCAGCCAGGTCAATTTATCCTTCGTTCTTGAGTTGCCTTTTTCCTCTAATTAAAATTATGAATTCTAATTTGTTTCACGAGGCTTCATATATATATCTATCCAATTTTATCTTCCCCTGAAATTGCAATTACAATTGGTGGTTGTTGCTTATCCTAGTGTCTTCTACTCTTTACCTTTTCCTCTCAGTAGTTTTAGTCATGTCTGTGGACTTAGGGATATATTTCCAAGTATTTTTGGAAGTCAAAATGAGAATCATTATGTTTCTTTGAATTTTCTGCAAAATTTTGAATGTTCAGTTGTTCTTTTGGGTGCTGATCTTGTGAATCTGATAGCAGGCAAGCCAGCTTTTACAAAGAAACAAGCGGATCTGTTCTTCCCTCCGGATTTTGCTGATGATTTCCCAGTGGCAATGCAGGTCTCATCTTTAGCCATTTTTTCTTTTACCAGATTGCAGTGAAGTTTAGTATCAATGTTAAGCTGTTGACTTGTTATTTTGACAGATATCCCACAAATACAGTTTGATATATGTGATCACAAAGCTTGGACTTCTATTTGTTTATGACCTGGAAACAGCTACAGCAGTTTACAGAAACCGAATTAGTCCAGATCCTATATTTTTGACAACAGAAGCTACATCGGCAGGGGGATTCTATGCTGTCAATAGGCGAGGACAGGTGTTACTTGCCACTGTAAATGAAGCAACCATAGTGCCTTTTGTCAGCGGCCAAGTATGTGTATATAATATAAGTTTCCCTTTCGTGCTATTTCAGCAAATTAATTGTTGGCCTAATAAATGCTACTTTGTAAATTTAACAGTTAAACAATCTGGAGCTTGCTGTAAATCTTGCCAAAAGAGGAAACCTTCCTGGCGCAGAGAATTTGGTAAATTGATACTTTTGTTTCCTCTTTTCTTCTTTCTCGATACTTAAATTATTTCATTGGAAAAGTGAGACAGTAATGCAAGTGTCAATCTTTTAGAAGTGGTGATGTGTTCGAGCACAATATAGTTGTGTGAAGAATCTTCCTGTTTGGTGCTAGCTGACAAAAATTATTTCTGTTGTATAATCTACGAGTATCATGCTTGTTGATCATGGACCTCGACCATATTAATACATGGTATATAATGTATTATACAATGGATTTTACTCATCTATCATCTTCATTTTCAGGTTGTCCAGCGGTTCCAAGAATTATTCTCCCAGACAAAATATAAAGAGGCTGCAGAACTTGCTGCAGAATCTCCCCAGGGGATCCTCCGGACTCCCGATACTGTTGCAAAGTTTCAGGTATTTCAGTTACATTGGATTGATGTATTTTTATGTTCTCATTACATTTATTAACAGTTGAAATGAGCTATAAAAGAGAAATAATTTTTTACCTGTTCTTGAATGGTCTTTTTAAAGTCCTTCGGTAGAGAAATTGTTTGGTTCCATGCTTGTTAAGTTGTTACATACTCTATTTTCCTCACTCTTAATTATTCTTCCCTTCTTTAGGCTAAGTTAGGATTTTAGTGGTTTTTATCTTTCTTTCTTTTCTTTTCTTTTCTTTTTCCTTTTCTTTTTTTTTTAATTCAATTTTTATAAATAACTTTACCTATATTTCTACTGTTATAGTTGTTGTTTCTTGCTTTAGACTAGGTTTTTTTTTTTTGAATATTTGTTTCTTCTATGTTAGTTCGTTGTCACCCTTAAATAATTGCTTATATAAAAAGAAAAAAATTGTTATTAGTCCTGAACTCGTCTATATGTTCACAATGTCCTGGAAGTGGGGAAGTGGTATGACTTATGACCTGCTTTTGGTGTTTATGTATTACAGAGTGTACCAGTGCAAACCGGCCAAACTCCGCCATTGCTACAATACTTCGGAACGCTGTTAACTAGAGGCAAGCTCAATGCATTTGAGTCTTTGGAATTATCACGCCTTGTAGTGAATCAGAATAAAAAGAATCTTTTGGAGAATTGGTTGGCTGAGGACAAGCTTGAGTGTAGCGAGGAACTTGGAGATCTTGTGAAGGTCTGATTGTAATTTGATATTGAACTTCTCCAGTATCTATTTGCACTGTGTCGGTTTCTAATGGTTCTGAGAGTTTTTTTGGGACATGATCACCTTGAGCCATTCGTGATCATATTATATACGTTGATTTGTCAATTTCTATGATCTCTTTTGACATCTTTATGTGTTTCTCTGTTGTAGACCGTTGATAATGACCTTGCACTGAAAATATATATCAAAGCTAGGGCTACTCCAAAAGTCGTTGCCGCTTTTGCTGAACGAAGGGAATTTGACAAGATTCTTATCTACTCGAAGCAGGTAATAGACACATCTTTGTAATGTTGGCACAAACTCCATCTTTTGTCATCGTGATACTTGTTTTATTTAAGTCCACTAGTTGAAGTTAAATTGAGTCCATCGGAAGAGCGGATAATTTTTGTTTGTATTATGATGATAAACAATTATGGTAACAAAGAACTTCCATTTTTCTCGATTGGTGAGTCTATTTAAGTGTTGGTTTCTTCATTATGCAGGTTGGCTACACTCCTGATTATCTGTTCCTTCTGCAAACAATTCTGCGATCAGATCCCCAGGTATCCTGCACTCTTCTATGCATCAAAAGCTTGGTGCAATTACCTTTTCTTGCCTTTCTTTCATTGTCAAATTACATAAAAGTCTCGTGGGTATGAGCTGCGAGGGTTTTTCAGGGTTCATTTAGTAATTTTTTTTTTTGATGAAGGCAAAACTTTATTAAAGGGTTCATTTAGTATTGGCAACCAAAGGCTGTGAACTTTTGTGCTTAAAATATTGTACAGTGGATAGTTAATTTTCTAACTGTGTATTCTATAGCTTCTTCTGGATATCCAATTTTTTATAAATTAGTGGACAATATATATATATATAATGAAGGGAATTTGTCGAAAAACTGATTTCTTACATGAAAACCATTCGACCTCCACTTTTCAAGGTTAAACTGCCTTGGTTTGTACGGCTATATGTTTTTTATTCACTCTCACACATTGGAGAAAACAATACACAAGAATAGAAGTACTTACGCAGGTATTGTTTATACAAATTTTAGCCCAATTTAGCCAGAAACCAAGTACAATACCAAGTACTTTCCGAGTTTCTCATTTGTTCGCTATGAAAACTTGGTCTTGAAGGAGAGGTGAGAACAAGATTTTGGGGGTTTCTGTAGGTAGTATCTCTTTGTCCTTCCTCTCCTACATTTCTACCCAAAACCTTACAAACTACTCTAGACTCTAGATGTTTGAATATTTACTTGTTTATTTTCGACACTCTTTCTGATAAACATACTATAAAGGAACTAATCCACGTTAGATCACTAGAAGGTAAAAAAAATTGATTTATCTGCTGGAACCAATTTCACTTATCCAAATATAGTAGATGCTAAAATCGTTAAAATAGTAGAAAGTATGTTACTTGAAATCGTACATGTCCATAAGTTTTTTGTTCAATGGTGCATATGATCTGATAATGAAAAGGTGAACTAGAATGGTGCATGCTGCTACACCTTGTGTTTCTCAGCTGCATTTGTGAGAGCTTATCATGAATGGAGTTTATTATTGTTATATAAACTTGAGATGCATTTAACAGGCATCCATATTTGGCAGAAGTACAATATTATAAAGTTCACACTTCCAGAACATGCTTCATCATTTTTCCTTTTCATATATTTATTTGAAATAATTATGATTGTATTTAGGTGATAACCCGGTTGACAGACCAGTTAAACCGGGTTGACTCGGACCTGCCACTTCTGTTGCTGAACTGTCTTGTTTTACAGCATTTTCCTTAAATTTAGTCTGGTCATGTTTTATTTTTGATGATAAGTTGCAACTTTTTTTCTGTTTGACAGGGAGCTGTTAATTTTGCTCTAATGATGTCGCAAATGGAGGGAGGTTGCCCCGTGGATTACAACACAATCACGGATCTCTTCCTTCAGGTTTCCCTTATGTATACCCTTTTATGGCAGTTTTATTATCATAAGTCGGTAACAGAATCCTCCCATGTTCATGCCACCACCTGATAATTTATTCGATCTGCAAAATTTGGTCTGATGTTCATGCTTTACTTTTGCTAATCCTTGGTTGTGTAACTTGCTTGAGGATAGGAAGTTCACATTCACAACGTTTTTCTACAAGAACATGCAAGTATTGAAGTTTTCTTGTTCCCGGTTTTGTTTATTGCAGAGGAACATGATCCGTGAGGCCACCGCCTTTCTGTTAGATGTTCTGAAGCCAAATTTACCAGAACATGCTTACCTTCAAACCAAGGTTATATTTCAATGAATTTCTTGTATTTTATATCCTTTTATCTGCAATTGTCTGTTCATCATCTTGACATTTGTCTTCTGCCCAGGTCTTGGAGATCAATTTAGTGACATTTCCAAATGTAGCAGATGCTATCTTGGCTAATGGAATGTTCAGTCACTATGACCGTCCTCGAATTGCTCAGCTCTGTGAAAAAGCTGGACTGTATGTGCGAGCCCTCCAGGTACTACTTAATTTCCATGTGAAGAAAATAGAGCTGTAAGATCATTCCTTTATTAAACATTTTGTTGTTGGTGCAGCACTACTCTGAGTTGCCAGATATTAAACGTGTCATTGTGAATACACATGCTATTGAGCCTCAGGTATGTTCACTCCAATTTTACATTTAGTGGTTTGAGTATAATTGTATCGTTGATAATTTTATATAATTATATACACATGGGTGTGTTCCAGTCACTCGTAGAGTTCTTTGGAACCCTTTCAAAAGAATGGGCCTTGGAGTGCATGAAGGACCTTTTACTGGTTAATTTGAGAGGAAATCTTCAGATAATTGTGCAGGTAACTACCCATTTCTTGTGTTTTTTTGCTACTTGTTACAATTCCTACGTTTGAACTAAGGCGACTAAACATATTTGCAGACTGCCAAAGAATATTCTGAGCAGTTGGGTGTAGATGCATGCATAAAGCTTTTTGAGCAATTCAAGTCTTATGAGGGTCTATACTTTTTCTTGGGATCATATTTGAGCTCCAGGTATCTCCTATTATAGAAGTAACTGTGGCTTGATTTGGGGTTGTTGAAGCAATTTGTTTTACTGTTTCTTATGGTATTTTGACTCTGGAACAGTGAGGATCCTGACATTCACTTCAAGTATATCGAGGCTGCAGCAAAAACTGGACAAATCAAAGAGGTTGAACGCGTGACTAGAGAATCAAACTTCTATGATGCAGAGAAAACAAAGAACTTTCTAATGGAAGCCAAGCTTCCTGATGCAAGACCCCTGATCAATGTATGTGATCGTTTTGGATTTGTTCCGGATCTCACCCACTATCTCTACACGAACAACATGCTTCGGTATATTGAAGGTTATGTTCAGAAGGTATGAATTTCTGAAGTTCTGTTTCTGTTTGATCTCTCGACTCACATGTATGGAAGCTTTAGCTATCATATGAAACCAATTAAAATTAATTCTTTACGGGGAGGGAAATAATCTGTGTTATCATGTCTCTTCCTTAACAGGTCAATCCCGGAAATGCTCCTTTAGTTGTAGGCCAGCTGCTTGATGATGAATGTCCTGAAGATTTCATTAAAGGTCTTATTCTTTCAGTCCGATCTCTCCTTCCGGTGGAGCCTCTTGTGGAGGAATGTGAGAAAAGGTGATGTCTTCTCCCTCTCGCCTCCTCTCGCCTTCTTCTTCATTTACTTTCATGCCTAAGGATTTTCTCTTGATTGCAGAAATCGGCTCCGTTTGTTGACCCAATTCTTGGAGCATCTTGTGAGTGAGGGAAGCCAAGACGTACATGTTCACAACGCTTTGGGTAAGATTATCATAGACAGCAATAACAATCCAGAGCATTTCCTCACGACCAACCCATACTATGATTCACGTGTGGTGGGTAAATATTGTGAGAAACGCGACCCCACTTTGGCCGTTGTTGCTTATCGGAGAGGGCAGTGTGACGATGAACTTATCAATGTTACAAATAGGAACTCCTTGTTCAAACTGCAGGCCAGGTTTGCATTCTGCCTACCAGTATTTACATATTATTCAGTTATGTACACATTCGAAATTTTCTTGGTTTTGGTGGGTATTTACCTTATCTTTTCGTTTACAGATATGTGGTGGAAAGGATGGATTCCGACCTGTGGGAGAAAGTTCTCAACCCTGATAATGAGTATAGAAGGCAGCTAATTGATCAAGTTGTATCTACTGCCTTGCCTGAAAGCAAGAGCCCGGAACAAGTTTCTGCAACTGTTAAAGCTTTTATGACTGCTGATCTTCCACATGAACTAATAGAGCTTCTCGAAAAGATTGTACTTCAAAACTCTGCCTTCAGTGGGAACTTCAATTTGCAAAATCTGCTGATCTTGACAGCCATCAAGGCAGATGCATCAAGAGTGATGGATTACATTAATAGATTAGACAATTTCGATGGACCTGCAGTTGGGGAGGTGGCTGTGGAGGCACAACTTTTTGAAGAAGCATTTGCCATTTTTAAGAAGTTCAACTTGAATGTGCAGGCTGTCAATGTCCTTTTGGATAACATTCAAAGCATTGAACGAGCTGTGGAGTTTGCATTCCGTGTTGAAGAAGATGCTGTTTGGAGCCAGGTAGCAAAGGCCCAACTGAGGGAGGGGCAAGTAAGCGAGGCAATTGAGTCATTCATCCGTGCAGATGATGCCTCTCAATTTTTAGATGTCATTCGAGCTGCCGAGGATGCCAATGTCTACCATGATTTGGTGAGGTACCTGCTGATGGTTAGGCAGAAGTCCAAGGAGCCCAAAGTGGACAGTGAGCTTATTTATGCATATGCGAAGATTGACAGGCTGGGTGACATTGAAGAATTCATTCTCATGCCTAATGTTGCTAATCTCCCAAATGTTGGTGACCGTTTGTATGATGAAGCCCTATACGAGGCTGCAAAGATTATATTTGCTTTTATTTCTAACTGGGCCAAGCTGGCTTGTACCCTTGTGAAATTGAAACAATTCCAAGGTGCAGTTGATGCAGCTCGAAAAGCCAACAGCTCAAAGACATGGAAGGAGGTGTGCTTTGCCTGTGTTGATGCTGAGGAGTTCCGTTTGGCACAGATATGTGGGCTCAACATCATTGTACAGGTGATTTTTTGTAATATTCTCTTTAACCTGTAGTCATGTGGCATAAAAAAGTTTTTTTATCTGGGGTGTGGACACATAGTTTGGATCCTTTAGAAAGCAGAATGAGTGGACCCTACTCTAAAGGCATAGATTTGGCTAATATCTTTCCTTATTCATTAATGTCGTTTTCTTTTCATGCCAGGTTTAAAATAATACCCCTTAATGCCATATTTTCTTGATGTTATGTTCTAGGTGGATGACTTGGCAGACGTCAGTAACTATTACCAGAACAGAGGTTGCTTCAATGAGCTAATATCTCTCATGGAGAGTGGTCTAGGTCTGGAACGCGCACATATGGGAATCTTTACTGAGTTGGGAGTCCTATATGCTAGATACCGTCCAGAGAAGCTTATGGAGCACATCAAACTGTTCTCGACCCGTCTCAACATTCCCCAGCTTATACGAGCTTGTGATGAACAGCAGCATTGGAAGGAACTCACTTATCTGTACATCCAATATGACGAGTTTGACAATGCAGCCGCTACTATTATGAACCATTCTCCAGAAGCATGGGACCACATGCAGTTCAAAGACGTTGCAGTCAAAGTTGCGAGTGTCGAGCTTTACTACAAGGCTGTGCACTTCTACTTGCAGGAACATCCTGATCTTATTAACGATCTTCTCAATGTGCTTGCCCTTCGTGTGGACCATACACGTGTTGTGGACATAATGCGGAAGGTGTGCTCTCCTGTGGTGGTTTATGTTTTCTGATGTTGGACATAGTTTGTCACTCTACCTGAGATCGAGAGGCATAAAAAGGCTGGAAAGAGATTATGAACCAATATTATTTTACTTATGTAATTCTCCTTTGTTTCAGGCTGGTCACTTGCGTCTTGTGAAGCCATATATGGTTGCAGTTCAAAGCAACAATGTATCTGCTGTGAACGAGGCATTGAACGAGATCTATGTTGAGGAAGAGGACTATGATAGGCTGCGGGAGTCCATTGATATGCATGATAACTTTGACCAGATAGGCCTTGCACAGAAGGTAAAGAAAAGCATACATTTATATGTTGTCATATCTTCCATTTAGTCTGTTTTACTAGCACCCATTTTATCTGTCTGGGCAGATTGAGAAACATGAGCTTCTTGAGATGAGGCGCGTTGCTGCTTACATCTATAAAAAAGCTGGTCGGTGGAAGCAATCTATTGCATTATCAAAGAAGGACAATCTCTACAAAGATGCAATGGAGACTTGTTCGCAGTCTGGTGACCGTGAACTTTCAGAGGAGTTGCTTGTTTATTTCATTGAGCAGGTAGAAGTCTCAATTGTTATCTTTTAAATTTTTTTACATTAGTTTATCCTTTAGAAGTTTGTCACGAGTTTGTAGAATAAGCAGGCTTGCCCCATCCAAGAAAATAACCTTTTTTTAGAGCAAAATTCCATATGTCATCCAAGTTGGGCTGTGACCTGTGCATTCTGACATTTTTAACAGTTTAGGTTGTGTAGGAAAAATAAATAAACCCTGTCTTACTTGTTTTTAGAGATTTACCAACTTTGGCCACCTAGTTATCCATTTCAGCCACCTGGTGGGGTATCCAGCTGCATCATATGCTAGTTTGAAATGCTTTAGGTGTGAACTGTAAACTGAGAAATATGTGATTATTTTTTTATTTGATGTTTTTGTAGGGAAAGAAGGAGTGCTTTGCCTCTTGCCTATTTGTTTGCTACGATTTGATACGGCCAGATGTTGCACTTGAACTTGCGTGGATGAACAACATGATAGATTTTGCCTTCCCATATCTCTTACAGGTGCTCTCTTCATCTTGACCCATTGTTGTGCATTATTTATAATATTCTTCACCTCATTTGCTATCGTTTATCTCCTTCACTATGTTTCTCTCACTCTTCTGGCTACAGTTTATCCGTGAGTACACGGGCAAAGTTGATGAGCTTGTAAAGGATAAAATTGAAGCTCAGAGTGAAGTGAGAGCCAAAGAAAAGGAGGAGAAGGACATGGTCGCTCAGCAGGTAAAACCATCTGGATTCTTTTCGTGTTCTGGTGTTGGTTTCATTTTCCCCACCGCAAACTTGCTCTCTTTGCATATAAATGTCTAAAGTCTAAACTAGATACCGGAACTGATCAGAATGGTTAATTTTGTTTTATCTGTCACTCCCTTGAAACATTTGGTAGAAAATTAGGTTCTTCATGTTGATTTTTCCCTTGGGAGATGCCCTTAGGAGGACTGTCTGGGCTCTGGGGGTTTTGACATTTCCCGCAAAGGGGAGGCCGGCCCAATACGGCTCTATTTCTTGTCCATTCTCATTCTTTGCAGATCAGCAGTTTTAACATGGCATGTGGTTTTTGGTTGCAGAACATGTATGCTCAGTTGCTACCTCTGGCCTTGCCTGCACCGCCGATGCCAGGTATGGGAGGAGTTGGCATGGGGGGAGGCTATGCTCCTCCACCGCCTATGGGAGGGATGGGGATGCCTCCAATGCCACCTTTTGGTATGCCCCCAATGGGTAGCTATTGATTTCCCAAATGTGAAAGACTTCGGCAGACTTAGTATTTGAGTTGTAGTAGCAAGCACCGGCAAAAAAGGGTTGAGCTTTTAACAGCATGAGGGGTGTTGTGGCAACCGACAAAGGACTTGATTTATGATGAGGGGATTTTGTGGCATTAGGTCTCAAATAATATTCTTCTTGGAGTTTCTTTTTTGGTCGGAAGGTGGTGGGGTTGGTGTTATATTTCCATAATATTCTTTTGGTAGCAGTAGAGAAGGCATTTTTCTTTTGGGCAGAGCTGAACAGCATTTTTCTGTGTTTGAGATATTTCAGGCAGTGTGTGCTGCAGTTGAACAACTTAGTGGCGTGGTTGTGGCTGGGTTGCCACGTGTATAAATGCATATTTGCCTGTCGTGTTTATAATATTTTTTTTGTTGCTTCCCCATTCCCTTCCCCTCATGTTTCTGGTGTTCACTCAATGTCGTCTTAAAATTGTAACACAGTATTTAACTGCTCTCTCAATTAGGCCCCCCGATCCTAACATTTGGCATCAGAAGTTCATAACAAGCCCCAAAGAGGAGAGACAAGATATTTGAACTTTATAGGAGCAATGCGCAAGTTAAGAGGCACTAACGTCCTTTTGGTTCTTGAATTTTTTTTAAATCAAAATTTTAAGTCAATGTTAGATTTTAAATATTATTAATAATTTTGACCACCATTTCTAACGGTAATGCTACACCTAGCGCTCGAAATATTATTGGTGGGCAAGTTAGGTTGGATTTGGTCAAATTGGTTTGACTTCACAACTACAGTCTCTATTTTGATCAAATCACTTCATCATGGTATCAATCAATTCTTTCTTTACAAGTGTTTTTATTTGTGTTAGGTTCTTGGGACATAAGATTTTGATAGAGTTTAAACACATTCTATTCATTATTAGATATAATCATCTAATAGTTAACAATTCAGTTATTTTTCCTTTAAATTAGGAATTAGTCTTTAAATTTAGGACGTGATAAAGATCATGACTTTATGAATTGAATGTGTCTCAAGAACTGGACCTTATTTATTTTCCATGTTTTGTAAAAAAATGGATTTTGGGTTTGCCAATAAAAAAGGGGCAAGTCAACAACAACAAATAAAAATTAGGGGTGCCCATAACCGGGGACTGCCAATAAAATTTTGGAGGGAGTTTCATACCTCAATAGACCCGGCACCAGTCAGCAGACATTCATAGTGGTTTCGTTGCGGTTGTTGCCGTTATTTCAAGTATCGTATCGGCCGATATTCTGTACCGTCACTTTCATATTAATCTTTCTCTGAAACACAAATTGGAGACATTGCAGATTCATGGTGATGGCGATTAGGTTTGTGTTGTGGGTGCTAATATCTGCAGCCACTGCGATCATTTTAAGTTTTCTTTCGTCTGTGATCAAGGGTTGGAATCATAGAAAAAGAGCCGTGGGATTCTTCCATCCGTACACTAACGATGGTGGAGGTGGGGAGAGGGTGCTATGGTGCGCCGTGAAAGCAATCCAAGAAGAAAACCCTGATCTTGATTACGTTATTTACACTGGTGATCACGATGCTTCACCTGAAAGCTTGATGAGTCGAGCCATCGACCGCTTCGGCGTCAAGCTTCTTCAACCACCTCAGGTAGCCCTCGTACACTTTTCCGTTTCTGGTAATTTTTCATGATTTCTTATCTTGCTTTTTTTATTATTCCAATTTGTGTTTTTTTTTTCTTCTTTCTTTTGAGTAGGTTTTTGTTGCTTTTGGTTGATTGTTCTTTATTTGAAGTGCTATAATTGGGTGATCTGTAATAAATTTTGTAAATATTGTGCCTTGTACAATACTTGAGTTTGATTAGCTTTTGAAATTAGGCCTTTTTTTTACTCATTCAACACTAACATGTATTGCCACATTCATATTGTAATCAATAATATGATTATACTGCATTTTTCTCTTCTGACATTTCCATCTCTTTGTAATCTTTTAATGTGCCTGATGGATAGGTGGTTCATTTGTATAAAAGGAAGTGGATTGAGGAAGCAACCTACCCCCGCTTCACTATGATCGGACAAAGCTTTGGTTCAGTTTATCTGTCTTGGGAAGCTCTGTGCAAATATACTCCTCTAATTTATTTTGAAACCAGTGGATATGCTTTTACTTATCCACTTGCTCGGATGTTTGGGTGCAAAGTTTTTTGCTATACACACTACCCGACGATTAGTTCAGATATGGTGTCTCGTGTTCTGAAACAGGATCCGTTGTATAATAACGACCCTTTGATTGCGAGGAGGTACCATTCTCATTATAATTGGAAATTTTGTATGTCTATGTGGTTCATATAGGAGAAATCTTTGAATCAAATTGATTTCTCAGGCTCTAAGCTGCATGAGGCTCATACCTCAGGTTTGTAGTACCCCATTTTAGATTTTGTGTGAGCAACCAGATCTTCTGAACTAAACGCTGACCCAGTTAGCTTGACCATATAACCAGTTGGATGTTTTGGATCCAATCCAGTCAATTTTTTAGTAGGAGGCTCCAACGTGGGACCCATCCTTGTTCATTACAGTTACCATTCTGTAATTGGAGAATCATTCCTCTTCTAGCTTATGTATGTCGTCTATATGCAGTACACTGATTTCTGTTGTCATTAATCATTGACTCATTGTCATGATTTAGATAATTGCACCGCATTATGCACAATGTTTTTCTGCTCTACTTGATGCAGCACCACATATTTATTTCTCTCATGGCAGCATTTGGCTATCCCGTTGCAAGGTCATCCATTATATATTCTTCAGCTGGATGTATGGGTTCGTGGGCTCCTGCGCTCACCTTGCAATGGTCAACTCTTCGTGGACACAAGCTCATATAGTGAAGCTTTGGAGAATTCCAAACCGTACGAAGAGAATCTATCCAGCTTGTGATACTTCAGGCCTTCAGGTGTGTTAAGGGTAATATCTTCTATTATTTTATGTTTTTCTTATTATCTTATTAATCTTTTTCGTGAAAATGCAAGTGGGGGTTTAATGGGCTATTGTCCAAACAGGTGCTTCCATTGGAAAGACCAGTGAATACTCCAACAATCATATCTGTTGCCCAATTTCGTCCAGAGAAGGTGGGCATCTCTAAACAACCAAGATAAAAAATTTGAAAAGAGGTATTTTAGCTTTAGGAACTCTGTTGAGAGCTATTAATAAGTTCTGTTCGTTGAGTTTTTTTTTTCATCTCAGGCCCATACCCTTCAACTTGAGGCATTTTCAGTCGCCATCAGAAAGCTGGATCCAGACTCACCTAGACCAAAGCTCCAATTTGTGGGTAGTTGCAGAAATAAGGAGGATGATGAGAGATTGCAAAAATTGAAAGACAAAGCTATTGAATTGAAGGTTGAGAAGGATGTTGAATTCTATAAAAATTTGATGTACAGGTATGTTCCCATTCACCATATCCCCTATTGCTTCTCATCATCCCTTTCAGATTCATATTTCTATGCATGTATTTGTATGTCCATGGCTGAGCATTTTGGTTGATGGTGAGAATGAATTGATGTATTGTAAAGACATCCAAGGACAACATGAATTATTTGATCATAACCATAAAATCTATTACATACTTTTGGAGTGATAAGACATTCCAAGTGGACTTGAAAACCTCAATGGTCAGGAGGTTGTAATGATTTGACTTGTTTGGCTTTAGAATTAGAGGACGCCCTAGAGCTTCGTAGTGAAACTCAATTCGAGTCAAAGAATGGAGCCTTATAGTGTGTTTGTATGAGTGATTCTTAGTTGGGTGGCAGTTCTTGGTTTCAAATATTAAGTTGTGTAGGCAAAGTTTTTTCTTGAGGGATTGAATGTGAAGTTTACATTTGGGGTTTTCGAGGGATTAAAGGCCAAGTTTATGTTTGAGGTCCTCAAGAAATTTGGACTTTGGTGGATAATTTTTTTTTATGACCTCCATCTCTTACAACGATTACAGTTCAGTGTTATTAGCTCATATAATAGTATAATCATATCTTTCAGTCATTTGCATTTTATATACTTTACATCTGGTACCATTCCACCGTGCGCAGGGATTTAGTGAGACTTTTGGGAGGTGCCATTGCAGGGATGCATTCCATGATAGATGAGCACTTTGGCATAAGCATAGTAGAGTACATGGCTGCAGGCGCAATCCCGATTGGTGGGTGTTTTGATTAAATCCGTAAACCATAATGCCCTTCTGTTACCTGATGGACATAAAAACATGGTTCTTTTCACTTCTCATTTTCTCATCGTATTCTCCAGCTCATAATTCTGCGGGCCCGAAAATGGACATTGTTTTAGAAGAAGATGGGGAACAGACAGGATTCCTTGCTCGTAGTGTGGAAGAATATGCAGATGCCATTCTTCAGCTTCTAAGGATGTCAGAAGCTGAGAGACTTGAGATGGCTGCAGCTGCAAGGAAACGTGCTAGCCGGTTTTCGGAGCAAAGATTTTATGACGACTTCAAGGCTGCAATTTCTCCAAATCTATCTAATTCTTCCAAGGAGTTATGAATCTGCTCAGTTTTACTTAGAGAGTGCACAGTCTACCTCAGTTATTCACCATTACAGCAAAATCAGAAATGCCAATCTTCAATGGCAGTGCTTCAGAAATTCTGTCAGATGATGGCTGCACTTGAAATTGATTGCAAACAACATTGATTTATCAAGAGATCAGGAAAGAACTTTATCAATATATCATGGTATTTGAAGATCCCTTGTGTAGAAGGGATGAAGTAATCATAACAAAGGACATCATTGAGAGATGAGGGATACTTTTGGTTTATGTATTTGACGAGTTAGCTTGGAAATGTTTGATACGTCGATGAGATCTTCTGAAGTTGTATTTTTGTAATAATGTTTGGATAACGTTTCGTTTTTGTTTCTCCTCTATACTGAGAAAAATAACTTTCTTTGCCCGGAATGTAATACCTACACAAAATGACCATCTGAGAATGAGTGAATGAATAAAGAAGATAATGATGAAAAACAGAGTTTGTAATGGTTGCTTCTTCCTCTTCTTTTTTTCAATTGGCTGTGTTCTGCGACTATGTATAAATGTCCCATAAAACAGGTATGCAGTTCCATGCTTCTTCGTAGGCAAACCCAAAAACAGGTGGTGGTCCAGCTTGGTTTGGTCAGGTGGTTCCCAAGCTTGTTCGGTGGTGCAGGCCTGCGAGCCAGGAATTGAGAGGAAAAGGACATGACCCGTTGCAAGCCCAGCATTAGGTGGTGGTCCGTCTTGGTCAGACTGAAGATGGTTAGCTCAGTTTATGATGGCCAATGGTGGGTCACTCTTAGCATGATGGATGAGGTTGTTCCTACTAGCCCAAATAGACCACGACATACAAGCAACGAGGCCCAAACTTGTTTAATGCTTTGTTGGGAGTTGGGATCTACTTTGAGCTGGGCTTAATGAACAAAAAGTTCCTAGAGATGCGGCAGCATTTTGAAATAGCATAGAACTATAGAAGACTTCATAGTGTAACATGTTTTCAGGATATATGAAAAATACTTCCACCGTCAGATTAGTTTAGTTTCTTAGGAAATTATGTAGGATTTTGCTGTAAGTTTAGCATCATCCTATATAAATATATAGATGTTCTTGTTGGAATGATGTCATGTCAGTATGTACTTATTCGTAGGTTTGAATAACATTGCTTAAATTAAAGAGATCGGGTGCATAAAACTTAAAAGATTAGAGCAATGCTATTCATCCCGCAAGTAGTTCATGCATGATTTCTTGCCTTAGGTAGTAGCATCTCTACAAACACATTTTGATCGAGAGAATGATTAAATAGCCAATTTGACTTAAAATTAACCAACTCAATGTGTCATTGCGTCACATAACATTAAATGACAATTTTGGGCTTAGGTTGGATATTTTGACCTGAATTATACATATTCCACCCACTATTTACATTTGTCCACACGAGATCATGTGAAAATAATTAAAAAGTTTGACTGTTTGTGAAGATGAGTTTCCCATGCATAACAAGGTTAACCTTTACGCCTGAATGAACAGTTAATAGTATACAATACAAATTATAATGTTAATTGAAAGAAGAAAAAAAACTCTCTAAGGAGTAAGAAGCACGTGCATGGCACGTGCACTTGCACTTGCACAGGTTTAAGTGACACTCAATCTGCAACGAATCTCCAGCTCCTCTATATATACAAGACGCAAACAAGTGATGCCCTAAAAACTTACCCCATCCTCTCAACTCCCATTCACACTCTCATCTTGTTTTGGAAACCCAGCAGCAGGCGCCGGCCTCTCTCCCTCTTTAAAACCCTAGCTTGATAAGCCTCTGCCCTTCATTCTAGGTAATTTTCTTAAACTCTTCTCCTTTTACCTTTTCTGTTGATTATCATCTTCTCTTTAAGGTTCTTATGGATTTCGATGAAGTTTCTCAAACTTGATTTTTTCAGAGTTGTTGTTTCATTGATTCCTATTATTATTATTTTTGGTTTTGGATTGCAGCAAGAGAAGTCTCGTTTCGTCTTCTTAAGAATGTCAGACGAGGAAACGAAGGAAGAGAAGGAGTTGGATCTCACTTCTCCTGAAGTTGTCACCAAATATAAAAGTGCCGCAGAGATTATTAACAGTTATTCCCCTTCCCTCTCTCTCCTTCCATTTTTTAGGGTTTTAGTTCTGAATGAACTAGGGATTGTTTTCGGCGTTTTTGTTAATCTAGTTTTGATAATGTGCAGAGGCATTGCAGCTGGTCTTAAAGGAATGCAAACCAAAAGCAAAAATCGTAGATATATGCGAGAAAGGAGATGATTTTATCAGAGAGTAAGATTTTGGTTTTCTTTTTTAATTCTTTCGTGATCAGAGTGTTATTATTGTTATAATTTTTTTGATGGTTCAAGTGTTTGTGGGTTTGGTTATACAGGCAAACTGGGAATATGTACAAGAATGTAAAGAAGAAGATCGAGAGAGGCGTTGCATTTCCTACATGCATTTCAGTTAACAACACCGTCTGCCATTTCTCACCACTTGCTAGCGATGAAACTGTCTTGGAAGAAGGCGACATTATAAAGATGTGGGTTTTTTTTCTCCAATAAAAAAAATATTGACTTCTATTTGTTTTCTTATATTACGCTGTATTGATTGATGGGTTTATTTGGTTGCAGTGATATGGGTTGTCACATAGATGGGTTCATTGCTGTAGTTGCACACACTCATGTTCTTCAGGAAGGACCAGTGACGGGGAGGGCAGCTGATGTTATTGCAGCAGCTAATACTGCTGCTGAAGTTGCTTTGAGGCTCGTGAGACCTGGGAAAAAGGTAATATTTTTATGCCATTAGATTGTGTCATGTTACTATTATCTAAATATTGTTTGATTAGGTATTTATTTTTAGGGTAATTTCAAATTTTGTTTGATTAGGTATTTATTTTGGTATTTTTGTGCTTGGAGTGTGGAGTTCTGTTCTTTTTTATTTTTGTCATAAGGGGGCAGAGAGTTGTTTCTGTCCCTCCTTGTTTCCTGGTGCTCTCTATTGGCTTAACTGTTGATAGTCACAATACCTGTTATTGTGACTTTCCAAACCTCAAATCAGTTAAAAAGAGATGTGTTCTGTCTAAATGATGTTACTGATATTAGCTATGGATGAATTTCCAAATGACGCTTTTGTCATAGTTACCCTGATAGACGAATCACTTATCTTTCTTCCGTTCATGTGTGCTTACTGACTAACATTACCTTCACTTTTAACACCTTTTCCTGGTACCTTTTTATCCAAGGATTAGGAGGACATTAATGGTCTAGTTCATCTAGAGATCAGTGTTACTTCTAGGATTAATATAAAATTCAATGAAAGGAGAAGGTTTTAATTTTATAAATAAGCATTTAATGTAATGCATGAAGGCAACTTTGCCGAGGTGATCAGCTTATTGGTTTCCTCTTTTTCCCTGTTGCCTATATCAAACTAGTCTATGCTTTGATTTTTGGGGCAATCTATTTTCTGTTGATTGTTCCACATATTTTCATAGCCAATATCTTTGTTGATGAATTCATTTTCGCAAAATTTTTTTGGGGGTAGCACAAATTATTGTGCATCTGTCTTAAAAAATAAGATAAAATACTCACAGAGGGGCAACTTTGCCGAGGTTATCAATTTTTTCTTGGTTTCCTCTTTTTCCCTGTTGCCTATATTGTACTTGGCTGTGCTATGATTTTTGTGACAATCTATTTTTTGGTGGTTAATCTACATCTCTTTTGTAGCCAATATCTTTGTTGATGTACACATACTAGTCGTGGGTCTTGTTCTCATAAAATACTGAGAGGGGCAACTTTGCCGAGGTTATCAATTTCTTTTTGGTTTCCTCTTTTTCCCTGTTGCCTATACTATACTTGGCTGTGCTATGATTTTGGCGGCAATCTATTTTTTGCTGGTTGATCTACATCTCTTTTGCGGCCAATATCTTTGTTGATGGACACATACTAGGGTGAGTCTTGTTTCAGAGATCTCATAAAATACTGATAGAGGGGCAACTTTGCCGAGGTTATCAATTGCTTTTTGGTTTCCTCTTTTTCCCTGTTGCCGATATCTTACTTGGCTATGCTTGGTTAGGTGAGCAATCTACTTTCTGTTGGTTGATACAAATCTCTTTCATAGCCAATATTTTTTTTTAATCACAACACTCTAGTTGAATGGGTATGTTGGGGCTTTTATGTCCTGTTAAAGCTGAATCTGTGAGTTATGGTTTTTGGCTTCGAAAGGCTAAAATAACCACAGATAGATCCCATGTGGCAAATATGCTTCAGATTTTTGCTGTCTATTGCTTATTAGTATGCTAGTATTTTTCTTTTGAACGTGGTTCTGAGGATATTTTGGGTTCTTTGTATTAGGGTATTTAATTCCGCAGTTACATTCACTGAAAGTACTTGTGGAAAGTTTTCAGATTGTTCTAATGGGTGCACTTATGCCAGTTTGCTTGTTTTTTTATTACTAGGAAAATCCCACAAGCTTTATTATGTGGTATGTTGCTGGAGATTCTTTTTTTTTTTCTGCCACTTTTTTTTTTTGTTTAAGCAGTAAATGTTTTTACTGGGCATGATTTTCTAAATGATGAAAACTTACCATATGCTATGGAGCAAGCTCCAATTCAGCTTTTATTTAGTCATAGTTACACTGATAGAAGATCATGTCATGTTCCCCAATTATCAAATATATTATTTTTGTTTTCACCTGATTTTTGTTAAATCTTAAATAGTTCCATTAACCACTCTAATTATGATAGTTAGGTCGATGAAACTACTTCCTTATAGATGTTCAGACTTGAGATCGCTCTTTTATGTAAGAGTTCGGAGATTTTTTATTTCTTTATCAAAATATCTTTTTTGATTTATGCCCTAATGATGAATACTTTTTAGAAGCTATGGATTGACATCCAAGTGAGGCTTTTTGTCATAGTTACTCTGATAGGGCAAGTTCATGGTTCACGTGTTTTTGAATGTGAGGAGCCCTCATTGGATTTAAGTGAAGCATAAACCTTTCGAGTTGCTGTTTTTTGTAGACTTAGTTTCATATTTTTTATTAACCAAGGCTTTGTGAGGAAACCCTGCTGCAGGGTTAGCACTTAGGCTGTAAAGCATGAAATCCAACATCCTCTAAAGAACCTTCGCAGAGATCTTCTCCTTCTACAGGATGAAGTTTTTTCTTTTTTTTTTTAGGTTAAATTTTTAACTATGTATGAAGTATTTTGGATGACTAATCTTCTTATGCTGTTCAATTATTCTATTGTTGCTGGCACTACGCAATTTTATCAACTATTAAGGATTAAAATACCAAGAGTGATTAATAACTATCAGAAAAAAGACATGGTTGTACCTAGGTGCTCACATTTGAACATGCTATTTATGGTACAAGTAGGAGTGATATTTCTGTCAGCAACTTTGCTGATCTGATTAGTTGATTTATTTCATTTCCTCTCTCCCTGTTGCTTACTGTACTTGGCTATACAGGTACATGAAACATCATTTTAAGATGTTTTTACATTTAATTTAACGTAGTTGCAATCAATGAATTGCAAAGATGGCAACTTTGCTGTGGTGATCAAGGGATTTTTGGTTCCTCTTTGTTCTTTCTGCCTATCTCGTATTTGGCTGCATTGGTTTCTGTGGTTGAAATCTATTCCTGGACTATTTTATCCGACTAAGCTCCTTTCGAAACATGAGAACAATAGTTGAATCATATAGAATTTTTGTCTGCAGTTTGTACCACTATCTAATGGTTGATTTTAACTTGGCTTTTTGCTGGCTTCAATATTATTGGCCTTATATCTTTCTAAAGCATTTTGTGATTATTTCATGTTCTCTGCCATTGTTTTGTTTACTGATTTTTATGTTGTGGCAGAACAAAGACGTAACTGAAGCTATTCAGAAGGTTGCTGCTGCCTATGACTGCAAGATTGTTGAAGGTGTTCTCAGTCATCAGCTCAAGCAGTTTGTGATAGATGGGAACAAGGTTGTACTTAGCGTATCC
This sequence comes from Macleaya cordata, assembly GCA_002174775.1. NCBI lineage: Eukaryota > Viridiplantae > Streptophyta > Magnoliopsida > Ranunculales > Papaveraceae > Macleaya > Macleaya cordata. The sequence continues at coordinate 646,229 of MVGT01003948.1, forward strand.
AGTCCCGATACCAGAGTTGATGATGCAGAATTTGAGGAGAATGAAGTTTATGCAATTGATATACTCACCAGCACTGGAGATGGCAAGGTAAGGGTGGAGCTGCTCTCAACTCAAACATCATTCCAGTTCACTGCTAATCCCCATGCGATCTGCAATTGTCAATACAAATTTGCAGCCGAGGCTGTTGGATGAGAGGCAGACTACTGTATATAAAAGAGCTGTGGACAAGAACTATCACTTGAAGATGAAAGCATCTAGGTTCATCTTCAGCGAAATAAGTCAGAAATTCCCCATCATGCCATTTACAGCTAGGTTCGCTTGTCATCCTACTTTTATGCAGGTGTTCATGTTACAATTTTACATGTCGGGCCTTTTGCTTTCACTGCTACAATATTCATGTGGTGCTCTTTTTCCCCAATAGGGCTTTGGAAGAGAAGCGTGCCCGGCTGGGGCTAGTTGAATGTGTGAATCATGATCTTTTACAGCCATACCCTGTTCTTCATGAGAAGCCAGGTAAGCATTAATGCCAGGATATACAAGTTACATAGCAACATGGTTGCCATCAATAATTAGTAGGGCTTTGGTGTCATCAGCTGTTGCTGCAATGATATCTGAAGGTTCACTCATTCTGTGTTTGTTGGTGTGGTTATGCAGGTGATTTTGTTGCACATATCAAGTTTACGGTCCTGCTAATGCCTAATGGATCAGACCGGATCACATCCCATACGATGCAGGAGCTGCGGCCTACAAAGACGATAGATGAAGAACCTGAAATAAAGGCCTGGTTAGCTCTGGGCACAAAGACGAAAAAGAAAGGTGGTGGGAAGAAGAAGAAAGGTATGTGGAAACAAAAAGACTCTTCGTTCACGTGGATGGGTGGGATGAAATTCTTTAATTAAAATTGTTCTGATGTGAGTCTGATTTTGTGTTTGACAGGTAAGAAGAGTGACAAAGCCGAGGAGTCAACAGAAGTCGAGCCTATGGATGGAACATCAAATGGTGCTGCTGCATCACAAGAATGATAAAAATCTTTTCCAATTTTGTAGGTGGTTTTCTTATATTAACGAGAGAGAGAGATAGAGAGAGAGACACCCCTCCTAAATTGGGCCTAATTGTTTTTTACGAGTATGGATGGATGTGGTTGATAGTCTGATGCACATACGCAAGGTTACCCTGTTTTTTAATACCTCCCTTTTTATTATGATTATTGCTTTTACAATGGAAAAAAAAAGTTCAGTTTCATAAGTGTAGCTTTGTCTTTTTATCACTATCATCATCCACCACAATACTATGCTCTTAACCATAGTAACCAAAAACGCCCAAACATGCTGGCGCTCCTGCTCCCAAACCCCGTTTTCACGTTTTGGAAGCGGGAGCGCCTTCGATCCGCGGTTCGAGAATTTTCGGAGCGCGGTTCGAGAATTTTCGGAGCGCGGTTCCAGAATTTTCGGAGCGGTTCCAGTTTTGGGAGTGCCTAACCAATAAAATGTCTATTTTTTTTTGGTTAAGTTTGTCCAAATGGACTAATTTTTTTGCATGTATGTTATTTATACTATTTGGATCATATTTTAAAAAAATTAGCTCAATCGGAGACTTATATCACTACAAACACTTAATTTAGACTTTATAGTGTGAATGAACGGCTGGCATTTAAAGTGATTTGTTTGGAGGGTTAGATATCTCTGATTGAGCTGATTTTTGGTGGACATCTTATAAATAATGATAATATTATATAAAAAAAATTAGCTGATTTGAAGACGTCTAACTTGTAAAAAAAACTCGTTCAAAAATAACCTTATTAAGTGCCCTTAAAGCACACGTTATATGGTTGTGTTTCTCACTTACTTTTTGGACAGTAAAAATTCATTTTTTCCATAATAAAATATAATTAATATGAGAAACAATAAATTTTAGTTATTATATATATAGTATACTTTATAATTAACAAATACGAAAAAATAATATTTTTTTAAAAATAGAATATTATTACAAAAAATACTTAATAAAATTTAAAAATTATTTTACTAACTATTCAATGATTTTGTTAATAAAAATTTATTTAATAATCTAGTTAATCATAATCTAGTCAATGGTAGTTAATTAAAACTTCAACTACGTGTGAGTAAGTTAGGCGCTCCGAGCCTTAGGCATTTTTAAATTTGGCGCTCCGACGCTCCCGCTCCGCGCTCTGGTTACTTAGAGTTGCTTAAATAATATAAGATCATCTTTACTGAAAATCACCTTGGTTTAAAAGTTTTAATATCATAAAAAGTTGCTTAAATAATATCACATTGGTATAAAAGTTTAATTCTCATTAAAAGTTAGTTAGAAACCTATGAAGTACGGGCACTTCTAACTGAACTATCTGTGCTTTATAGTTAGAAACTGGGACAGGTTCATAAGATACATGGTTTTAGATGCAATCAAACGATTAACGACTAGAAGATATGACCTTTTAATTTATGAAGGATTTTGTTAACATGTGCCCTAAGGCAAATGATAAGTTTTTAGGTTTTGTGTTTTGTTTAGTTTCTTAAGGTTGTCCAAATGGGTTGATTTTTTTTATATGTGTATTATTTATACTATTTGGATCATATTTAAAAAAAGGGTCAGGTTATATAGCCCCCTTATATAACCCCTCGCTTATGGGGCTCACATTTAATGCATTCGGGAGCTGATTTTTTGGATAAAATGATCTACACGGTGAGGATAACATAGTTACCTGAAATCAACTTGATCTAAAACTTGTAACCTCAAATCTACCTGTGTGTTAGGATCTGGATGGACTCTAATGGACTCATGAAATCATGGGGTGTGTGGTTGTGGACTTTGATGAAGTCCATAGAAGTCCCATGTTGGTGGTTGTGGACTTTGCTGAAGTCTATAGAAGTCTCATTTGGGTGGTTGTGGACTTCAAAATGGTAGATTTGTGAGGTGATGGACTTCTATGGACATTTTTGAAGATTTATGAAGAAAATTTGGGTTAGCCAAGTCCAACCAGTATAGGTGAGATTTGCATGGACTTTGTCTCTCATCTCTCTCTAATATAATATATAATAATTAATTATTAATAAATCATAATAATAATACTTTATTAATAATTATAATTATAATAAAAACTAATGATAATTATTAATAATAAATAAAGATAATTTAATAACTTATAATCATAATCAAATTAATTAATATTTCTTTTGCTTTGGCACAAAAACCATAATAAGGTATGAACCTCAAGTAGAGAAAAAAAAATAAAAAGTAATTTTACTTCTTTAAAAAATATTGTTGGGATTAACAAAACTACTAATAATACTTTTTATTAAATATTAAAATTACTAGTATTAATATAGTCATCATAATAATAAATATCAATATTTTAAAATTAAAAATTATATTGATTTATTAAGTTTACAGAAGTCTGTTGAAGTCCGTAGCATTATAAGTCCACAGAAGTCTGTAGAAATCTATAGACTTTACAATAGAAGTCCGTAGATTCTGTCAGTACAAGTCCGTGGACTTTGCAGACGCTGTAGAAATCCATAGACTCTGCCAGAATCTTTCGAAGTCCATCATATTCAAGAGTCGGTGAAAATCCGTAGAAATCCTAATCGACTACCCTCTTAAGATCGAGATAATCAGCTTTGGTTATAAAGGCATACGGCGATCCGTGGATTTTACACGATTTCAAGGGAGCCACGTGCACATTTTGCTGATCTGATTTTGTCTACCAAGAAGAGCCCACCATGTGGTCGGTCTTGGTATCTTAACACAATCACATGGTGGGTCTTGTTGACCTACGTTAAACGTGGTCGACAAAATGGCATCCTCCCCGCCACATCTTACGATTTATTGCTGTCCGCTCCCGCGATGCATTAAACGTCACACTCGAGAATTCTAAAATTCTATTGGTCATGTAAAGGTGGAAGCATCTACTTCCTCCACGTGTACTCGACCATCTCGAAGCATCTCGACCCGCGCGAAATCTATTTCTCTCTCCGCAAGCTTTCAATCTCCGGGTATTCCCTCTCACTCTCTGATCAGGTGAAACGTTTACAACAATTCGAAATCGTGATCTTGAAGACCAAAAGAAAACCCAAATCAAATCTATCATCAGACGAAGAAAAAAAAAAACATTCAAAAATGATTTTTCGGTTTTGTTTAGGGATAATTCTGTTCGCTTCGTTCTTCTCCCTCGCTTTAGAAGCAAAATCCGCCGATCCATACAAGGTAAGCAAAATCCTTTCTGTGAATTTAGTTCTTTTAAACCGAACTTGATTGGTTAGGGTTTATGTCAAAACCCCAAAGACGAAACCTGAACGGAAAGATCCTATTGATAGGGTTTTAGTAGCTGAACCTTGGATCAGGAACAAAAAAACAAATGTGAAGATTCAGTTCTTGTTTTAGGTTTTTACGTAAGGTCTCTCCCTCAAATGAGGATTTCTTTAGTTCTTGAAACATCTAATGTTAGTTTTTATCGTTTACGATTTGGAAATGGAATTAGTTCTTGTTGATGAATTAATGGCATACATCTCTATCTGTAATGGCGCGCAATTGAGGCATCCTTCCCTTTTCCTGAACTAGAATTAGTCGTGTATTTTCGTAACTCAGAAGTTGTAGGTTTCTAATTTCAAGAAATTTAAATGTTGAAATACTTAAGTTCTTGTAACATAACATCTCATTCACACATTTTGGGTCTTCTCAATATTTTCAGACTTTACCTTGTTATATTTTTATAATTTATTTAACATAAAAGAATCTTTCTCAGTCGAGCACGCCGAGGCCCTGGTTTCTGAGACTGCTTTGCACCATGAACCACTTCTTTGTTGTCTCAAAGGGGTTTGTTGAAATGTACAATATCCAAAAATGTGAACTTTGCCAACAAAACATGATTTACTAATCTAGGTGGTATTCTATTTTAAATATAATTAGAGTTGCCAACAAATCTTGCCTTTAGTGAGACTAAATATTTTGCACTAGATTTCCTAATCTCTGATCGATTATGCATCTATAGGTTCTTGGGGTTGATCGAAAAGCAAGTCAGCGAGAAATCCAAAAAGCTTTCCACAAGTATGTTCTTTTAAATTCCCGTACCTTATTGTGATGTTTGGTGATTTTAATGACCAGTTGTTCTGTTCTGTCCCCTATATATTCTTTGTGAAACTCTAATCTTGTAATTTTTGTTTGTTCCTTTGCAGGCTTTCTCTTCAATATCACCCAGATAAGAACAAAAATAAGGGTGCACAAGAGAAGTTTGCTGAGATAAATAATGGTATTATTTTTAGCTGTTTCCTGATAAGCCTTCCAGTTTTGCATTCCTTCTAACAGTGAATGACTTATCATTTTTATGGTGGCAAGACATCAGATGAACTTGAGTTCTTGATTACATTAAGTCTTGTGTTTATTTCCAAGGACATCACTTCCTTTTATTTTTAAATTTATTTGCCTTCTCTCCGATGACTTACTATGTTGTGCATAAATTTCACTTGTTTTCCAGCGTATGAAATTCTATCTGATGAGGAAAAGAGGAAGAATTATGATCTATATGGGGATGAGACGGGGAGACCTAGTTTTGATGCTGGCCCTGGAGGTCATGGAGGATATACCCATTTCACTGGTGGCCATCAGGGAAATAGTCACTTTAACTTTAGACCGGATGAGTGGCAAAGGACGGGTCACCAGGGAAACTCTAAGTCATTCTCATTTTCCTTTGGCAATCCCAGTGCAAGTGGGAGTTCTTTCAATTTTGGTTTTGATGATATTTTCTCCAATTTCTTTGGTGGTGCAACGAAAGGCTGGAACAACTTTGGTGGTTTTGGTAGTTCAACTGGATCTCAGTCTGGGTCTAGAACTTCCCCTTACAGCATCCAGGCTATTAATTCTAAGAGTTTCAAGAACGAGATAATAGATAAAGGGGTCACCTGGCTTTTGTTATCTTATGGTCCCTCGTCAAAGGGATATAATGTATTGCAATCTATAGTGGAGGAGGTTGGCAGGTCATTAGAAGGAGCTATAAAGGTACATGCTCGTGCTGTTGTGTATTTGAAACAATGATACTTTATCCAATATACTATGCGTACTTAATATCATTTTGACAGGTTGGTAGCATAAATTGCCAGGACGAGAAGTCCCTTTGTAAGGAATTTGGTTTATCGCCATCAAATTCAGCACGTGTATTTGTTTATTCATACAGAGCAAGTGACAAAGGTTCCCTGATTGAGTACGGTGGTGAGTGGGAAGCTAAAAGTCTGAAGACTTTCTGCCAAAATCAGTTGCCAAGATTTTCAAAACGGGTGGACTTAGGTCGTTTCGATTTTTCGTCAAGCACCGAAAACCTACCACGTGTGCTGCTACTGTCAACAAAGAAGGATACACCTGTGATCTGGCGTGCTCTCAGTGGCTTGTATCGCAAGCGCTTCATCTTCTATGATGCGGAGGTATGCTGTAACCCTTAAACTCTTAGTTAATAAGGTTGTCCAATCCACATTTTATTTGGTTCAGTTGAGCTATTTCTAGGTTGACTGAATAAACATTCAGTTGATCTGGGCAGGGTCAGGACCTGATTTTTGTTCATGCTTTTGAGAGCAATAGTAATACCTAAAATAATTACTTCATTCATAGGTGTAACTGTGACCTTCACTTCATGGATTTTCTTACTTCACCTTGGTGCTGTCCATATTATTCAAGGATACAGTAATTAATTCATGTTCATGCAGGTAAATGGTGTTTCTGATCCATCGGTAAAAAGGTTAGGAGTTGATGCACTTCCAGCAGTTGTTGGTTGGCTGTCGAATGGGGAGAAGCAAATAGTGAAAACTGGGATTACTGTTAAAAACTTGAAATCTGCCGTTGACGAGCTCAGTGTATTACTTGATAATTTCGAGAAAAAGAATAAGAAGGCAGCTTCAAGTCGGGGTACAAGGGGACAAGAGACTGAATCAGAAGGGAAAAAGCAGTTGCCTTTGCTTACGGCTTCGAATTTGGATACTCTTTGTGGAGAAAGGACTCCCGTATGCATTATAGGTGTTTTCCGCTCATCGAAAGGAAGGGAGAAGCTAGAATCCATTCTGTCCAGTGTGAGTAAAAACTTTGTTAGGATATTTTACTTTTTATCTTTTGGCTGTGGCTTCAATCCAGGACTTTGTATTCACTGAATCATTTTATGCTTGTAGGTCTCTCAGAAGTCGCTAACGAGGCGACAGAACCAAATGTCCAGCTCTGGAGTTTCTGTTTCCTACTCCCTATTGGATGCTAACAAGCAGGCAGCATTTCTGAATTCCTTTGACAAGTATGGTTTTAAGTCTACGGACAAACTCCTAGTGGCTTACAAGCCTCGGAAAGGGAAATTTGCAGCATTTACGAATGAAATGACAATGGAGGAAGTGGAGAGGTTCATAAGTTCAGTTCTGAATGGAGACGTACAATTCTCCAAAACGCGACAGAAGCCTGTGCTGAAGTGAACGAGAGAGAGAGAGAGAGTGGTAATGAGAAAAAGGATGGAAATGTATAGAAGAGAGGTACAGTGATGTAGAAATTTTCTTGATCGTCCTCGTTGTCCAGAGGTGCTGATTCGGTCTTCAGTCCACTCCAGCGTTCGGGTTTTTTCTTCTGAAATCACATCTGAAATATACTTCACGGCAACTAGTAGAATAGGAATGTGCAGAGAACCAATTTTCTCCTTGAAACTGTGGATACGAGATATAGTCGAGATAGATAGAGAGAGAGAGAGAGAGAGAGAGAGAGAGAGAGAGAGAGAGAGATTTTGCCTTTGTAGGTTGGGAATAATGAATGAATTTCCTCAACCCTACTACTTAAGCGGCTTTGGTTGTGTGATATAACAAACACTGATTATATATTAATATTAAGTTAACAACAGTGTACTCACTCATTTCGCATATCAACCATTACTGAAGTTCCACTAATGCGGGTGACTGATTTTCAGTTGCAGTAGTAATAATTTAGACTGGGCATATAACCTTTAATTCAGGGCCTAAAGTCGATTGTGAGGCCTATTTTCTTCTATAAAAGGGCTAATATTTAATCTTTAAGCCCATAATTAATAATTTTATAAGTTATCAAATGGGGTTTAAGATAACTTATTAGGCTGATTTTTCAGGACTGGTTAAGGTAACATTGTTGGGTTAGTTAATAGGGGTATTTTGTGCTAAACTGTTGTTCCTGAGAGGGGTATTTTATTTTTGGACTAGATAGGATGTACCCTATCAAGTCTTGGTGGTGGTTCTTGTCACACCATAGTATAAACTCCTTGATATCTTATCAGTTTATCGCGAAAGCATATACCCTTTTTACGTGTTCGTTTGGTGGTCAAAAGACTCAGAACACTGAAACGAAAGGAAGAACCAACCAGAGGATCCAGTACTGTTCGCTTCTTCTTCATTTTCTTGCTCTCTCTCTCTCTCTCTCTCTCTCTCTCTCTCTCTCTCTCTCTCAACTCATCAGTCATAATAATCATTTCTTGTTTATTATATGGTTGGGTTGGGTTTGGGGGGTCTCTAGATGACTATGTCATTGAATCCAGTTTCAGGTTTCAACTCAACGGTAACTCGGTCTACTCCGTACTCCACCTCTTCCTTTCTTTTTTTTTTTCTTTAAAAAAATGGAAGGGTTTGCTCATTATATAGTAATTTGTTTTTGATATCAGCATATCAATTTGGTGTATATGTTAATATATATGTTCTTCCGATTAAGTGGTTTGTTCTGAAACTTTGTTTTAAATTCTCAAATCTGAATTAAACGTAGGAGAAAATAAGGAATTGGTGTGATTGTGTTTCCCTTGAAGAACCCAAAAACATGAAAAAAAATAAAATAAAATAAAATGGAGAAAGATAGATTGTAGGTGCTGATTGTGTCGGTTCTATCATCTATGGTTGTAATTCTGTTGGTAAATCCCACTAGTTTCTAGATAATGGTCAGAAAAAAGAAAAAGAAAAAAAAGGCCCTTCAAACAAGCAGCTCAGAGACACAAATAATTTCTGAGACTATAACCAGATGTTTACCAATAAAATATAAGACAGTAACTAGGTCATTTTTGGTTTTGGTAAAGCCTGCTCAATTTGCTTTTACAAATGTGTTACTCTGATTCTATACTGTACTTTTACGTGTGCTGGGTGTAAATGAAACAAATCATGATTTACTCAGCCAATTCAAATTTCTACGTCCTTCGGGCGAGTTCCTATTCTAGTATGAGCTTTTGAACATCATCTCTGGTTATGCCCTCAAGGTGGAAATTATTGTAGCATTAGCTTAGTGATAGTTTAGCAAGTAATAGGTTGGGCCAGGGTGTCTGAGATTGCAATTACACCAATTTCTTCTTCATCTATTTCTGATTCCTTCTCTAGTTTGTGTATCTGTCCTGCAAATTTTATGTTGAAGAGTGTGGAGCAGATTGAAGAATTATCCTAGGTCAGTTGTGATGGTATTCAAATGAGAATGCGTCTCTCAAGAACTAGAAGTGTTGTTCGTCGGAACAACCCTTTTCCTCCATTAATCATAGTTAACATAACAAAAGGATGATATCACAATCTTTTTGTAAATTACAGGACAACGTTCTGTAATTTCGGTGTATCATCAATCCAGGTTGAGAGGGTAACTTTTCATCTTGTTCTGTACCTTAGTATTTTCTCCTGTATATTTAAGGTTTCATGGGTTGTATCATGTATGACTTCCAGAGTTATGAAATTTCCTGAAAATTTAAGTGTGGTAAATAGCTCTTAATACAAAGGCTAGACAAGGAGGCTGAATGAAATAAATTTCTTTATGTAAAAACCATTGGCATACCAAGGAGATGCAGCTACGTACCTCTGTCATTAGGTTTATAATGCAAAGATTGATGTCATATATGCAACATATTATGTTGCTGTCAACAACTCAGCTGGTTCTTTCTTGTTATAATGGCTCAGAAAATCATCTGCGACCATTGACTTAAGAGAGATCATTGAGTTCTGCCTATGCATTCTGTTTGGAAATCCCATTTTTGGTACTATATTAGACTGGTTCAGGACTCCTTCATCACTTCTATTCTTCTTCTATTCACCTTACTAATGTTCTTCCATTAACAGTTGCAAGCAAAACTCTGGAATATCTCAAGACCTTACGCAGGAGTTTCTACCCTTAAGACTGACCATGTCACAGCTTCCTCAGGGCTATGTTTTGGTTCAAGGAAGAGCATAAAGTACAACAAAAGATTGGGTCCGCTTCTTTCGGCTTCCAATAGCAATCAAGTTGCTCCAGAAACTACGGATAAGGATTCCAGTAATGCAGAAAAAGCACTCACCAATGACCAGTTGTTAGCAGCCAACCCTACATCTTTAAATTCTCTTGCTGGGAATATCCAGCTCAAATCTAGTGCCAAAGATGAACTAGGGCCTCAAACCACAGGGGCATCTAATGGGTCAGGTGTTCAATCTAATGTGACAAGGGACACATTGTCTTCTACTAAAGCACCAAAGAGATCATCATTGACAGCGAGGGAGAAGCTAAGGGCAGCTCGTGTTCTCAGTCGATATAACACAGATTCCAAACCCTCAAAATCAGAACTGGGGAGCAAGGTTTTGGATGCTCTGAGGGAAAGTGATCGTGGGAAGAAAAGATCTGGCCTCCCTGAAGCTCCTGAAAACTTGTTAGATGATAGCAAACGTGGCATGCCAAAGCAGGGACTGACTTTTGATCTTCCAGGTGGTTCTGATCTATTTCTTATTATATTCTCAGCGGTCTTCATCAGCACGCTCATGTTTGCAACGACTTTTGTTGTCTGGAAAGTTGGAGCCATCCATTTTAACGAGTACTAAGGAAGGTGAGGTGTCTCTTTGTATCCGAACAAGCTGCCTCGTAGCATAGATGGGGGACGAAGAACCTGAAACCTACTTCATTACAGGTACTCACATAAAAGCTCCCTCTTACATGTCCCCAGTTTTTATGTAAACTATGTGTTAAGGCCAACTTTCTCTTACGAGCAAAAATATACATTTCAATGTACAGATTTTGCTCCTACATCAATTATATGTCAACTTTATTAGCTTAACTGTACTGGAAGTTGGATTATAAATGCTGAGATAACTTTGAAAACTTATTTGGCAGAATCTTTTAGCATAGGTGGTACTTTTTCTTACCCTTCTCTTGCTCTTACCACCAACCACTGCCAAGAGTGCTCAACTGGTTTTTAAGAGGCCTCCTCAACTTTGTATTAGACATGGTCCATTGCTTTTTTTCTGAATGTATTACAGGTTCATTTATATAGTAAGGCCCTTTGTGGTTACTTGAGATATGATCTCTGGGAAAGTTACATTTCCAGATTGAGTGGGTTTGGTATAACAACTTCCCTTCCGACACATTAATACGACTGTTTCCACTAGCAAAATACCAAATAGTCCCGGATGTTATTAAAAAGCACAAGTGATTGTTTTTGTGATGAGTGTTTCAGCAGTCTGGGATGAAGTAGCTCTGTGGGAATGGATCTGAGACCCTGAAGGGACTGCCATTATCGATGCCTTTTTTGTGTAATTAGGCTCTTAAGGAAATGCCTTGGTTCCTCTGGTCCTCTTGTGCTCCTTTGAAGATAAAAGTTGACAAGGTGCTGACATTGGATCATCTGATCAGTAAGAACATCCTCATTTCTCATTAGGTGCATGTTGTGTAAATCTTTAGTCTGTTGACCACTCGGTTACAGTTTGATCTGGTCCATGAACAGTGTATTGGTCTATTTGGAAGGAGAGTATTGATGAATGGGAGTTCACTCCTTATTGGACCCGCAAACCCTTGTTATATATATTGTTACTCCTCTCTCTAACAGTTCGACCTTTTAAAGTAAACAGTTGTTAACATGGTATCAGAGCCTAAGCATTTAGGTATTCTAGTCCTATTAATTCAGATGACTGAGTCTTAAAGGTTGAAGAGGACATGTATGGCGGTAGGGGTGCACAACACAGGGTGTGAGGTCCTAATATTAGATGTGCCATCTATCTTAGTTGATTTGTGCTTAGACCATTTGTTTTTTTGAGCAAGTAGATCAATGAGAGGAGTAGAGCAGCACATAGGAGGAGCCATAGCAGAAACAGTAAGGCTACCGCTAAGCTGCAGTTGCACAGAAATGTTGCCAACAGATCAATTTACACATTTTACTGTACTTCCGACCTCATGGTGCAGCAGTTTCTCCCCTAGTTTTGTAGTTAACGGATCAAAATCACTGCTTCACCAAACAAAGACAAACAAAAAATTACTGCTTCAGCGTTGCATTCCACAGTAGAGTTGCAGTATCCCATAGAGAGCAGTAGTGCAGTTGAATTGAGAACCACACAATCAGGGTCCGAAATGAAGAGAACCCTTGGATTTAAGTGTTCGTATTGTACCCATAATTTATAGAGGTGAAAAAAATGTAACTAGCCCTCGGGGTTTCTAATTCATTGGCATAGTTGCTATATCATGGACTTCCGCGGAACAGTGCAAAGTTTAATTTTTTACCAATTTTGGTCAGAGATTAATCACTCATCAGTGCTGCCAAGTCACATTCAACATTAAACATTTTGGTTGGGGGCTCGATCAGATTGATTGTTCAATATATATATATATATACACGTCACTGTTGACTGTGCAGTATTGTACAGTGCCAATCTTGTAGCTGTAGGGGGGGGACTGGTGAGGAAGGGTCTTTGATAGCCAAATTTAGTTGGGTGTAAGTCTAATAAGTCACAGGAGGCCCTTTGTCTAGTTGGTCCTTTTTATTATATTAATTGTCTTCTGTATTATTATTATTATTTTATCAAGTCGATAGTTTCCAAGGTCAGAGGGATTCACTTCTGAATCATCCCACAGGATCAGACCTTGGCAACTAACTTTGCCATTAATGGTGATCGATGGATGGGTGTAGTGCTGTAAACTAATAGCATAAAACAAAGTGAGACAAACTCTCTCTCTCTCTCTCTCTCTCTCTCTCTCTCTAGCTTTCTCGTACTAAAAGGTAAAACTCTGATGAGCAAATTAGGTGATGGAATTGAAGACAATTGTTTATGTCTGGAGATGAGAGGACCAACTTGCCATTTTTTGATTGGTGAAATGGGTTCCAAGTAGTGCTCACTCTTGGGCTGGCAGTATTTAGACCAAGTTCAGAGGGAAGTCTTAAATCCCAAATCCCTTTAACATAGGATTTAGGATTTAGGGATGGAGTTGAATAGTGGGAAAGAGACAGAAAATCCCTTAAATCGAGTCAACGTGAGAAGATACGATGGTTAGACTATTTCCGCGATAGTCGGTCTATCGCCACACGCCCACACCCAGTTGTTCATCCTCAAAAGTTGCTTAATGGTCATTCCATCACTCCTTTACGGATCTTTTAACTGAATTTTTTAGAGACCTCTTAATCCCTTAACATGGGGATTTAGGGAATCCACTGACTTGCCTTTAGATGGTCCTATGTAATGTGAGCTTAACCACAAATCACGCACCGCCACGTGGCCTCCACAATGCTAATGCTTAATGCTTAGTTGCGTAAGAAGTACCACTTTATACACACTTTTTTTTT
>MVGT01003948.1:660295-671645 GCA_002174775.1 Macleaya cordata
AAAAAAAAAAAAAAAAAAAAAAGGGCTGCTTTTACGCTGGTTTTATGAATGTCTCAAAAGCAGGTGTACAAATTAAGTTGCATTCATGCCTTTTTATTCTTCACACTCTTTGTAAGATCACGTTACTTATACCCCCGAACCTAGGAGCAGATCGTGATTTTGTTTGGATTATTATACACTGTTTTCATAAAAGTGTGATTTGCTCTTTAATTCAATAGGATTAGGCTAGTTTTCGTTTGATCTAAAAGTAAGGATATTCTAGGGTAAAATAAGGGGTGAGTGTTGTTTTTGTTTTTAGTTTTAAAATAGTGATTTGTGCGTTAATTTCTCTAAAAGTATTTTTTATGTACTTTTTCCACTTTTGTTTGGTCTTCTAATTATAAATATACAGTCATTTTCATGCCAACTCATGCAATTAATGGGACACGTGGAAGAACTTTGAAAAATATACTAAAGGAGTACCAGTTCCGAAAACATCTTACAATAATAGAGAATGAATGAATCTGATCACCAAAAAAGAGACAGACTCAAAGAAATTAAGAGAGAGAAAAAAAAAAGATAAGGGTTTGTTTGAAAAAGAAGAAAAAATCAACACAAAATCTCTTGGGTTCCATTCCCTTGTTCTGTTTGACGATTTAAACTCATCAACAACAAGAGATGGGTACGTGACAATTTTTTCTCCTTTCTTTTTGGATTAATTGGTCAAAATATATATATTAGATGAATGAAAGTTGTGTAAGTGCGTGTGGGAGGAGAGAGAAACTAGAGGTAATGTTTTGTTTTAAAAACTAAAAAGGCTAGCTATAATAATAAGAGTATAATAAGACATAAAAAGATCTGAAAAAATATTGAATTTTTGGATGGATAGAGGATAGCTAATTAATGAATCTCTGATACGGAAAGCATACCTAACTAATAAATTCACCCACTCCTTAATTTCAAGTCCCATCCATATCAATCATCCATGCATGTATCATCCATCCATTATTTGAATTTGTACGGTTGCAAATCCAATGATTTTGTAGGAAACAAACAAACCCCAAACAACCAAATATATTTTTGAAATTGATGGGTTTTTCTTTTCTTCTCTTTTTTTTTTTCAAAAAAAAAAGTAAAGAAATTGAGATTTCTTGGCAGATAATGCTGCCTGTGGATGGGAGGATGATGAACTATATATATATATAATTAAATTAATTTATTTAATTTTCTTCTTTCAAGATCTTATTTTATTATATTTTTGCAGATCCCTGGTAGTTGGGGACTTATAGGGAGGAGTACCATTTTCCTGAAACTAAATATATAAAAAAAAATCTTGATCAATGAGTTCCAACAAGTACTACAACTACATTATTGATCCATCTTTTAAAGACTACCCAATAAAATAAAATCTAATCTAATTTAGTCTGCTAGGGCCTTTTTCCCATTTTAATATAATTCTATACCACATCTTAGTATATATAGTACGTACCTAATAAATATCTTAATGGGTTTGTCTTATTCTATCTCTTATCTTTGTTTCTCTCTCCAAGTAATGTTTACCCATATATGAAGAAGTAAAATTGGCTTCGTTAAACGTCAATTAGACTTGGGAAAAAAAAAAAACAACAATAATATTTTTTGGATCGATGAGTTTATAAAAGTCATGTCAGACGCTTATTTGGCAGGGTAGAACCTACTACTTTTTCTCTTTCAAAAGTGTTGGCAGTGGGATTGACTATACCACATAAACATCGGGTACAACTTTTATAATTTGATCGGTCTAAATAGCACTATTCAAAAAATACATATATATATATACCGCATGACATGCATGCATCAAACTTAATGATAATTCTACAACTAATAAGTTTTGATTCTAAGACTTCCTAAATTATGAGAGAAATGTAAATTATCTGGACTACAAACAAATGTCCATGGAATGGTTGCTTTCTGATATTTAATGACTGACCATTCTACACAATTTGGTACCAAATCCAAAAGTGATCAATGGATTAATTGGTGAATGCTGCTGCTAAGATCAACTTATTTATGCACACGTGTCTGGTACTAGTCCGCTTGAGGGACTTTCTTTTTCCTTAACTAAACTATAACATTTTAGTACAACACCCTTGGAAAAATGTAATGTATATTGTCAATTAAACAGGACATCCTTATGCTTCAGATAAGCCTATATAAACCCTTCCCCACCCTAGTTGAAAAGGATGTTCCTAAAACCCTACTTCCAAACATTGCCACTGTTCTATCATGTCTAGTTAGTTACACAAATATCTTATATTTAAAAGGGGTTGTGCACGCATGTTATACCATAAGTTAAATTTTACAAGCCACTGTAAACAAGTTAAAACAAAAATAAATGGGTGTCGTATTAATGATTGAGAAAAAGAAAGTACGTAGTAGAGAATTTCTTGTTTTGCGGCGTTGAAAAATTGAAAAACGATATACAAGTGTATCAATTAAAGATAGTTTTGATATAAAAAAAATAAAGATAGTTCAAAAAATTAAATGATGTGAACCTCATTATATTAGTAGAGATTGTTGAAATACTGAATAAAAAAAAATCCGAGTAGAAAGCGACGACTTCACATCAGTTTAAAAATTCATATAAAAAAACATCAGTTTAAAAATGATCTGATGAGCCTCATTTTAATTGTAAAGATAACAAAACTTGGTATTTCAGGGTTCAAGAATATTTTCAGGGGGAGTAATGCAAAATATCTCTAATATATCAGTGGGTCAAAGTAGAATAAACCAATTTAGATTTTCAATTGTTACAGCGACGGCACACATGCACGGATGGATGATAAAGATGTGGAAGAATCCATTAAATGAACAAGTCCCCACCATTAATGGAGATGGGAGGGAGTAGGGACCTGTTCTTAATTAGTTCTAATAAGTTCTTTTAACACCAGGAAAAGGACAAAGAAGGGCTTCCAAGTTATTAGTTGTACTACCAGTCAAACACTCAATCAATCACATATATAGTTTCATTTTTGGTGAGCTGACAGTCAAATATTGGTCAAGTGTTAGAACTTAGAGATACAAAAATGGGGTCATTTTTTCTACCTAAAAGCATTTCATATTTCAACATTCAACTCTAATATAATTTTGTGGTTGAAAAAAGATTATCTATAAACTAACAAAGAAAAAAAGATCATTTGTAGGATCTTTGTCTTTCTTAATTCATCCAATTATCATTGTTTTTGTCTTTGTCTTTATTACACCTTCTAACTAATCAGGGTCTTAAATAGAAAAAAAAAAGGAAAGAGGTATAGTGGAGCTTAGGTTCACCATCTTCAATGGACCCCAATCACAAGAATACAAAACAATTTTATAATTCTACACTAAACTTTACCAACCCATGAACTTTTTTAGACTAATAATTTAGTTAATTAGTCTTTGATTATTTAGGCAACCAAAAGGAAGTCTAATCCAAGATTAGGTAATTTAAGGACTATTTTAAGTAATAATATAGTCTTGAGTTTGGGTCATGTAGCACCAAAACGTGGTCCACCTGTGGAACAGTATGGGCCAGATTTTAAGATGTAGAGGGTAAGCTGAGTTGTGGGATTGATTGATGGATCTTTAGTTCATTTTCCTTATAAAAACTTCTCAGAGAAAGTGAGTAGAGAGAGAGAAAGAAGAGAGAGAGAGAGAGAGAGAGTAAATGCATTTCATAACCTCTTTCAGGATCAACACACTTTACCTGCTTACTACTTACTACCGACTTCCAATATTCTCTACTGAGCAATCTTTAAATTGAACCATAATAAGTCATTTTCTACTGCAAAGTCCTCTTTTCTCTTTCAGTTGTATATTTCTTCTTCTTGTTTTCTTTTCTGAATATACTTCAGCCATGAATGCCAGAGCATCTGCAGAAGCATTAGAACAAGGGTCTTTTGAACAGGTACTCTTGTTTGCTTTTATTGGTTCTTTCTTCTTACATAACGAGTTTCATATTATTTGGTTAGACTTATGTTTGTTTCTCTTCTGAAAAATTTGGGATTGTTATAATGCTAGCAAAGTCTCCCTCTTTTTGGTTGGGTTATGTGAAATAAGTCAGTGTAAGGCTTTTGAATAGTTCTTAGTTCTTGTCTGTTCACATTCTCATTTTTTTTCCCTATATCTAGAAGCTTGAATGTTGGTTATTAGTTTTCTGGATGAAAGGGTTTCTAGGATAAATGGCTGTATAGATGGAGAAACAATTGATGGATAACCTTGTTGAGTTATTTTAAAATGGGTTTGGACTGAAATGCTTTGCTGTTAGGATAAAAATGGGATTTTGGTGAAGGTATATAAGCTCAATATTCAGTAAACCAACTGCAGAGTGATCCCCATTTTCCAGTTCCATTTCCTTATCATTAGTTAGTCTCTGTGACTGTGGAAATGAAAGGTTTCTCTATTAGAATAATTGGATTTCTGAAGAATGATATTATGTGCAATATTGTAAATTGAAGAAGGGGAAACAATTTGGTTAGGATTTGCTTAAATGACCAATTAAAAGAATGGAATTTGCATAAATGAATCGGTCCTTGGAAGGCAGAAGGTTTTCTGCCCTTTTTGGGTGACTGTATATCAATGGTGATTGCCGTAATGCATTTTCTTTAATATAAGGGTGTGCTTTATTGTATAAAGGGAAAAAAAAATAGTTTAGTTAAACTAGGTCATGAGCTTCTGAATGCTGCTTAATCCCATTATAAGAAGCTTAGCAAATATTAAACCAAATTTGTTTCATTCTAAAGAGCTCATTTACTTCGATTTATCTCTGTTAAAGATTTGGTATCTTGAACCAGAACTTGAAGAAGGTTCCCTTCACAGCAGTGCTCACATTGGCTTACCAGAGTCTTGGAGTGGTTTATGGTGATCTCAGTACCTCTCCTCTCTATGTATACAAAACCACCTTCTCTGGGAAATTGAGCCTCCATGAGAATGATGAGGAGGTTTACGGGGTACTTTCATTTATCTTCTGGACCTTAACTCTCATCCCTCTCTTCAAGTACATATTCATTGTGTTGTCAGCAGATGATAACGGTGAAGGTAAACTTCGTCCTTCAGTAATTGTAAATTCTGGTTACCTAAGTGAGTAACTTGGTTGGGCTTGTGGCTCAAATTGATGGCAGTTTGTGCTTCAACCTTGAGGTCACAAGCTTGATTACATCTTAAACCAAAGAGAATGACAATTAGGAGCAACTTTTGAGATGTAAAATAAGATAAGATTCATTTGACATAAATACCTACGATTCTGCTCAAATTTAACAAGGCTAGAGAAGTAAAACTCAATTTCCTTGTAAGTTAGGTATTCACACAATAAGTTCTCTTAAGAGATCACGAGTTCAAGACCCAACAACTGCACACAACCTAACAAAGGAAGAAAGATCCCCTTCTCAACCATTTACTGATGGTGCAGGTGGTACCTTTGCACTATACTCACTTCTCTGCAGACATGGGAGACTCGGCATTCTACCCAACCAACAAGAAGCAGATGAGAAGTTGGCAGCTTATGGGATGGAAGGATCAGCTGACACATGGCAGAGTTCTATTCTGAAATCATTCTTTGCAAAGCATCCAAAATTTCGTAATGGGCTCTTGATATTTGTTCTTCTGGGCACCTGTATGGCAATTGGTGATGGTGTACTCACCCCAGCAATCTCAGGTGAGTACATTTATATATATCGTCTCTGTGCTCTTGTCTATTTCTATACTCTAATAGTCTAATAACAATACTAGAATTAAAAGAGCTATTGGTCTGAGAGCTTGGTAGGAATTGAGGTTTGCGAAAACTTTAGGTGCTTTGGAACCGATTTGGGAGAAAGGAATCATGAAACAAACTGATTTAGTGATTTTGTTGTTTGAAGCATAGACGTTTAAATTTAGAAATGGTCAACGTTATAAACTTTACACAGTTCACAATGCTTAAGGTGTTCTTAATTGTATAAGGTGGTAGTATTGGTGGCGAGAGAACTAGAAGGCTAGAAACAAAGAGTGAAACCTCTTTATCTGTTTTATTTCATAATTTTAAATTGACGATCCAAAAAGGATTCCTTTAACCTACATTCAAGAACTTGCTTTTATGGTTAGGGACTTTCACTTTGTGAATTTGTGGCCTCAAAACCCTTTCATAACTAGTCCATGATTTAATTGTTAAATGTAAGACTAATTTACATCTGGACCTCAGTGTCCCAACTGTGGTTTTAGAGATCAATAGAGAGTGACACAAACTTTCTGATTTCAAACTTCTAAGTTACAACTCATGAGCCGAATGCCCCATTGACCCTTTCCTGCTCATGCTTCTAGTTTGTTTAAAACAAAATATTTCTGTAATCAGTGAAAGCACAGATTTACTCAAACCAGACTTGCATGGCTTCTTTTCAGTTCTTTCGGCAGTTTCAGGAATTACAGTTAAAGTAACAAACCTTCATGAGAGTAAGTTCATCAGCACTCAATACTACCTCTTTCAATTAAACACATTGAATCCTACTAGATTTTACATAATTTGGTTTTTTCTTTTCCAGATTATATTGTGGTGATCTCATGTGTGATTTTAGTGGCGCTCTTCTCTCTTCAGCATCATGGGACACATAGAGTTGCTTTCATGTTTGCACCAATTGTCACTGCATGGCTTCTATGTATCAGTGGCATTGGTATATATAATATATTTCGGTGGAACCCAAGAATATATCGTGCACTTTCTCCAGTTTATATGCTTAGGTTCCTCAAAAGCACTGCGGTTGAAGGGTGGGTGTCACTTGGGGGAGTTGTTCTTTCTATTACAGGTAAATTTTTCACGCATATAAGGTTTTGATGTGGTAGTGTAATTCTCGGTACATAATTACAGCTATAAATCGTAAACTCATTTAATTTCTTAGGAACCTCTCATCTCTCACAGGTGCGGAGACCATGTTTGCTGATTTGGGCCATTTTTCCCCTTTATCGATTAAGGTAAATGCATTTTTTAGTACAGAGCAGAGAAGGAAAAGAAAGCAACAGCGAGTCAGTGACAGCTTCATCCTCTTAAACTCAATGTACTAATGCTGTATCTACAAATGCCAGGTTGCTTTCACATTTCTAGTATATCCCTGTTTGGTTCTTGCTTATATGGGTGAAGCTGCATTTCTTTCCAGACACCATGAAGATATTCAGAGAAGCTTCTATAAAGCCATACCAGGTAATGATGGTCAAATATTTGTATTAGCTAACCCACTGCTCCAATACTTTGTTCTAATTTCATCCTCTCAATGTGCAGAACCTGTGTTTTGGCCAGTCTTCATAGTGGCCACTTTTGCCGCTATAGTGGGAAGTCAGGCTGTTATATCCGCCACTTTCTCCATGGTAAGCCAGTGCTGTGCACTGAATTGCTTTCCCCGTGTGAAGATCGTTCATACTTCAAGTACGATTTGCGGGCAGATATATATTCCAGAGATCAACTGGATTCTAATGTGCCTCTGTTTAGCTGTCACCATTGGACTAAGGGACACAAACATGATGGGCCATGCTTATGGTATACATTGAAGCTATTTATAAGATGTGCCCCTTTTCTCATCTAGTCGTTTTTTACATCTCATTTCTATTCATGAACTAAGTATTGTTTTGCTGGTTTTGTAGGCCTTGCAGTCACAACTGTGATGTTTGTGACAACTTGCTTGATGTTTATGGTGATGATAATCGTATGGAAGCAAAGGATAACCACTGCTATCGCATTTCTAGTATTCTTCGGCTCCATTGAGCTCTTATACATCTCAGCATGCTTCATTAAGGTCCCAGAAGGCGGGTGGATCCAGCTCTCTCTATCTTTGATCTTTATGGGCATAATGTATGTGTGGAACTATGGCACATTGAAGAAACACCAATTCGATCTGGAGAACAAGGTTTCAATGAAAAGAATTGTGGCATTAGGACCTAGCCTTGGCATGGTCCGGGTCCCAGGCATTGGGCTTGTTTACACCAATCTCGCAACTGGGGTGCCGGCCGTTTTTGGACACTTTGTGACGAATTTGCCTGCTTTCCATCAGGTGCTAGTTTTTGTATGCATTAAATCTATTCAAGTTCCTTATGTTAGTGAAAGTGAACGGTTCCTCGTAGACAGGGTAGGCCCAAAAGATTACGGCATGTTCCGGTGCATTGTCAGGTATGGCTACAAGGATCTACAGCAAGAGAACTATGATTTCGAGAATAGATTAGTATCCGTGATAATACAATTTGTAGAGATGGAAAGTGAAGAATGCATGTCGGCTCCAATTGCCAGACCATGTACCTACTTTGAAATGTCAAATGTTGATTCCTTCGATGTTTCGAAGCTCATGCTAACTCATCCGAATCGTGAGGAGAATATGGTGCAGTCCTTATCCGATATCCAAGTGGTGAGGCCCGAGGTTGGTCTTGCACAGAACTCTCTTTTCAAGGAGGAGTCTTTGCAGATAATGAAAGCTAGGGAATCTGGGATAGCCTATATTCTTGGGCATTCTTATGCAAAGGCAAAGAAATCGTCCTCTTTTTTCAAGAGATTCGCGATCAATGTCGTATACGCTTTTTTAAGCAAGAATTGCAGGGGACCAGATGTTGTTTTGAGTGTGCCTTATACATCTTTGCTGGAAGTTGGTATGATCTATTACGTCTAACTTGTTTGCGAAGCACCATCCTGGTTCAGCACAAGGTCTATATATTGCCTCATCAGAAGAGAAAATATATAAATTACTGCTCTTCGAGTAACGATGATAATTTTATGGAAATTCTGACTCATCTTTTTCAGTTTCATCATTTGCAAAGAGGCTCAAGATAGGAAGAACTGTTGAAGATCACGCCGAGATACTGCCTTTGATGGCACCTCCACGTATGGAACCCGGATGAACAACCTCACGAGGACCAAAGACTCCTAGTGTAACAGTGGTAAGCTTCACATCTGCATAGTACACTTATAATGTATAGATGTAAAAATAGCACCATAAACAATATGTGAGGTTTTATTTATAGCATTAATGAACAGAATCAACTCAATTAGATGATCAACCATTAGATCAATTGCCTGTTTATAGTCAAAAGAATTCGTAGTGCTGGGAAGAGTACATACATCAGATGGGTTTTTTTTTCTTTTTCTTTTGTTGTTGTTGTTGTTGATCAGTAAAAAGAGCTTTATGTTTCTCTGTTTGGTTTAATGTGTTGCAGTTGTTCCTCTTTGTGTGCATCATTTTAATTAAATGCAGTGTGCCTTTTGAAATTTGTATGCTGTTACAGAAGGACCTGAAATAATAATTTAGATCAATATTCTTACCACAAGAAGAGCGTCAAGGTACACAAGTAGGACAGTATGATACTGACTCTCATCATACTCGACAAAAGGCTTTAAATCGGACTTTGGACATGGTGGGTTAATTGATTTTGATCCGACCCGTTTCTAAACCTACAAAATATATTACAACTTGACAAGCTTTATTAAGTGTTTATGTTGTATAGGTCCTATAGGATCAAACCCTAATTGGTTCTTGGTCAGTGTCAATCAACTAATAATAAAGTAGCCCAAAACTACGGTACAATTTTGAGTACTCAAGGAAGGAGTCAGACGTGACCAATCTTGGTCAAAATTGAAGGTCCATGTCATTGTGACCTTATCTCCGTGCAAGTTTAATCACTAATTAATTACTAAATAGAAAAGAAAGATCCTGTGGCACCGACACCATCTACCTAGTCATGTCGCATTTTGATTGGGTTAAAATTTTTTTTGGAGGGACCCAGAAAAGGCTGAAGTAATGGGTCCCTCTCAGCAGTAGCAGAAAGAAATAGTGTGTTATTATTAATAAGATAGATGAATCCAATAATGCCAGTGATAAACGTTCAAAACTAGTGGTTGATGGATGGTCTGAGTTTTCTTCTTGCATCTTGGTTGTGTTGTGGGTCCTCCCCTCACCTCACCAAATGGTGAGGACTTTCGGCTTGGGCCTACACAGACCCCAAAAGTCAAGTTGTGATTTTGTGTCATGTAATCTCTCTCTCTCTCTCTCTCTCTCTCTCTCTCTCTCTCTCTCTCTCTCTTTCTCTCTAGCTATCTATTTTGTATTGCACGACTGTCTAATCCGTTTAATAAATGAATGGCGACGAAATAAACCCACTAAAGTTTGTGGCATTGTATTGATTGGATCATAGCGTGGATAATTTTGGGTGAGACCCACTCACTGATCAATTCACTCATGGATAAGGCCAAGCATCTCATTAGTCCAAAATAACAGGCTAGTAAAACTCATTATCAACATTACAATTCACATCTCCCATCAACAAATCATAATCTCTATTCTCTGTCTTAGTTACAAATGGTACCCAATAAACCAGGTTAACTCTGTAAAATAACTGCTGATCTGGTAAACTACTCTACTAGTCCAATTGGGTTTTACAAATTCATTTTTCTTGAGCCTATACCAACCACCAAATCTGTTAGTCTCTATTGAAAATCACTCTGCAAATTTTGGTCCTATTTAGAGATTTTTAATCATTAAACTCAGGCTAAGATGGTAAAGTTGTCAAGAGTTGAACTGAACCCATAACCTAGTTCAAATCCCACCCACGTCTTAATACCTTCACGTATTAACAATTAACGACTGTCGTGTTTTACCAATAATCTTTTTTAATTAAAAAAATCATTAAATTAGAGCATTTTTGTCATGGGTTTAATGACAGGCTGAAGGGTGGGTTCTAGCTAGGTTGCAAGAAATGCAGGAATCCAATGATCAGACGGATTTTGCTTTATATATGACAAACCAATAACAGGGCTAAAGGGCATTAAGAAAAAAGAAAAAGAAAAGTGCCACTTGGTGGGAGACATAGAAGTTGGGTAGCTATACAAATTAATGGAGTACATAGAATACAGCATCTGGATTCTGTTCAATGCTTTTGTGATTATTTTAGTGATACAGTGGGATTAGTACTTGACTGAATGAGACTATAATTATATAGTACTGAGACAGACAAAGCAAGATAACCAAAATTAAGTTTTAAGACTTGCAGTTCTCATAGAGGAGAGTACTGATAGTGTTCATATTAGTATTACTTAATTGATGGATGAGAAATGCTTTCATTCAGCTGCTAGTTGGCCTGAAAAAGTAAATTTGATGAACAACTGCCATGATGAAGTTAATAGAAGAAGGCCTTTCATCCTTCCATGGCCTCCTTATTATGCTTCAACGCCACCACCGCCCCCCTTCAATGTTCATGGGTTTCCTTCATCTTATTCCACATCGTCTTCTGTCCAAGGAATTGCAGAAGACCCAGCTGCGACTGCTTCTAATAAGAGCCACAGTCAAGCTGAGAAGCGGCGTCGTGAGAGGATCAATTCACATCTTTCCACCCTTAGACGCCTAATTCCTCGCTC
>MVGT01003948.1:672630-712034 GCA_002174775.1 Macleaya cordata
AAGAGAAGATGATGAACCTTGATCATTGGAGTACAGAAACACTCTTTTTCTTTGTAGGCGTAAGAAGATAATTACGGCCGCCAAGATGGGTACTAACCAATGATTGGTCGATGGGCATTATTCTTTTTTATATTGGATAATGATAAATATGATATTAATATATTGTTACAAGTTTCTTCAATTTTTGGCCTCCTCTTTTTTGGGTGAAGTTTCTTTTTAAAAACTTATTAATAAAGTCAATGACAAAAATTGATAACGTGAGCGGCAGGATTCGAACCTGCGCGGCCAGAGCCCACATGATTTCTAGTCATGCCCGATAACCACTCCAGCACGCCCACTTATACATGAGCTGTTCAATTTTTCCACTCATTGCCACTCACACAAACTGGAAAACCATTTATTTCACTCTGGTGTGGAAAGCTATTTATTTTGGATGTGGGGAAGCTATAAAAATGGGCTTCAAACCTGAAACACTTTTGTTAGTTTTGGTTAAAGGATAAGTTCTTCATACCCTGTCAATTTTCAGTTTTTCGTACCCAACTAAAAATACACCCCACCCTGCCACTATTTCCATCGCCACCACCATTTAGACATCGCAAAATGACCCATGACTCGCCAAACTCTACCCTAACTCGACCCTCTAACTAAACATGTCAGGCTTAAGGTTGAGTATTTATGATCCGTTAGCCCTTCAAACCTATTAGGGTTAGGGTCGACCTTGACTTTTGTTTACTTATTTTATATAGAAAAATGCAAAACTAGTCAGGGTTAGATTTGAAAAATTGACTCATTTCATAAACTAGTCAAGATTACCTATTGATAATCTTGGCGGGTTGACCTTAATTTTACCAGTTGCCAAGTCTACCACCACCACCCCACCTCCACCGACACCACTGCCTCCACCTATTTTACCTCCACTGACATCACAGAGAAAGAAGAGAAAGAGAAAGAGAAAGGGAGAGACAAAGAAGAAATAGAAAGAGAGATTGAGACAAAGGGAAATAGAGATCGAAAGAGAACTAGAGATCACTCACTCTTCCTCTCGATCTAGGTCTGATCTATGTTTCAGATCTTCTTCTGTATGATAGTGGAGGGCGGTAGTGGATGTAGTGGTGGCGGTGGAGTTGGGGTGGAGGTAGTGGTGGTGACGGTGAAGAATAGAGATGGTGGTAGGGGTGGGGTATATTTTTGGTAAGGTGTAAAACTTAAAAATTAGTAGGGGTAAGTGTTTGGGATTAAAGTCTATTTTAAGGGCTTTCCTAACATCAGCACCTTCCAAAGAGTTAAAATACTCTGCGACTCCTTATATTTAAGAGTACAAGTATAGGTTGTCGAGCGAAGTGACAAATGAGAGGCCACCATGTAAATTTGATCAAACTATAATTTTTAAATTTTTTTAAAGACAGAAAAGAAAAAAAAAATGATTAAAAAAAAAACTCTTAATTTCACACTTGTGAAGATTGTAAGTTGTAACAGAGTTTGCTCATCATATCTACATTCCAAAATCTAAAGAGATAACTAAAAAAAGAGAAAGAAGATATATTTTAGGTAAATCTAATAAGACTTATTTAAGTTAGTTCAGAATCCTTCTGGGCTTCAGACTCGAGCCAAAATCGAAAACCCGGTTGAGTCGTCCGTAGTCTGTTGAAGTAGTTGCTAACTTCTTCCGCGATCATACGGTGCATAATACTCATCAAACACATCTCTTTCATCTCAGCCGCATATCTCCGATCATCATCGTCCTTTTCACCATCCTCATCACCCCTCCTACCGGTGCTCCTCCTCCTCCTCCTCAATGTCTCATCATTCGTCCCCTTATTCAAATCCCTCTTCCCTCCTCTTTCTCCTCCTCCTCCTCCTCCTACCGCCACCACCTCCGCCTCTTCAACCCTAACGTGTGCCGCCGCCCCTGGAAACGGAACTACATTAATCTCTCCCGGTGGAGACAATGTCAACGACGTTTCCGGCTTCTCCGATCCACCATCCTCATCCTCATCATCTTCATTGCAGTTATTGTTCATGGACGACGACGCTAGTAGTAATCCAAGACGGGGACGCTTATTCCGCAGCGATTCAGCCGACTCAGTCTCAGGATCTGATGACGCGGAAGACGACTCAGGAATGAGTCTTTTACGTAGGGTGGAATTCCAGTGATTCTTGATGGCGTTATCGGTACGACCAGGAAGGAGGCGTGCGATAGTGGCCCACTTATTGCCATGGCTAGCGTGAGCCTTGACGATGATGTCGTCCTCGGTGGGAGTAAAAGGACGGTGTTGCACAGACGGACTGAGCTGGTTACACCACCTTAACCTACACGATTTACCGGATCGACCTGGTATACCTGAGCTTATCAGGGACCAATTACGCGGCCCGTGCAACTCCACAAGCCTCGTGAGTTTCGCGTCCTCTTCTGGACTCCATGATCCTTTCGTCCGATCTCCACCACCGTTGATTACCACCATCTTCTTCTTCTTCTTCTTCTTCTTGGATCGATTTCTAGAATTAAGATTGAAAATCAGAAATCAGTGTGAGAATGATCTGCTGATATGATGAAGCACTTACTGGCCTGGCCTGGCCTGGTTGATTTATATATATATATGAAGACGAAGGAGGGTGGGGTGTGGGGGTCTTAACCGTCCGATAGAGATGGTGGGGGGTGTCAGTTAGCATGAACCGTAAACTGCTCATCCCACAAAAAAAAAAAACTGAAAAAGAAAAAAACCACTCTCTCTCTCTCTCTTTCTCTCCGATTTTTTATTGTGTTGAGAGGGGAAAAACCATTTTATAAGCCCATGCACGAGACGCGTTTGATGATATAAACCAGTTTTAAAGAGTCGTAGGGACTATAGAAACTAAGATTGAACGTGAAAACTGTTTTCGTTTTTAATTGGGAAAATCTTCAGGGATTTTCTACCAATCTCTATGAGTTCGGATGACTGGATTTCAACGGTCCTGATTCAATATAAATGTAGAAAACTTAAATCTAACGGAATGGATGTATGTAGTGTAGTATACTAGAAGGGAGCAATTATATCGGGAGAAATTGGAGTTAATGTACAGTTGTAACGGCTTTCCATTTATTAGGCAACAACTACGGTGAAACGGAAAGTATCCCTCTCGCAACCGTTATTTGGTTACGAGGGTTTAGATAGAGATAGACGACAGTTACGAGTTTCAACCAACGGGCCCACGTCAGTTACGTTTGTTAGGTAGAGAGATTTATAAATGATGCATCATCGCAATGGCATGCCGCCTACATTTGTAACATGTAATGGAATTCGTTACTGTTGCTAAACAGAGATGCTATTGGAACCAATTCATGGTTGTGTACAGTAAGACAGATTGAGGTGGCATTAAACATCCACTATTCATTGTGTATTTGTGAGGTACTACCTCAATCTATTTAGCATGACAGATTGTTGGGCGGGTCTCAAAATCATTTCTAGTTTCAAAATGTTTACAAGGATACACATATACTTTGGATGTCGTGTTCCTTATACTAGGGGTACACCTATTATTCTGAGCATACTCAACGTAGAAATGATTCAATAGGTAATTTTGATCCATTAGATGGAGAAATAATTTTCACTAAAAAGAATTAGTGTTTAGATCATCTTTATGTACCTGAACGTAGTAGAAATAAAGTAGTTAGAATATGAGCATAGTTTGTGCCATGTAATGTTTTTGAAGAGTCAAAAAAAAAGTCTGGTCAGAGGGGCTCCCAGTACTTAATAAGAACTTTGATCCCTCATCATGCATGGTAAGCCCAACTCAAAGTTAGGTTGGACTCTGGTTGAGATTTCAAGCCCAATCGCTATTTCCATTAGGCATTTGTTTGCTATCACGTTATTTTTTGTGCTAAAATCTTGTGAAATATTAGCACTGAAAACTTGGTGGCAGATTAGGGATTTAAGTTCGAGCCCACCAGCCAATGGAAAAATTTTGGGTATATGGATTCATCTTGGGCTTTGAATACTCGGGCTTCAGAGTTATACTTGGAGCATGTATGTGATTAGAAGATGGAGAGTGATCTGGCTTTGTTGTTAATGGCAGGCACCAATCTTGATCGCACTCCTTCAGTTCTGGTTTCGAAATTACACGAAATCTTACATTAGAGAGTTGACACTGAGTTGAGAGTGGTGGGGTAGGGCAT
Source organism: Macleaya cordata (assembly GCA_002174775.1). Classification (NCBI taxonomy): domain Eukaryota; kingdom Viridiplantae; phylum Streptophyta; class Magnoliopsida; order Ranunculales; family Papaveraceae; genus Macleaya; species Macleaya cordata. Next base: position 676,784 of record MVGT01003948.1, read on the forward strand.
GTTAGTTTTTGCAAAACCTACTATAAAATGTGAGAGGAAGTTTTATATGATGAAGTGGTTTTATTTTTTTTTATTTTTAATACTATTTACGCTTCTTCTAAGCCAATGTCCGTATTCATCTTTCTTCGTCATTGGAAAAAAATTAACTCTGAGAGCACCTTGTTTGTTTTTCTTTTTAATATCAGAATAGAAGATCTTGATTCCGGGCTCATTGACCAGAGGATACAATGGTAGCAATTGGAAGTTAGAGCAGGGCTAGTGGAAACCCCTTAACCCCTCAAAACTTTGGGTGGGTTGAGGGGTTAAGGGTATGGTAGGGCCACTGCGGAATTCGGGGGTCTCGCAGGACTATTCCGCGTCGCGGAAGAGTTCCACGAGTGAGATTAGTTAGCTTCAAACCAAAGAGAATCTTTCTATTAAAATAAATATTTAACAGAAAAAGTGAGAATCTCTTAATTAAAATAAGTATTTAATAGGAAAACAATATGAGAATATCGTGGAACACTTCCACGACAACTTCCACCACAGAAATATTTTGCAGAGCCTCGCAGAAGTCTTCTACGATTTTGCCCATCGCGAAACTGTTGCGCGTATGGGTACTCTTACGCGAGTACCCCTGAACCCTTACCACCACTCTAAACTAAGGGTTAAGTTGAAGGTTATGGGGCTCAAGGGTACCCTTTGGCCTTAATTTTTAGTTCACTTAAGGGTTCAAGGGTACCCACTAGCCCTGCCCTAAGGTCATATGGTGGAGTTGACCGTTTAAGACTTGACGAATAGGATTATGGTGTTTTCCTCACCATCCCTATAAGTGGGTGAACTAATCTCTCTCTTAATAAAATTACCCTTACACCTACTTCTATGCCAAATGCTAGTTACACCATTGCTTAAAATGTTCCCCTTTACCTCTTAAACTAGCCCCTATATCCCGTGCAAGGCACGAGAACTTCTTTTAAAAAAAAATTTTAATTTTTTTTATCAGATAATTAAAAAGTTTAGTTGTTTTAGATTGTGCCATATGTTTATAATGTAGGTTTTTTTAACCCACACCTAAGATAGAGGGTTTTGTTAACCCAATAATAGATAATAGATTGGGCCATATATTTATAATGTAGGTTTTTTTAATCCACACCTAAGAGAGAAGGTTTTGTTAACCCAAGGCTTCTTCTATAGTATATTATAATAGATAATAGATATGCCCGTGCTCCACTTCTAATCACTTTATTCTTACATTTTTGTTACACCTATATATAAATCAAAGACCCACAACACAAGTTCCTTAGATTTAAATGGCCCATTTTTATATATGCACGTAGAGATAATCCAAATGTTAAAATTTTTAGAGATGATGATCTCCTCATCGTAAAGAACATCCTTATAAATAAATATATAGCTCAAAAGCCTCTATTCCCTCGAAACTTGTTGAAATTTAACGCTGACTAGGTTATTCATTTTAATGTTAATTTTCAACGGATAATTAAGAGAGTTGAAATTTTTAAAATAATATATTTTTTTTGCGAGGATAACTTATATAGGTTTTTTGAGAGAAACCCTTACTGTTATTTTAAGATTTAACTCCAACAAAAGTTTTTTTTTAGTCTAAGGCCCCCTGGCAACCCTCTCAAGAGTGTTGCAATGTGTTATGTAGAACTGTAACCCTTACGATCGAGGGTTGCACGACAACTCTCTTGAGAGGGTTGCATTAGGTTACGCGCATAAACTTCCATCAACATTGTTACCAAGACGATTGCAGAGAAAATCATTACCAACGAGTGCAGGAAAGGCTACCACCACGAGTGCGGAGAAGACTACCACTAACGGGTGCAAAAAAAGCTACCACCAACAATGGGCGCAATTTATTGAGAAATTTTTGCCTACATTTATATAACACATTTTATGGGCTAAACTTAATGGTAATTCCACAACCAATAAATCTTGAACCCAAGACCTCTCATGAGAGGAATGCAAACCAATCGGGTTGCATTTTTCACCACTTCTTTTGAGTCATTAGGATTTTGTCTACGTCAAGTTGGTTTAAGGACGTGAATGCACCAGAAGTGTCCATAAAGAGATGGATTTTTATAAAAATCAAATTTTAAATTATTTCCATGAGAGTTTAATGTGCAAAGGACTATAAAATAATTTTAAAATATTGAAAGAAGACATGTGCATGCAAGTCTAATTCACAAAGGACCAAGGACCTTTTTAAAATATTAAAAGAGAGAGTAGATCGGAGTACATTGAGTATACATTAGTATGTGGGACCCACCTAGAGATGAATCAATGGCTCATTTTAAGTTAGGGTATTCTCCCCATCTTGATGATCATCTTCAAAAAAAATATGTCCATTCTAAAACTTGTAACCTTATCATCCGGTGATTGAAAATCAACGGTGCTTGAGTTATTCAAACACCGTTGATTTTAAGTGATTTCCAATCACCAGATAGGGTTACAAGTTTTAAAATGGGATAATTTTTTGTAAAGATTATCAACATAATGGAGAGAATATCCTAACTTAAAATAAGCTTTTGATTCATCTCTAGGTGGGCCCTACAAGCCAATGTATACTCATTGTACTCCTAGCTAATGTACTCCGATCCTCTCTCATTAAAAGAAGACATAATGGTGACTTTAGATTTGATTTCAATTAATTATTTAAATTTGAGTACCACGCTAAATACTTATTATGTGTTTCTATGTAGTAAAATTGGTTGTCCATTATGTTATAAATTTAACAAATTTTTCAATGAATCCATTTCTAAAATCTTACATTCAAACACACCATTAGAGAATTAGAGATTGGTCGAGTAAAACAATAGTACTGTTTGGATCGACAATTTTATAAAAGTCGTGCTCAACTCTTATATGGTTGAATGGATCCGCCTATCATGTAAATTAGAAACCTCTTGAGAATATTTTTCGGAGGGAAAAATGGTGGATCCTACCCTCCCCACTTTTGTGAAATAATAGCTCCAAAAAGTATTATTGCTTGTAAAATCATTTATTTGGTGAAAAAATCTGGAGTAAAAACTTGGGCTCGAAGGTGAGTGAAAAACTAACGGTCCAAAAATAGAAGGCAAGAGGGGCGCGTCAACCGTGTGGTGTTTGCCATCTGTAATGTACCAACCAAGATCGATCCTTTTATTTTACCAAAAGAAAAATTATTAGCCAGAATTGCAAAACAAAAACCGGATCCCCTTGTTTTATCACCTCTGTTTTTTTTTAAGTATCTAGTGCTCTTCAAGAGTACCGAGATTTTGGTTGATCCTCTGTCGCCGCTTTTTGGTGGCCATTCAATTTCTGTAATCAATCACAATTATGATCTCTCTCTCTCTCGTGAATGATATTCTTACTCGTCACGAAATTTTTTTTTTTTTTAAAAAACCTCGTGATTTTATAGTAGTTAATTGGCGGGCAAGCCAACAACTTTTTGTTAAGTGGCCACGTTAGGGCTTGGCCCAACACAAAATCATACAAATTTTTTATTTTTTTTTGGTAACACGCCGCAAATTACAGCTTTAATCAGACAACCTCATACATCATGGGACCCTTTAAAAGTTAAACCACCTGTCATTGTGTCAAGATGGTTTAAGGGTGGGTATTATTCTTTTTTATGATTGAATTAGAAAATTAGTAATGAAATCCAATGGTGTTTGATGTACCCAACATCAATTTAGATGTACCAGTATTACATCAAACAACTGAGACAGCATTCCACGACCACACCGCCTTAAGAAAAGGGTATCAGAGAGAAAGAGAGAGAATCGCCCCTTGTTTCACTCACACTCACTTTCATTTTATAAAAGTTCAAAACGACCTATAAATTTACCACCACCATTTCTTGCTACCTTCACTCCCAAGTCAGTATTCTCACACCACACAACACAAACCTCCAAAACCCCTAAATTTCCTTTTGAAAAATTATTTCCAAAAGATCCTAAATTCCCTCTTATAAAATTCTCTGAGAAATTAATCACCCCCAAACGCAAATTCTTCTCTGTTCCTCTCTCTCTCTCTCTCTCTCTCTCTCTCTCTCTCTCTCTCTCTCTCTACTTTCTCTCACTAGTATGGACACCAAAGTTGGAGCCATTGATGCATGCAAGCCCACAAACAACGACGTGGGCTGCCCACCTCACTCTGGAAATGTCTGCACCATCCAAAACACGGTCTCCCCTGCCGTGATTGGATCAACTGAGTCAACACTCGGTCGCCACCTCGCTCGTCGACTCGTTCAGATCGGTGTCACCGATGTCTTTGCTGTTCCTGGGGACTTTAATCTAACCCTTCTCGACCATCTCATCGCTGAGCCTGGGCTCAAGCTAGTTGGTTGCTGTAACGAACTCAACGCCGGTTACGCTGCTGACGGTTACGCCAGGTCCAGAGGTGTGGGTGCCTGTGTTGTCACTTTTACCGTTGGTGGTCTCAGCGTTCTTAACGCCATTGCCGGAGCTTACAGTGAGAATCTCCCCCTCATCTGTATAGTCGGCGGTCCCAACTCTAATGATTATGGCACCAGCAGAATTCTTCATCACACCATCGGCTTACCTGATTTCAGCCAAGAGCTCCGGTGCTTCCAGACTGTTACGTGCTATCAGGTATTTGATCAATACCCACTTTTTAGTATTTTGTTTTTTGATCGGATTCCTTACTTTGATAAAGAATAATTTTGTGGGTATCTTGAAAATTTGGTTATTCTTGTTTGTTACTGTTGAAATTTGTAGGCGATTGTTAATAACTTGGAGGATGCACATGAGTTGATCGATACTGCAGTTTCGACTGCTTTAAAAGAAAGCAAACCTGTTTACATCAGCATCAGTTGCAATTTGCCTGCAATCCCACATCCTACTTTCAGTCGAGAGCCCGTTCCGTTCTTCTTGGCACCCAAGTAATTGAAAATTGCTCTCCTCTCAATACCTCAATTTATTTGTACTAATATATTTGGAATTTGGGTTATTATCAGTAGTGATTGATTTTGCAATTATTTTCTGGGTGCAGATTGAGCAATTCAATGGGTCTAGAAGCAGCAGTAGAAGCTGCAGCAGAGTTCTTGAACAGGGCAGTAAAGCCAGTGATGGTGGCTGGGCCAAAGCTCCGGGTGGCCAAGGCTGGTGATGCGTTCCTTGAATTGGCGGATGCTTGTGGTTATGCAGTGGCAGTGATGCCTTCGGCAAAAGGACTAATGAAGGAGAATCACCCGCGGTTCATAGGGACTTATTGGGGTGCTGTAAGCACTGCATTCTGTGCAGAAATTGTGGAATCAGCTGATGCTTATTTATTTGCAGGGCCAATTTTTAATGACTACAGCTCTGTTGGGTACTCACTACTTCTCAAGAAAGAGAAGGCGATCATCGTGCAGCCTGACCGGGTTGTGATTTCCAATGGCCCTGCATTTGGATGCATTCTGATGAAGGATTTCTTACGAGCACTTGCGAAGAAACTTAAACGAAACACAACTGCATACGAGAACTACCACAGGATTTTTGTCCCTGATGGCCATCCTCCTCAGTGTGACCCTAAGGAGCCATTGAGGGTTAATGTCCTCTTCAAACACATACAGGGGATGTTATCAGGTGACAATGCTGTAATTGCAGAGACTGGTGATTCCTGGTTTAACTGCCAGAAACTGAAATTACCAGAAGGTTGCGGGTGAGCAAACTAGAAAACAAAATCTCGGTCCTTTAATTTTTTTCATTGTTTCAACTAAAAATTAAGGAAAGAGAATGTTAGTAAAATGGGTGTGTTGCAGGTATGAATTTCAGATGCAGTATGGGTCGATTGGGTGGTCAGTTGGGGCAACACTTGGATATGCACAGGCCGCGAAAGATAAGCGAGTGATTGCTTGCATTGGGGACGGAAGTTTTCAGGTAACTGCGCAAGATGTATCGACGATGTTGCGATGTGAACAGAACAGCATCATCTTCCTGATAAACAATGGTGGGTACACAATAGAAGTTGAGATCCATGATGGACCTTACAATGTGATCAAGAATTGGAACTACACTGGGTTAGTTGATGCAATCCATAATGGTGAAGGCAAATGCTGGACTACCAAGGTATGGGTTTTGAATCTTTTGATCTTTTGAGGTGTTCTGTTTGGTGTTTTTAATGAAGGAAGATCATAGTGATTATAAAAGTTGAAAATCTTTTAATACATTTTGGTGAAATATGCAGGTTCAATGTGAGCAGGAGCTGGTGGAAGCGATTAAGACAGCAACTGAAGTTAAGAAGGATTGCTTGTGCTTCATAGAGATTGTAGTTCACAAGGACGACACAAGTAAAGAGTTGCTTGAATGGGGATCAAGAGTCTCTGCTGCAAATAGCCGTCCACCAAATCCTCAGTAAATAATTTCAAGGTTGCTGCTGCCATTACAAAAATTTCACTACTAGAAATGGGTTTTTAGATAATAAGGCTTTGGTTTTTAGGTTTAAATCCTGGGTACATACGGGGTTATTGAGTCTATATGTGTCTATTGTTCGATCTGTCTTTCGAATTGTTCAGTTTCTTGGTTTTACCTTAGCTTGAGTTGAGTTTATGGCTTTATACATAAAGAGAATAGTTAATAGTTAGTTATAAACAAGTGTTTTTTTTATGTTAGTTTGGATCTCTGGGTGTGATAATTATTATTATTACCTATTTGTGCCTGCTGAAGGAAAATAGAGATCAATTAGTTGTTTGAGGACATAAATATTATTTGGACCTGATGAGTTCTTGCTACGTCCAGAGGAGAGGATCTTTGACCTAAAAGTTGATAATCATGAGTCCATTTGATCAGATCAGGTATTACAATCAATGTCTGTTGAAGCTGTTAGATGCAGAGTTTTTTTTTTGGATGACCGTCAATACTCAAATCTTTCCCCAAAGGTTAAACAATTGACCATGTCAAATAGAATCTAGCCTTGGCAAAGTCTTGAGAAGGACACAAAAGAAAATCATTAACAATAATTAAAGAGAAAATATCCTCCATTAACGACACACCAACATTGGATTTTCCTATTATAATAACATTTATTAAAGTGAAAAGGATGTTACCACCCTTTACAAATGACAAAAAGTTATCATTAACCAACAACTGCGAGTGGATTCAAATCCTATAAAAGTGGACTGGAATCCAATTGGAATCCTCCCCCATAGTAATACCACCGGTATTTAGGTGGATGGGTTGGCCAAAGAAGTCTTAGGACGCACACAGTTTGATAATTCATGATAATTCAGAACAAAACTTTTTAAATAACCACCAACAGGATCCAAAGTAACCAGATCAAAAGTCAAGGCGGGTTATACCTAAACAGTGAAAAAAATCCAGTTACTACAACAGGGGAAATGTTTAAGGGCCCACATAAATTAGACCCCAAAGAGTTCTTAAATGTGCTATTCCATTTCAGCTACCATCTGGGTTGGGATAGCATCTCGGAATCAATTTTTGACTCCTAAGAATTACTCTTCCATGGGATCCTCTCACTGGGCAAAAATGGAACACTAGAATTAAACCCACCTCCCCCAGAGAGGACAACAGCACTAGGAAGAATAACCATTCTTGATGTCTTTCATGTTCACAACTGTGCGGAGAATGCGAAAGTTTTCGGGCACAATAGAATTTAGATTTCCAAGAAGAATCAAATTCAACAGAGTTGGACGTACACCTCGTTTAATGCTTTAGAAACCACTGGGAACATAATTTGGATAAGTGGGAGTGTTACCCGAACAGGAAAAAATAAAACAAAAATAATGAAAAAGGTCTGAAGAGTGAAGTATGCAAGGTCAGCAAAATATCTACTCTTTTCTATAGCAAGTTTCTTTTACAAGTTAAAAGGAAGTTACAGAAATCCAGCAAGTTAAATCTTTAAGTTCTCAACATTATATACAACAAAATTGGGTGAAGGAAAACCCTTACATGCCTATGCTTCACTGCCAGCTCCACTAGACGCTATTATGAGCCGTTCGTTTTGAAGTAGAGTTGAAGGGAAGGGTGCTCGACAATTGCTGATATGGGATTTGAGACGAGGGATGTTTGGGTGTGCACTCCTACATCGGTGGCACCGCAGCTCCATTGACATTAGACTATCTTCATCATTCAACTTCGCCTTCCCATGGTTTCCAATTTCCTCGATCACGTCAACTGAATCGCGAAAGAAAATGGTATTAAATGAATTCCAATGCTTCTTGTTTTTCAGGTGTGTTGAATTAAAATCCTGACTGATAACATGAAGGTGTAGTTGTCGCATGGATGGAGCCTGCAAAAGTTCCATTTGATATATCTATGAGTATTTGCAAGGCATTCAGTTATGTAACTAATAAAAGATTATACTTCTTAAACTATCATCAGCCTGCAAAATTAATTGGCAAAAGCTGGCAACCTATAACTCTCCATCATTCCAGTTCTGGAGTGGGTTATTCAAGACCAGAAAAATCGACATAACAGTACAATTTTTGTGTTTCTAAAACTTGAAATAAATTTTTTCGGGAAATGACTGATAAAAAAAAAATTCTTTGACAGATGAAATTAAGAAAATAAAATAATTAGAAAACTCAAGTTGATAATGCAGTGATAAACCAATCTAATATCAGTATCTCACCTAGCCTAGTTGATCCTTTCGAAATTATTGTGAGTATTATACTATTGTTATTATATACTGTTTTATTTCCGTAATATAACACTATTCAGACATGACAACAAACTGGATACCTTAAAGTCACAACACCAGGACTTTGCCTTATGTTTACCAAATTACTGTAACATAGACTTGAACAAAGAAAGACAGAAGCAATTTATGCAACTATGGAACACTGAATATGATACTAACTAATACATACCGAATGGTATCCAAGACGAAAGACCAAGGAAGTTTCATCAGACAATAACTTCTTAGCCCACTTCACACCCACAGCATGCATCGTCCTTAATAACGGAAGGTGTTCTTCTCTTACATCAGCCAGACGATCAAGACCATCCTTTCTTGCTAATATCAGAAGGTGCTTTTGCGCCTGAACAGAAAAATTGAGCTTTAAGTTTTAGAAGTTCCAATGTTAAACTGAACCAAAATAAAATCTCCCTTACCTTGGGGTAAAGGTCATTTAGCACAACAACATCATCTGATATCTCAATCACGTCATTCTTGTGATTTTCAGGATGCATGGCTGTACGGTAAAGAGACTGAGCCCACGAGCCCCAAGCCTTGGTTGTGCCACCATCAGTTTCGTCTTTCTTTAGTTGTGTCCTTATCCCTGTAGCACGAGTAGAATCAGATTGAATCCCTTTTTCATTAGATTCTGATATTTGTTGTACCCCAACTTCACCCTGAAGTCCCTTGCATTTCTTGTTGCTGTCAGATTCATAAACACCCTCACGCTTACCCTTCTGATCACTAGTTGGAGAATGATCAGTGGAGCTTCGAAATAGATTCTTACTCGACTCTGTTGTTTGAGTCCTCACTATAGACGCAAAACCTTCAAAGAGTGATGAGTAAGCCTCACGAAGAACTGTGCAGCCTTTATCATAGTCATTGTTGAGATAGTTTGGTCTCTGTGGATTCATGTTAGGTCCAAGAACATGTATAACATGGGTTACCCCTTCTTTTTTATATAATGGGGAATTTGAAGGAAGAGGGACTGTTAGAGCACTCCCAGGGCTAAGAGAGCCAGCCTGTTTCTTGGTTGCAATTTCTAGGTCTGGACCTGCAGCACTAAATATAGCTGCATTTACACCACCACCTCCAGGTTTTAACCGCCTGCAAAATACATATTTCAGTGGAACTTCTTGACATGATAATGAGACCTAAAATTCAAGCTTTTACTCAATTTGCCTTGATAATTCAACCAGAGGAGGTAGAGTTGTGAGAAAGCTATCTGACGTAGAAAATTATAAAAGCTTTTGGACATAATTGAATAGAACTTTCTTACATATAAATACGTATAGCGTAGTTCGGATCAGTATAATATTCACAGTTCAAGGTTGGCTTTGGATAAGCTGTAGCATATGAATGAATTTCCTTCCTTTCCTTAAATCATTCATATTTTTAATGGAGCATTATAGAGCGGATATTATCCATGGAGCATAAGCCAGAGAGGTTGAGCCCATGGGAAGGTATGTAGCAGTAATTCAGAATGGAGACTTTGGCTTACGAAGAATCCAAGTATAGTAGGTGTTACCAGAAACCATGTAGATCAGACAATTAGTATTAGCAGGACACAAATTTCAAGCAGCAATACACAAATGGCCTTATAGAACAACGACTAATACACAAAATCACCAACCCTATGTCCCCTAAAAAAGGTATTTATATTTATTAGTATTCTGAAACTCAAAGAAGTAAGAGAAACAATAAAAGATAACTTTCTAAAAGCTTACCAGTTGGCTACATTAGCAATTACATTACAGCGTAAACCTCCTTTTGTGTAAAGCTGAGTTATATCTCCCACGAGAGTGAAGAATTTGTTAGAATCAATACTTCTCTGTGCAGCTTTAACCTTGACAGAAGTCAAAATCCTCGATCCAGCAGTCAAGTCTACCAAAACAAGTCTGGCATTCCCAACTTTATTCAAGAATTCCTCAACTTTCTCGACAATGATATCAGATGCTTTTTCATGGTTGAATTGAAAATCAGAAGTTGAAATAGATGGAAATGCTAGAGTAGGAACATCATTCAGAGAAGTAGCACCAGTGGAAGAGTCCTTTCTCAAATCTTCATCTTCCTTTACTTTTTCATCTGTATTCCCTACTGATGAAGTAACTGTCTCTCGTTCTTTGCAAGAAGTATCACTTTCCTTACTTTCTTTCTTAGAGACAGGATCCTTAGAGCTATTATCAGGGGCCTCTACTTTCTTTAGAAACTTCATTATTCCAAGTTGGACTTTGGCATCCGGGTTCTTCTGACCAAAACATCCTGAAGGAAGTGTATCAAGCGGACCAAGGGCACTGTATGTTTTAACAGCTTCCTCAACATCTCTCTCATTCAGGCAAAATGTAATTCGAGAGAACCCTTCATTCAATTTAGGAAGCTCTTTCTTTTGTAGCATTCGGTTCACAACAGCTGCGGCTTTCCCACCTTGCAAGTTTCCTTCATGACCAGTACGCTTGATCGATCGAGAAATACAAAGCCGGGCAGGAAGGTCAAGCACCACAGCGTGGACGTCCACATTGGAACCCCCTAGCTTCACAAAGTCCGAACGTTGCTCTCGTTCTAAATTGCATCTATCGATAAATACGCTTTTACCATCCTTCAATGCATCAGTTGCACTCTTTAAACACTGAGCTTTTGTTCCAGCTTTGCCATTTCCAATTGTATCCTATAAAAACAACAGAATCAAAAAGTTTAATTATTCTTACACTAAAACATAACCACAGATGCTGCTCAACCCATATAATTAGAATAATGGGTATAATTTTGATAAAGGAATAAGTCGATCATTTGTTGTATATACAACGCTAACGGGTAAATTATTAGCTGAAAATGAGATTAGCGTCGGCTAGATCCCTAATCAAAGAATGGAGTTCCATTAATTCATTGAGTCAGTTCACACATCAGATGTAATGAATCAATTAGCTATCTGCTATTAGTACCATAAACGAAGAAGATACCCTATTGAAGCATTTTGTCGAACAATTCGAATTCAAAAAAATAGGCATGGATGAGAGATAGAGAGAGAGAGACCTGAGTGAGGCATAATCCAGATGAAAGATCATAAAAGCACCATGTGTTATCAAGTGAAGCAGTCACAAAGTAGTTATGGGTGGCATGGATCGTGACAGCTTGCACCTGAGTTGTTAAAGACATTCTCAAATAAATGGAAAATATCAAGGAAAAGAAGGTAAAACTGGTGATATGATGTTCAAAACCAACAGAACAAAATGAAAGCATTTAAAGTTTACAGAGAAAGCTTCCACAAGTATATATTAAACTAAGAGCATCTCCAATGCAATGTGAATGTGGTAAAATAAGACTGCCACGTAGGAAAAACACTCATTTCCCAAAAAAAACTCCTCAAATAAACTGAGTTGGCAGTGGAATGGAATGCTATTGGTGAAATTGAAGTGAAAAACGAGGGCATTGTGAAGTTGAATGTCTAGAATTTGAAAGAATTGGACATTCAACTTCACAATGTCCTCGTTTTTCATGCTAGTGTCTTTCCATTCCACCAATGACATTCTATTCCACTGCCAGCTCAACTTAAAATCGTATCTTCACATTAGCATTTGAGGAATTTTTTTTTGAGAGATGTGTATTTTTCCTACGTGGCAGTCTTATTTTACCACATTCACATTGCATTGGAGATGCTCTAAGTAGAATGAAAACTGCACATAACATAGAGGACTATAATAAAATAACTATGGCTGTATTAAACAACATAATAAAATGAAAGACCAAACAGCCAAACACACTAGACAGCTATTGCTACCAAATATGTCAGGTATGTCTCAAACATGGCAAAGGAAGTAGATCCATATGGAAATTTTCAAAAAAATATATAAGACATAAATCTTCCAGACTTGTGTTTTTAAGGAGCTTGAAGGGATCAGAACACGGGTTATTTTGTTGGTGCATCTCCAAAAACTTGAGGGATGAAACAACATCTACGAAAACTAGATGTTGCTACTATCATACTGAGGGACTATGGTATCAAGATATGTCAAGCATACGGTACTGACACGGCGGGAATACAGCATCACTTAAAATTGAAGTATCCAACATGGACACAACATAGGATACGACGACCCATTTGAATAGTATGGGGTAACGTAGCACAGGGATCTAGACACAAGATGTCAGCCAAATCAACGTTATATGTACCAACTCAACAGTTCACAATCTTAGACAAATCACGCAAATTAATTCCATTGATAGTGTTAGATTTAGTAGATTTAGTAGTTAGAGTTTAGTAGTTTTTATTTATAGGGTTACTATTCACGTGAACAGTAGTTTAGTTTTCCTAAACTACTTTCTATTTTTTAGTTTATCTTGTAGTAGAATCTATCTAATAATAAATATAAGGGGGAGAGATTTAGTTAACTAATTCTCTCTCCCCCACGTCTTCTTCTTTACTGTTCTACTTTTAACTTGGTATCAGAGCATTTTTTTGTGCTTCTCTATTGGTGAAAGGCTATTCCAACTTGCTGGTTTGTAAGAGAACAGCAGTAGGAGTTGTTTTTCTGTGGTGGTTAAACCCTAGATGTGTATCTAGGGTTCGTTTTTGTGGTGTAGTTTGTGTAGAGGGCTGCTAGAAGATGTGATTTATTGCAGGTTTGAATTATTGAAAAGTTGTTTTTTAGGGTTTGTTTATCAAGTGTGGGCTGTTTTTTGGTTTTCTTCTNAGAAGGTTGATTTGCCACTACCAGGTGCACCCACCAATATTACTAGAATGCCCTTCCCGCTCTCTTCTTTTTCATCTTCTTCTTCAACAGAATAAGAAAAATCAAGAAGTCGTTGAGCCAAAACAAAAATAAAAATAAAAATCACAAATTAAACAAAGATCCTTCTTCACGGAACGTACCTATTGAAGTCATCTCGCAATCCGTTTTCATTTTTCTCTGTGCGTTCTTCTGATGAATTCAGTCCGGAAGTTCTCTATGAATGTCTCAAGCTGGACTGAACGATTGCTGGTGATGAAATGTTGCGCCGAAAGTGTCGTTTACAAGTCTCATAGTCCATAAGGTACTGGACCCCGGGAATCTATAGAACTTGCTTTCGGCCCAAAGCCAGTTCAGCCCATCTCTTTTGTCTGGGTCCAAGGTCTTGACTAATAGTTAATAACGGCCCGCTAGCTTCAGGGCCATCTCATAGTTTATCATCTCATGAACTGGCTAATTGTCTGCAGTTGGATAAACTCAAAAAACGATGAAAAGCATGAACACAAATGACATCAAGGTAAAAAAAAAATTTAAAATTATCTATGATTTTGTGAATAGCCTTCAACTCTGACGGACCCTTATCCAAACCAAAGCCAACATATAACACTAACCTTTTGAGACGATGGGAGAACCTCATTGGTTGAAATTTTAACGGTAGAAATGGATGGTTTAGGAGCTTTGAATTTTAAAAAACTTAGGATAGTGGGAGAAAAATAAAAATAAAGTGATTTTTCATTAGGATGATCTACACCAGTAGGAGATGCTCAAACCCTTAGGTCAGATCTACGTGGTCTCATATGCTAGTATAAATAAGGTGTAAGATTAAGTAATGAAAAAGGTAAATGGCGCAATAAGTGAGGTAGATCCTAAATTAACCATATGTACAGGTATTGACAACATTTTAGTGCTAGATGGGGACACATTAATGTGTTTTGACTGATACTTTTGGCAGAGAGAGCTTCCCTTGTTCATGGGGCACAGGTAATGTATTTCCGAAAAATTTAATGTGACACAGCCACTCATTCTCTTTGTGACTCATTAAAATGCCGTTGAACACAGGGCCCCCTCACAAATTTCAATCAGGGTTGAATAGGAGAACTTGTAAATGAATGCAGGTCCCTTGCTCTGCAGATCCCAAAACAAAATTGAATGGCTAAACTCTAGTCTAAACCTTCCTTTTATCCTACCCCCGTGCGAATCAACTTTTTTTTTTTTTTTTTTTTTTTTTTTTTTTTCAGTTTCCACTGTCTTCATTTACTTTTAATCTCGAGAATGGTGAAGAATAAAACTTTCAATATCTTACAGAGATGGGTTTCTTGCTCACTTACTTTTTCACTCCTAGCTTTTTGCAGCTGTAAGCTGTCTTTGTTAGTTAAGAGAAAAGTTAAACAGATACTTGGATTAATCCTTCAAGGTGTTGTAGAAAAGATAAACAGAGTTTGTGATTCTTAATTTAAAAAAAAAAAAATCCTTTATGTACTCTGAATATATAAAACACAATTAACTCGTGAGAATAAGAATCTCCTTTTTTCTTTTTCTTTAACCTTTAAAATCCATCTTTTTCTAGAGTCTATTACCTTCCCTGTTTTGTCCTTAATTTCTTTTTCTTTCTTCAATTGTTCCATTGCTTCACAAGCAAAGAAAAAACCGACAAATCTCCTACCAAATATTATTGAAGTTTCAGTTTTTAGCTAACATTCAATCTCCAACCCATCCAATCAGTGGGTTCACTGAAAAGAATCACATCAAACAAAAATCAGACCGACCAAATTTTAATCTGGATCTAATACTTGGACACATCAAGAGAAAATAAGAAGATACATATATTCTTGAAGAAAAGTTATTTATTGAATATATAATCAGTCAAATATCATTTGTTTCATCAACAAAAGAACTATCTGGGGGGGGTAAATAGTTGAATACCATTTGGTTCAAGTGGTGGGGACCCACCAAATGCTTGACATCTTACCATGCAAGATGTCTAATTTCATACACTCAGTGTATAAAAAAATTTACAAAATCTAATATCTTTATTTCGAAAGAAAGCAAATCGAGCTTAGTCTACTCTACTGTACTGTCATCTTGACTGGGAATTTATTGGCACCTAACTTCAGCTTCCTAAGACAACTACCTCTCCTAAGCCAGCTTTTAATATTGCCACCCAAGCTCTCTCAGCCTCAGCCTCACCTACAAAAGCAAACAGGCTCTATTACTAGGGAGTTAAAATAGTAAAATCACTTGAAACTGACATATTCATAATCTGATGAAATGACACAAGTAGACTCGTCCAGAAGATCATACTCTGTCATACTCACACAACCATTAGCAACAACTACAAGGGTATTTATCTTCAGACTGAAACATGAGTTTTACACAAACATTCCTTACTTTGGAAGCAAGACTATATATATAAATGAAGGGGAGATCCAGGATTTCAATTTAACTCTATTAATCACATCTCAAATCAGAGATTTTTTTTTTTTCTTCCTATAGGCAAAGTAAACAAAGAAAATGCCAAGCGACGACGATCCACAGCTCAGCCTTGTCAAGAAGGAGCTTGAAGCTTCTCTGGAGAGGAGTTTTTCCTTGCAGACAGAGAACGAGCAACTGAAACAAGAGATAGCCCGTCTTAAAACAGAGATTGGATACCTCAAAGAACAAAACACAGATAGAAAATCAGCATTCTTGAACAAGGTACAGACCTCAATTGATATCAATGCAAATCTATTTCAACACAAAGCCACAATTCAGATAAAAAATCCAGAAGAAATTGAAGTGGAGAATGGTGGAAAGATAGCCAAGGAAAGACTACAGAGAATGCCAAAGCCACCTCCTAAAGCTGCTACTACATCAGATTTGCCACAGGAAGTAAATGAAAGGAAAGTACCTCTTGCACCAGCACCAGCACCGGCACCTCCGCCCCCACCACCACTCCCGTCAAAATTGCTAGTTGGGTCGACCAATGTAGTCCGGCGTGTACCAGAAGTAATGGAAATCTACCGCACACTTACAAGGAGAGAGACAAAAATAGACAACAAAACCACCAATACAGGAACTCCTGCTGCAAATACTCGGGACATGATAGGTGAAATAGAGAACCGCTCAAGGTATCTCCTCGCTGTAAGTACAACATACTTTGTTTTAAATTTTCAATGAAATTTTCATCTTTCTATGATTCCATCTATCATCCATGTCAAAACCTTACTTTCAAAATGTATGGGATCTATGAACAGATAAAGTCTGACGTTGAAACGCATGGGGAGTTAATAAGGTTCTTGACAAAGGAGGTGGAAAATGCAGACTATAAAGATATTTTTGATGTCGAGGCATTTGTTAAATGGTTAGATGGTGAACTGTCCTACCTGGTAGATGAGAGGGCTGTACTGAAGCATTTCCCACAGTGGCCTGAGCAGAAAGCAGATGCAATGCGTGAAGCTGCTTTCAACTACCGAGATCTGAAGAACCTCGAATCTGAGGTTTTATCCTTCCGGGACAACCCCAAACAGCCCATTCTCCTCTCTCTCAAGAAGATGCAGGCAATTCAAGATAGGTAATTCTGCCCACCTTGATGTAAATTTTTTCTATTTTCTTTTTATATCATTTTCTATGCAGCTGGTTGTGATTTGTGAACAGTCTATTCATGCTAGCAGCTGAATATCCTTTTCCTTCTGTCTAGAAGAACTCAATTTTGAAGGAAAAAGATACAAATAAAAACTAAACCACAACCAAATCATTACATGACACTTATCTCATACTTGCAGATTAGAACGGAGTGTTCACAATACAGAGCGAATGAGGGAAAGTGCGAGCAAGAGATACAGGGCGTTACAGATTCCTTGGCAGTGGATGCTAGACACGGGGGTGATCAGTCAGGTAGGGAACATGTAGATCTCCTCTAGTAATAGTAATAGTAATTAATAATGGAATACTTGAAATGGTAGTAACCAATACATTGTCATGAAAGCAGACTTTGAAGAGCAGATTCTGGCATAATAACAACAATAACATAATAAACGATTGGCTGTTGAACAATCACATTTTCTCATACAATCACAACTCGGAAGCAGATGCTAGAGCACATAGATTTGCACTAGTAATAGCGATGTATAACTAAATGTAGGACAGGCTACAAACATTTCTTGCCAGATAACCCTTAACAAAGGCTACCCAACATAGGCCATAAGCATAATACACATTAAAAGCCTGAGGATGTAGATCTCTGTTCTAACATAATGAATTACACCATCCATTAACACCATATACTACCAGACCTCACAAAGCAGAACGTGGTCAAATATATGAGAAGCCGGTTTTACTAGAGCAGAGAACACAGTAAGATTGGAATCCCAGCCTATGCAATACACACATGCATATACATAGGGACCCTGATCAATGAGTCCCATAAGGAGACGCCAAGGCAGAAGTCTATCAGTAAGAGTATTTAAAACATAATAGAGTAAGAAAAATGTGTATAGTTGTTCAAATGGTTACAGACAAAGCAGTGAGACATCTTCATCCAAATCTCACAATAAAAACAAGCATGAAAGATACCACCACCAGCATCTCAATTCTGAAGGATATAACAATGACCATATATGTTTTTTTATCTTTTTCGGCAGTTAAAACTAGGTTCAATGAGAGTGGCCAAGGAATACATGAGACGAGTGGCTAGGGGTTTGCAAACCAAAGAATACACACAAAAGGAGGACCTCATGCTTCAAGGTGTTCGATTCGCTTTCAGGGTGCATCAGGTTGGTTAATCTACTTGCCTATTTTTTTATTTTTATTTTTTTTAAAAGAGAATCTTCTCTCCTTTTTCTATCTCCCTCTCTGTTTCCTTACCCACAATTGGACTTCCAGTTTGCAGGTGGGTTCAATGCAGAGGCCATGCACGCATTTGGAGAGCTACAGAAGGTAATTAGGGGTTGCCACGAACAGCAACAAGCTATTAGGTCATGATGGGTATATCCAAACCAACATCTCAGAGATTCAACATGTTTGCATACTATTTTAGAGAAGATTCCAGATTTAGGCAATTTTACTGGGGGAGCAAATATTTCAAACCCAACTCTTCAAGCACACATAAGCAACAGGATGACAAATCAAAGGATTTCTACTTTGATGATTATATCTAAGAGATAAGGAGAAGTTATCCAACCACATTGTATATACGGCACGATTGTAAAACCATAAAGGCCGACAATCCATCTAGCTATCTACACCACTACCTATTGATCTTTGCTTTGTATTCTTAAGCACATTTCAATGCATTAAGTTCAGGAACAATGATTAATGACAATCCTCAGAGTTTAAGAACAAGTTTTAATTGGTTCAATCTTGTACCTATACTGGTTCTTGAACAATGAAAATATGCCATTCAAGCATGAGAGAGACCAAATTTGGAGTCTTAATTGAAAAGACTTAGCTGATGGCATTTCCAACCAATAGCTTTTTTTACCTAATTTGTTCTCTCAAGGCAAGCGCAATTGTTTTGCACATTGAAAAATTATTAGACTTTTGAATCCCCAATGAAGCTCTTAGGAGTATCTCACTGAATGCATACAAATAACATTCCCTCCTTTAATTTAAGACTGATTCCTGTTATCCCTTGATTCGTAGAGAAAAAAAAAAAAAAGAATGATGTCACTCAAACACAAAATTAACTGTAAAGAAATTTGAAAGGTTCTATTCCCATCGAGCATTGAAAGCCCAAATTGTGTTCTTGACACATGAAGTATTGAGCACACAAAGAAGAGTATTCTTTGGAAAAAAGAGGAGACCTGTACTAAAACAAATGTGTCTAGGCCCTCTAGGGACATTAGCAAACCATGAATCCGCACAAGGGTTATCATTAAAAAAAAATAATAAGTTGCGAGTATAATAAAGCAATGGAAATAAGGGCATATATATTAAACAACAAGATAAACTACCACAGAAAGGCTGAGGTTATCCAAATACTGGTTAGAATTTCCCACACCCAAGATGACTAAAATTGAATAAAAATAACAAAATGAAACGAAGTCGGATTCGTGAATTCATCAAGAATAAATGTTGGCATCCATTGCTCAAGTAACAACATCTAACATTCCCAACTAACAATGTTTATGATAAAGAGTTTAAAATCTAAACATCAAAGAGTACCAAAACTAGAACAGAAATATGCCTTCCATGTACCATTTCCGCTAACAAAACAAAGCTAAAAAAGAAAAAAGAGGAAAGACGACTCCAAAATGCGAAACCACCATTGGTCAGAACTTGAGCTCACTACTTGGATCTCTGCCTCATCTTTCGGCGCTTTCTCTTCAACCTCCTCATGCGCTTCTTCTTCCACTGTAAGAAAGAAAAAACCAAATCCACTCCAGATTTAGACCAGCGTAAAACCCACGCAGATTTTTATCTCCAAACGTACAATAGATGCAAAACTAATATAAACAGAGAAAACAAAAGTGCATTCAGAGATTAAAGAGAGATCGCAAACGAATGAAGATCCTTGTTGTTCATACCTTAGCCCTCATCGTGATACCCAAACAAAATCAACAATTCGTACCCTCCCTTCAAAACCCTAATCGATAGTGAAATCTCCTTTGTAGAATGAGAAATGAAACTTACTGGCGGGGTGTGGACGTTATAAATTTATAGCGAACCCTAGTTTGCATTTAAAACAGGTCGTGTGTTCGAAACTTCGAACAACTACTATTAAATCGTGGGTCTTGTTAACGTGTGCCCTTAGGGCACACGATAAGGATGTTTTTGAAGGGATTGTTTACCGGTCTTCAAATCAGCTGAATTTTTGTAAGCATAATATTATCATTATTTATAAGATGTCCACAAAAAATCAGCTCAATCAGAGACATATAACCCTCTAAACAAATCACTTTAAATGTCAGCCGTTCATTCATACTATTAAAGTCTAAATTAAGTGTTCGTGGTGTTAGAGGGTGCTAGAGGNCATTCATACTATTAAAGTCTAAATTAAGTGTTCGTGGTGTTAGAGGGTGCTAGAGGACTCCGATTGAGCTGATTTTTTTAGATATGATCCAAATAGTATAAATAACATACATATCAAAAAATCAGCCCATTTGGACAACCTTAAGAAACTAAACAAAACACAAAACTAAAAAGCTTAACTGGGGGCACATGTTAACAAAATCCTTAAATCGTAACCAAAACAAAATGGCGACGTTAACGTGCGCAAGCGGATGGACTGAAAATGGGTTATCCTGTTTCCCAAACCAAGATCCGGGCCCACAGAAATATAATGTGACGTGAGTTCTTCTTCTGTCCATCTCAGCCGGACTAAATCAATATGGCTGCGATATGGTAGACCTGCCATCTATCATTGGTGTTTCTCGTAAAGGATTATTCGTATACGTGGCACAAAAAGAATCGAAGTTGTATCAATATTTTGTAAATTAAGATGTACCAGATATAAACTAATCAGCTCTTCGTCTTTCTTTCTTCTGTTACATCTCCTGCCTCCTCTCCCAATCTGCTTCATATCCACACAAAAGAAAAAGAAATAGAAAGCAAGTTCATAACTAATAATAATAAAGATAAAACCTTGATAAAAACCCAAGCAAGCGACGATCGCAAACGGACCCAAGAAAGAAACTCACAGAACAGAAAAAAAAAAATGGGGACTGGTGCTTCAAGGAACTCAGACAGCTCTCATGGCAACGAGGAGAGAGAAGATCATTCAGGTGGACAACTCTACGTTTCGTTGAAGATGGAGAATTACAAACTCACAGGCGAAATCATCCCTCATGTTTATGGCTCCGTACCTCTCGTCGGTTCTTGGGATTCTTCTAAAGCTGTAACACCTCCTCTTTCTCTCTCTCTCTCTTCATTTTTTTTTTTTTTTTTTAATCACACTTGGCATCTTATTTCGATCATTTTTTATGTCTACAGCTTGCAATGGAACGTGAGTCGACTTCGATGTGGGAATTAAGCTTCGTCGTCCCTCCTAATCACGGTAATGAGGGCTCTCTCTTCACCAAATTTCATAATTCAATTAGCTCTCTTTTCTTTTCTTTTTTGGATTTTTTAGGGTTTGAGTTAATTTGTTTGGATTTGTCTTTTGTTTTGTTTTGGTTTGGTTTTAGAAACTCTGGATTTTAAGTTCCTGTTGAAGCCAAAGTACTCTAATTCGCCATGCATTATTGAGGAAGGTCCAAATCGACTCCTCACAAGGGGGACCTTGCAAGGAGATGGAAGGATGGCTTTATTTAGGCTTAATAGTGAGAGTAATGAGTTGCTCGAGTACCGTGTGTTCATCAAAGCTGATAGAGTTTCACCTTTTGATCTTGCGGCTAGTTGGAGAGCTTATCAGGAGAATCTGGAGCCCTCCACCGTGCGTGGAATTCCTGATGTTAGTATAAATGCAGCACCAGAGCTGGGTACTGAGGTATGGAACTACCCTAGCTATTGTTACTTGTTAATAGCTGGATAAGTCTTGTAATCTTTTTAGCTAAGCCATGTTGTTAACTTCTACATGCGTGTACGTGTGTGAAAATTGAAACTTAGGGACTTGAAATGTTGAACTTTGGGACATCAATTATATCTAGATCGATACTTAATATAATTTTCAAATACATCAGAATTGATACTTGGGGACTTCAATTATCAGGCTCTGTGAAGTGGTCATTTCTTTTAATGTAAATTAATACATACAATGAATCAACATATACGTATTTGGTAGCTTAGGTTTTGTTCAAGGATGCGATCAAATGTCGGCCACCAATGCGCACCCATGGTGCTTTTTATTTTTCTTTCTTTCATCTACAATGTCCTGCATCTAAATTATGTCTTGTTTGTTTTTTTGTGGCGCATTTCCAGAGAAAGGAAACGTGAAGCATGATTCTTGTAGGACAGTTTCAACAGTACTTGTTACATTGAGTGTCTATATAGTCAGTCCAGCGAAACATAATGGATAAATAGGGATTTAATAGAGTTCTTGTATTTGTAAGAGTCTGTTAATTGTTATGGCTTCTTGTAGTTGTAGGTTTTACTTCTTTCATATGTTCTCTATTAAAACTTGTTCAGGAAAAAGGAAAGAACAACGTCAAGTAGGTAATTGTAATTTCAGATATGCCTTTTGGTAATCTCAATGACACATTTTCCCCATATTTGGCACAGAATGGCTCTTCAGCAAGTTTGGAGCTCGATCTAGAACATTACGTTGTTCCCGCTCCAACGAGTCTTGCAAACTCAGGCCTTGTTTATGCAGCTAACTTCACAGAAACTCCAAGATCATTAACTTGTGCTGGGACCTTTTCCAACACCGAGAGCCCAAGCAGTGCCTCACATTCAAATAAGGTTACTGGTGTTTCCACTGATCGAACCGCAACTAGAAAGGTTTATCCTAGAACCCTTCTTGTAACTTTGTCATAAAATTTAACACAAACCTTTGAAGAATTTTTACGAGCTTTGTTACTGAAATATCTGTTAGTTTCCATTAGTTGATATTCTTGTTGGGACTCCTAGTGAAAATTCAATGGTCATCTTCAACAGGGCCCCTGTAGTTTGATTATATTAGTTTCAGATGCTTGATCTGGCTTGAGCTTTTACTTTTTTAACCTGCAAGTATTTGTAGATGAAAACACCATTTGTTTTAGAAAGAGTCTGAAAACACGCTTAAATCAGTTCATCCATAGCCCTAATTTAGTAAAAAGGAAAGAAAAGAGAAATATTAGAGGTCACGAGGAGCATCCGCAAGTGGCACAAGCTTTTTAGCTCATGTAACTTTAAGCTTTTTTGGATGAAGACGACTAGTTTTTTGCAGAAAATGTAAAAAAAAAATTTGCACAGATTAGTAAACCAAGATCGTAAAACCTTGAACTTGTAAATGATTAGAAAAAGGAAACATCTAAGGTCACTACTCACTAGAGCCTTCCTAAATGGTAGCGTGTCTGATTTGTAGTATTTTGTTTACAACCCTGGTTTTTAATCTATTGCTATTTTTTTTACAACTACAGTTTCACTTCTTACTTATATGTTTCTTTTACTTGCATTATAATGTGTTTCTTTCTCTGGTACATTATGAATCTGTTAACCAATAGTTATAATTTGCTATAGGAAATGGAAGTCATAGTCCCAGATCCTTCCAAAGCTTATCCAACTCCAGGCATGGTTGAATCAAAATCAGTGGGCACATTCTCACCAATGCAAAAGCAAGATGGTCACAGGGGACTCTTTGTGGATAGGGGGGTTGGATCTCCTCGGCTTGTTAAGTCAGCTAGTGCAACCACTTTTGCTTCTAGTCTTAAACTGGATTCTGACTCCAAGGTTGGTGTACGTCTAGCATAGGTTTCCCCCAGTCACTTTTTTTTTTACCTCAATGAAGATCGTATGGAAGAGGTTTAACTTTAACATTTTGTAAATCTTTATGAAAGTGCTAATTCCATAGTGTTTCTTATACCTTTATCATTTCTACTAATGTTAGAATGCCATACCGGCAGCTGCTGGAGCTGTTGCAGCGGCAGCTGTAGCTGATCAGATGCTTGGACCAAAGGAGGATAGGCATTTGGCAATTGTTCTGGTATATTTCTGTGTAAAGAATTAGTTATAGTTACTTTATTTGTTCAGTTTTATTTTCTTCAATCGAGTTAACGCTTAGTAATAGGGATATATAATGTTTAGTGGCATGGGTCTGAAATTGGGTTAGTAAAAGCAACCAGCATGCTTGGCTCTTGAAAATATATAGGAGATGATATGGTTTAAGAAACATTTAATTTCTGCATGTCTATAATTGCTAAATCTACAATAAGATTTGCAGATTGGATCAGTTTTTTTTTTTTCATTTCTCTAGCTGAATGATTTTAACAAAGTTGCTTGTACTTTAGGTTGGTTTGCCTGCTCGAGGCAAGACTTTTACTGCTGCTAAACTTACGAGATATCTTCGTTGGTTGGGTCATGAGACCAAACATTTTAATGTTGGCAAGGTGATCTATTCCTTTCTAATATCTACATTTCTTGCTCTTTAATGTTCTAATCATGACTATGAAAACGTTTAATAAGATTCTTTTCTCTTGGTTGTAACAGTATCGTCGCCTTAAGCATGGAGCAAATCAGGTATACTTAAGATATCTAGCTTTTATCTTTATACATATGTGTATTTGGCTTAAAAATTTGTAACACTATTATCCATTTAGCATTCTCTGACAGTCTCTGCATTTAAGCCAATATGTTCAAGTCTCCTGATATTTTATTTTATGAGATCACAAAATGATAAACACTTTAGCATTGAGGCATTAGATGCATCACAAGAACCTAGAAATTTCTTTCCAATAGTCTCTCGAGATTTGGAACTGGTTGTGATATTTTGCTTTAAATTAGTCTGGATAGTGCTATGACTTCTGAGGATATTTCCCAGTAAAAACCAAGAATATAGGAAAAAGTTCCTCGTGATAATTTGCCTTGCTGCAAGGTTCTCATGAAAGTTGACTCTTTCCCTCTAGAATGTTTTTTTCTTCTTCTTTTGAACTGCATGTTTTTGTACAACATGTTGCCAGTGTGTGCTTGTTTGTTGAGAATAAGAGAAAATGAGAAGATATAGGCAAAAAATGATCTTTATGATCATGCATTGTTAAAGTAAGATTGGTTTCTTCCTTTGGGATCAGACCAGCTCTAAGAATTACCCTGTCCCTGAAACTTAAGTAGCTCTCTTGTTATTGTTTATTTGACATATTTGTAACCTCTCTTAACATCAGACGAAGATTAGATTTGTTTTGTCACCTCTCTTCAGACTTGAGAGCCATAATTTACTGTTATTGGTGCAGACAGCAGATTTTTTCCGAGCTGACAACCCAGAAGGAATGGAGGCACGAAATGAGGTAAACATCATGAAAAGTTCCTACTGAACTTTTTCCTTATCATGTTTACCCCTGATTATCTTTTTCTTTCTTTCACATAGTCTTAATCTGTCACATGCCACTAGGTAGCAGCCCTGGCAATGGATGATATGATTTCCTGGATGCAAGAAGGTGGCCAGGTAGGGTGATGTTATGTTATGATTTGTGATGCTTCTTGCCATCCTCTTTTCTTGCAGTCCCTTTTTATTTTCTTGTTTCTTATCTGATCTTGTTATAGGTTGGAATTTTTGATGCCACAAACAGTACCAAGAAACGAAGGAATATGCTCATGAAAATGGCTGAAGGGAACTGCAAGGTACAAAACAAATCTGCATGGTAGCTACAAAATTTTTGTTTCAGAAATTGAATTGATTTGAGTTTCAGTTTGTTTGTAGGTTCACGTAGGTTTTGTGGGTTTTGGCTATAATTATTCCAACGAGCTATTTTGTATCTCTGAATTTGAGTTTGCTTTTGTACTCTGAGCTTCAGGGGTGTTTTAAACAGTTAGAATGCTAAATGAAATCAACTCTTGCATACAGACATTTTCGGAAGACAAATTGATTTCATTTTCTATTATTACCCTAGGTTGTAAAGTATGTTATGTGATTGACTTGTATATGTTAATCTGAAGCGTCAGATTTATTTTATTTCTATTTATTTATTTTATGATCATTAGAAGATTTAGCTACCACTGTGCATCCTCCTAGGAAGCCTAATGGCTTAATAGGGATCGAGTTCTGCAGGAAACTTTCTAATCCAAAACAAGTCTCAAGTAGTCTGACAAGATTAAATGATCAAACCGCATTCTTTTGTTTTTTCCTTTTCCCAGTTGATTAAATTTCCTATTTGTAAAATTTTGCAATCAGCTCTACAACTTCTGCCGTTGGTCCTTGGGAACGAGGTGTTACTGTGTTAGTTGAAAGTGTCTAATTAGTTTGAAACAGAGAAAATGAGCAGAAGGATTTTAAATATGCAATCCGAATTCCAAACTGATACAGTTTCTGTGTTTTCCTTATAGATCATATTTTTGGAAACATTATGCAATGATGAGCGCATTATTGAAAGAAACATACGTCTTAAAATTCAACAAAGTCCTGACTATGCAGAAGAGTGAGTATGGGTTGTAGCTTGAAGTTTGAGACCAGTGCATTCTTATCCTTTTGTAAAACTGTGAACCCCAGTTGGTGCTGTTTTGCAGGCCAGATTTTGAAGCTGGATTGCAAGACTTCAAAACTCGACTAGCCAATTACGAGAAGGTCCTTGCTTCAAACTTCGCATAACTGCTCTGAGGAAGTTTCAATGTCATTAATGTAGATGTAAGTTTGATTTCTATGTTTGTGCTTTCTCAACAGGTTTATGAGACTGTTGAAGAAGGCTCTTACATCAAAATGATTGACATGGCCAGTGGTCAAGGTGGGCAGATACAGGTAAGTTTGGTTTTGCTCCTTCCCTTGTTAATATGCTATAATTGCTTATCTTCTAGTCATGAATTTCCCTTTTCTGTGGTTTCTTAAAGTATCTTTTGACTATATTTATGTTTATATGAGTGTTTATTTTGTTTCTTCTTTTTAAATTCGTTAAAATCTCATTATACTTTTCAAGTATAAATGCTATCTAATTGGCCTTTCTTTCTGCTTTCTAGTTTAATAATAATTGAGACATTTTGTCTTGATTCAGGTGAACAATATCAGTGGATATCTTCCAGGAAGGATCGTCTTTTTCTTGGTAAAGTTCAACAGAAAATTACTGCAACAATTAATCTTGAAATGTTTTTCATTCATTTTTTATTATTCTTAACCATAAATGGCTCATTCGATTTACTACTGAACCAAAATGTAGAAGGTTATTACTAGAATCAGATGTTTCACTAACCTTCTCAAGAATTACTCAATTAACTGAATCATCTTGAATTGGCAAATATGCCATTATTGCATCACCAACATGCCAGTAAAAATACATGATATTTTATCCATTGAAATATTAATTTATTTCACATTTTGCCATTATCAGTGCCGAATTTTCTCACTAACTACTAAATAAGATATTTTCAGGTTAATACACATCTCACACCACGCCCAATATTGCTTACTAGGCATGGAGAGAGTCGAGATAATGTTAGAGGCAGAATTGGTGGAGACACGGTTATAAGGTGTATCTCTTTTAAAGTATTGAAATAATTTAAATTTTTTTTGGAAAATGTAAAAAAAGTCCCTGTAAAAAAAGTCATTATGATTTTAGTCCTTGTTTTATAAATTTAGTCCCTACTTTGGACATAAAACTTTATTTTTTATTTTTGTGTCTTCTGTTGATCTTGAACATTGTTAATCTCAAACCTGCACCCCTTTTACATGTTTTGTTTATTTCATTTTGCTGACGCTATGTTTCCTTGATTCTTTCACATTTTTAAATTTCCAAATTCTTTTTTAAATAGAGTGTAAAACAAATTGTTTGAACAGTGAAGCTGGAGAACTTTATGCAAGGAAACTCGCCAACTTTGTGGAAAAGCGACTGAAAAATGAGCGGACTGCTTCTGTAAGCTCTACAGTATATTCTTTCAAATGATCTTCTCCATTTTCTGAATTTTCAAAACCCTCGACTATCTACTGAAAATAGAGAATGATGACACATTGATTTACCATTTTTATGTTTTGAAGAATTCCGTGAGCTGGATATATGTGAAATTTGTTCATGTTAACCAGGTCATAACTTGTGGTTATTGGATGATTTAGATATGGACCAGCACATTGCAGAGAACAATTTTGACTGCAAGTCCAATTGTTGGGTTTCCAAAGGTTAGTAAGGACATAAGCATCATTCTTTTGTTCAACCTGTGTCTTACCTATTAAGCAGATGTGGTGGAAAGTTAGTAAGTTGCTGTCACTCTTAAAATCTTTTGCAGATACAATGGCGTGCACTTGATGAGATAAATGCTGGAGTATGCGATGGAATGACATATGAAGAGATAAAGAAGAACATGCCTGAGGAATATGAGTGTGTTGCTAAACTTCCGCTACTGTGTACACTTACTTTTTGGCACAACTGTTGTTAATGTTATAAGTTTTGTTTTCTAAGCTTCTTTTAATGATGGTAAATGAAGGAAATATTGTTTATTGAAGCACAAAAATCTGTCTTTGAATATATATTTTCTTTTTGGTACTTTGGTTTTGATAGTTTCTGGTTACCATGCTTTGTTCTCTAATTGCAGGTCACGTAAGAAGGACAAGCTGAGGTACCGCTATCCTCGGGGAGAATCTTATCTTGATGTTATCCAAAGGTTTGCATTTTATATGACCTCAAACTGTGATAAATATGTTTTTAAATCTTGTATCCCTCCCGGCTTGTTCAATATCATTCATCTTATCATATTCATGCAGGTTAGAGCCTGTGATTATTGAACTTGAACGGCAGCGTTCACCTGTTGTAGTGATTTCTCACCAGGTTTGTATTTTGTAAGTTAGTTTCATACCTATATTAAATTTCAAGCTCTTTTTCTGACTACTACTGTATCTGGTCCTGTGCAGGCGGTATTAAGAGCATTGTATTCATATTTTGCGGACAGGCCTTTGAAAGAAATTCCACATATTGAGGTAACCCTGAATTGCTAAGAACTCCTAGCATGATTCATGTAATTCTTGTCAGCCATATAAAATATCACGAAGGGATAAAGATAGGAAGAACCTGTCCCCTGTTTTATGGGACGAGGGTTTGTGCAAGTAGATGTGTATTATGCCTTATTGTTATGACCTGTTGTTCTTGGTGGAATAACAGAACCATCATATGCCCAAGGAACTCAGGATTTGTCATGTGTGGTTCCTTTACCATTTTTTTCTCAGCATAAACACCTGCCATCTTTTTACACCCTGACAAGGGATATTTTGCATTTTCTCAGGTACCACTTCATACAATTATCGAGATACAAATGGGGGTCACTGGTGTTCAAGAGAAACGATACAAACTAATGGACTGAATTTGTTGCTAGGCATCTTTAGTCTGTAACACATCAGACACAGTGATATGATAAAACCCAGGAGAGGAAATAACATATGCGGTTCTCTAATTCAATTTAGTCTTCATTCATTGACAAAATGAAAGATTAACGAGGATATGCTTCTCCTCTCTGTTCTTATTGACTACAAATCATTATTAATTTAGAAAGGTCTTACGCTGATGGTGTTAAAGCAGTGGAATGACTATATTTTTCCTCAGGGACATCATCTGCCCCATCATGGTTATGTTGACTTATTGCCACACTGATCAGAAAATAAACAAATATAGAAGGATAAGCAAAGTCAAGAATATAGTACTGCTACCAGTTGTTGTGTAGGGAACTGCTTTGTTGATTCGCATGAGAAATATGAAGGAAATAACTCCAAAGACGAGAGAGGACTGCTACAGAGTCCAGAGGAGACTTTGTTCCTCGGGATCCATAATCTGTCCATTTTACTTACCCACTCACAACTCACAAGAGAGCCATAAAACTAGTCGATGTCTGTGACTTCACGAGACTTTAAAATCAGTGCCTTCCCTTCCCTTCCCTTCCCTTCCCTTCTTTTTAGTCATATATCACATTTTTTATTTTTTCAGAATCACAGAAAGACAAAACATTCTTCTTCTACTACTATGGTCGCTCGCCCACCCATAACCCAAATCCACAAAAGCATCATACAGCCAGGTTCATAGTTCGTTCTATTATTACACCCACAATCACCACATTTCTTCATTGCCAGTCCTATGTGCGTCTCTCATAATCATCTCCAATGGGATTTCTACAATTTTCATGGCTTTTCTTACTCTTCCTGCTTTCGATACTTTATGAGGCTAATAACAGTTCGGTTCATGGGCAATGCATGAATGATCAGAGAGCTCTGTTGCTCCAATTGAATCAGAGTCTTTCTTTCTTCTCTCGTTTCCCTTCTTCTTTAACGTCATCAAAGCTTAGTTCTTGACATCTCAATGTTGCAAATTATTGACATCTCTTCTAATAACTTTACGGGTACTCTTTCCAACGAATGCTTCTAGAGCTGGAAGGCAATGATGATCAACCAAGAAGAAAACCACAAGCTTATGATATTAGGATTTGGGTTCTTAGAACTTACCGAATTGAATTACCAGAATGTGGTGACGGTTAGAAACAAAGGGCTAGAGATGGAACTGGTGAAAATCCTGTCTGTGTTCACCTGCATTGACTTGTCAAACAATGGATTTGAAGGAAACATCCCGGAAATAATTGGAAGTCTCAGGTCGCTCTACATTCTCAATTTGTCCAGCAATTTTCTCACAGGCCCAATCCCATCTACTCTTGGAAACCTTACACAACTTGAATCATTGGACCTCTCGCGGAACAAGCTGACTGGAGAGATCCCACTCCAATTGGCAGGCCTATCATTCCTTGCAATCCTGAATCTCTCCTTCAACGAACTTGTGGGAAAGATCCCATTAGGACAGCAGTTTCAAACTTTCACGGCAACTTCCTTTGAAGGAAATGATGGATTATGTGGGATTCCCTTGTCCAGGAACTGCAGCAATATTGATGAGTTGCCCCCCGTAGGTTCGAAATCTAAGGTTGAATTTGATTGGGAATTATTCATAGTGTCTGGATTGGGATATGTGGTAGGTGGTGGAATGGTTATTGGACCCCTATTGTTTTGGAAGAAAGGGAGGCAATGGTACAATGAACAAAATCTTCCATTTTTCTTTTTCCAACATCGAGGAAAGAAAATCCGTTGAACAACTGTGATTCGATGACGCCATTTCTGTATGCAGCAGTTTTCTCAATTTTAGATAGAATTCAAATACAAGGCAAGTCCATTAGAGTTCCAACACCCTTACAAGCTCAAACTATATATGGGATTCTCTGTATGTCTTTAAGATGTATGATCTTAGTTTTTCGTTTTTTAGTATCAAAAGGTTTGTATTTGGGGACTCCTGTTTCTCGCTTCAGGTAAGTAGAATACCTGTATCATGTCGGGACACGCACATGCGTTCGTGTCTAACGCGGATACTCTACAGATTTTGACTGTGTTCTTGCTTCCTAGAATCCTAGAGCTCATGGAGATCACAGGGGACTATGAAGATGGGGAGGAGGAAGATGAAGAAGGGTTTAATGAACCCTTTTGTGCTGTTTTCTACCAAAGTAGACATCAGTAGGAGAAGGGTTATACATAAACCCCAATTGGAATTGCCATATTTGACCACCAATTTCTTCTTAATTTCTTTGTAGACCCAAATTACCAATATGTTCTTTGTTGTTCCTGTCCATAAAACACAGAAAACATAACATAAACCCAACTTGAGTAGGGGTGATAAGAAACATACACAATTCTTGTATTTCGTATCAATTTCTCTTCAAAAGAAATCAATGGTTTCTGATTGCTGAACACTATATGAAATGGTGAGACCAACATATCAAACAAAGAAAGGTTCATTCAGGAATTCAATCAAACAGTGAAGCACAATTTAGTTTTTATCATACACTTTGAATCAAAACCACATGAAGACAACAGAGAGAACCCTCCAGAAGAAGACTTATTAGGATGATGGCTCCTCGGGATTCATAATCTATCCATTCTTGATTTTACCCCACTAAAATTGAAAACAATAAAAGTTGTTGCCGTCGCCTTCACGAGACTTTAAATTCAGTGCCTCCCCTCACCTTCTACTCAAAGCAACAAATCTCCTTCACCCAAGACACAGAGAGAGAGAAAGTGTGCAAAGTGTAATCCTGATTCATGAATTATAGCCCTTGGATATTTGGGTATATCATATATCACGGGCTTGAAACCCACCATAATCTTGCTCTTGAAGTCTATAACGAAAAAAAAAACAAATAAATATGAATCCGAAGGCTGGTCCATACATTCAGGAGGGGTCAAATATCCAGCCCGTACTTCAGTTTATTTAGGTTTTTAAGGAAAAAGGATTAGGCCATTGCTTTACTTTCACACGCAACATACACCCAAACCCCGTATTTCGATCCGTTTTTTATATAATCAACGACTTCATTCCTACGTCTTCTTCGTTTTCCAATACAGGTAGCTAAGATTCCTTTTATCAAAGTCGTTTTTTATATAATCAACTTGTATTATTACTACTTCACTTCACTTCACTAAGTGAGATGAGATGGATGGCTTGAAGCAGAAGCAGCAGCAGCAGCAGCAGCAGCAGCAGCAGCAGAAGCTAATTAACATGTCTAATCCATCCGACTCTGCTTATGATGATCAGTCCTCTTCTTCCAATCTCTCCCATCGTATCAATTCCTACGACGAGAAGGTCATTCTTGTAGGCATTATAACCTTACTCCTCGTAATTTCCTTCGTTTTGTTACTCCATGCCTACGCCAAATGGTTCCTCGGACAAGCCCAGTACAGGAGGAGGAGGAGGAGGAGGAGGAGGAGATCCGTGACTATATCCCATGTATTAAATTCTAACCTCTTTTATGATGATACTCGTACAGGTTTTCTAAAGGATGGTCTCGACATTTCTATCATTGCCTCACTCCCTCTCTTCGTCTACAAATCCGATGAACACAAGAATGGATTGATGGAGTGTGCAATTTGCTTGAGTACATTCGAGGAAGATGAGATAGGGAGGCTTTTACCAAAGTGTCAACATGCATTTCATGTTGAATGTATTGATATGTGGCTTCAATCCCATTCGAGTTGCCCAATTTGTAGAGCACCCGTGAAGTTGGAGAAGTCGATGGAGGTTGTTGATTCATTAGCAAATCGTGAAATAGCGGTTGTAGACGCACCGGATGAAATAATCTCTATTAATGAATTGCCTATTGGGAATTCAAATAATACTCCTATTGAGGTTTTGATTGAAATGCCACCACCACCACAACCACCTCCATTCCCGCCCCCACCACCGCCGCCGCCACCTCCACCACCAGTTTATGTGATGAGGCGCTCCTTAAAGAGAATGCTGAGTATGAATATTAGATCAGAGCAAAAGGTGTTTCCATCCTCTAGTATGCTTGTCAATGAATGTTGAAGGGGTTGATTATGGAATCAAAAAGAATATTTGAACTGTACCGGGCTTAATTATCACTAGAGAACTAATAATATTCATGTTCGGTGGGCCTAGCAAAGTCACCATATGATGCTTAGATTGTTTTGGTGTTTAGATCGACCTCTGTTTACCATGGTGATGGATCAGAGCGAGACTTATTTTAGGAAAAAGAAATCAGAATAACACTGAATGCATATGTTCTTCATTATTGGCCTACAAATTTGAGGGCTTGTGCGAATTAAATCATCTTTTCTGTTTTTCTTTTCTTTTCTTTTTTTTTTTTTCCTCACAAATGCATAATATTAAGCCCCTAAGATTAGGGGCAATAAACGATTCTTCTCTTTTTTTTTTTCTTTTTTTTTTTCTGAACACCGCAACTAAAGATGTAACTAGAAAACTACAAACTCTAAACTTTAAACCCTAAACTGAAATTTATACATGTCATTTTTTTTTATAGATTTAGTGGTACATAATTTCAAAGACTACGGCCCTACTTGGTATGAAGGAAAAATTCGCATATGCAGTTATTCTCGGTCAAATTGATAAATCAGATGCTTGGTATAGTATTCCTCTACTAGTTAGGATACCTATAGCCCTATTTGTCCATGCAAACTACCACTACCACAGTTGTGGTAATTTGCATTATGCAAATTTTTTCTGCATACCAAGCAGAGCCTACATGTAAATGTGTACCCAAAAGTGGGTACCTAATGCGTTAAGTGTAGCATTTAATTAATTTTCCAGGTCAAAAAACATACAGTCGATATGATAGACTTGGGTCATTTATGTGGGCCATAACTAAAGAATATCTAAGTGACTCCATAAAATTAAAAAGGTGGGAGGACTAGATAAATAAAACAATGGGTGGTGCTAGGCAAAATTATTGAGGGCAGGGGAAGACTAATTTTTAATTATAACCAGTTTGACAAAGTATATCTCTCACTCTTGCTCATCAAAAGGCCTCGATCAGGTTGGGTAATTGGGTTTCTAACTAACTCACCAAGTTCGAGCGCATCCAGTGGTTTAAAAAAAACCAAAAAATCACCGACCAGCCCAACTTATAAGATACTTGGACAGAAATCTAATCCATCAGATTCTTGGTGGTTATATGGTCGCAGTTTGTGGGCGTTATCTGGTATTCTTTCTTTCTCTCTCTCTCTCTCTTTAAAAATGCATGCATGTATGTAATTAATGGCAGACAATAGAATATTAGACATGTATATATATATGAGTGGGGTTTGGTTTGGCTCATCTCCACTGCTTGTCTTCACTTTTTTTTTTTTTTTTTCACTTACAAGTATTCCTCTGTTTACCTTTGTTGTGACCCTTTCGATGACGAGTATTTAATTAGGTGTTTAATTTGTCTCAAATTAAGTAACTTAATCAAAGTAATAAATAGATACCTTGAACCTTAATTAGCATATTCTGTTCAATATGCTGGGCCAAATAAAATAGTTAATTTTTTTTCGTAATTGAGTAATTTGATTTTAGTTTAAATTATAGACAATTTACTACATAAATTATTTATTTATTCTATTTTAATTATAGAGAATCCGTTTTTTTTTAAAGATTACAATTGACGTCTCGACGTGCTGATATTGACACAATCCAACCATTCTAACCACTCGATAGGTACGTAAAAAATTATCTAGCATTCACACAGGATAGGAGACAAAATATTTTTGGTTTGGTGTCACAGTGACTCCCATTCTTTTCAGTCTTTCTTTTGCTTTTTAGTGTGGAAAATCAATAAAACCGTGATAAATCTGTTTCGTGTTTCATGTGAGGACCACTGAAACCTAAAAAAGTAAAAAAAAAAAAACTAACAAACAAGAGACTCAACAAACAAAGCTCACTTACATCCTACTAATAATAATAACCTGTGTTTTCTTGTTTTTAGCCCACCGCTTCTTTTGTGTTGGGCTCAAACCCTTCACACATGTATGATTTTAATTTTAAACCCTTGGTGTTTTGTTTGAAGCCCAAAATCTATTTTTTGATTTTTTAGTTTTCCTTTTATACCCCTGTCTATTTCTTCCTTTTTTTTTT